>SJYX01002738.1:87981-103088 GCA_006410675.1 Oreotragus oreotragus | reverse complement strand
CATATACATAATACACTGTAGTATGCTACATAGAACATATTTTGATATTGCATCAGACATTGCAAGCAGATTAACACAGTCTTGATGAGATGTGTATAAGAGACAGGTCCAACTCTCACATCCATACATGACCACAGGAAAAACCATAGCCTTGACTAGACGGACCTTAGTCGGCAAAGTAATGTCTCTGCTTTTGAATATGCTATCTAGGTTGGTCATAACTTTTCTTCCAAGGAGTAAGCGTCTTTTAATTTCATGGCTGCAGTCACCATCTGCAGTGATTTTGAAGCCCCGAAAAATAAAGTCTGACACTGTTTCCACTGTTTCCCCGTGTATTTCCCATGAATTGATGGGACCGGATGCCATGATCTTGGTTCTCTGAATGTTGAGCTTTAAGCCAACTTTTTCACTCTCCTCTTTTACTTTCATCAAGAGGCTTTTTAGTTCCTCTTCGCTTTCTGCCATAAGGGTGGTGTCATTCTGCATATCTGAGGTTATCGATATTTCTCCCGGCAATCTTGATTCCAGCTTGTGTTTCTTCCAGCCCAGCATTTCTCATGATGTACTCTGCATATAAGTTAACTGAGCAGGGTGACAATATACAGCCTTGACGTACTCCTTTTCCTATTTGGAACCAGTCTGTTGTTCCATGTCCATTTGTTTGTAGATGTTTATGGATCAATATTTATCAAAGTGGCTACATTAAAAGATAAAAGAAAAAAATTAAATAATAAATAAATAAGAATTCTCCTTAAGTACTGATCCCCTGGAGAAGGGAATGGCTACCCACTTCAGTATTCTTGCCAGGAGAATCCCATGGACAGAGGAGCCTGGTGGGCTACAGTCCATGGGCTTGCAAAGGGTCAGCCATGACTGAGCGACTTAACAAGAGCAACAACGTGAGATTTTATGCTTTCATGGCTATAATAGCTATTATAGGGTACAAAGATGCAGGAGATGCAAATTCCTATCTTTAGCTTGCGGTTCACAAGAACACAATTTACTATAGAAAGTAGTCAGTGTATGTTACATATTATCTAGTCCACCACTTGTATAGATGAGAAAATTGTAGTATAAAGAGGTAATACCTTGAGTAATAACTTGACTATCCAGTTAGTCAAATCATGTTGTCACCGATCCAAGGAAAACTCAGGGTCCCTAGTGTATTCCACCTGCTAATATAAATACAATGTGCACAAATCAGCTGCTAGAGAAAGGAGTTTATAGTTTTGCTTGTTGAAATATATACCTTATGTGAACTTTATTAAATGAAAATGATAGTTCAAAGTACTAGACCTGTTTGACTCCTGAAAGGGATAGAGAATAAAGTTATCCACCACCTTCCAGTAAAGGGATTCAGAGAGTAGCTGGAAGTGTTGTATTACAAAGTCGCTTCCGTTGCCCTGACTAATCTCCACAGGGGATCTTTCAGGCCAAGTCTAGGGTTTCACTTCAGTTGTGATCCCCAGACTGAAAAGTTGCACTCTCATATTAATCGGCATAAAAATTGGTGCCTTGAATCTTCCCTTAGAGTAGAGCACTTAAGTTTGGAATCCAAAGCCTGACTGGGATTGTAGATCATGTTCTTCATAACTTCTACCAACTTCAGTTCAGTTCAGTCGCTCAGTCGTGTCCGACTCTTTGCGACCCCCATGAATCGCAGCACGCCAGGCCTCCCTGTCCATCACCAACTCCCAGAGTTCACTCAGACTCACACCCATCGAGTCCGTGATGCCATCCAGCCATCTCATCCTCGGTCGTCCCCTTCTCCTCCTGCCCCCAATCCCTCCCAGCATCAGAGTCTTTTCCAATGAGTCAACTCTTCGCATGAGGTCAACTTAATTTAGATCATTTCCACCTGAAAAAGGTTTCATTCAGGTCCTCTCTGCCCACTGTCTCACTAGGGTTGCATGCCCATGAGAGTAGATCAGATTTCTTTGGAAGTTAAGAAACCTTACAGTGCTACTACTCTCTTTCCTTCAAAACCGAAGTATGATTTTTCAAGTTTTTGCCATTTGCACTTACCACATGTGAGCTTGGATTTGTCCAGTTCTTGCATCTGCACTTCTCACCTCGCCAAAACTGCAAGACTGCTCCTGACGTCCTAGTGACCTGCTGATGGTCTCCCTGCTGGAGTCCACTCCTGACACAGAGACAGAGAGAACTGCATTGAAATGCTGAGTCATCCTGTGATCCCACCCCACCCCCTGGCCTCCTTGTAACCATTCTGTGGCTTCAGGGTGCAGTAAATACCACTAACATTTCTCCCCCTGGCCTGTAGAGTCCTCTGCCATCTGACTGGCCCTTCCTGCACCTCATCTCCATGTACTCCACCCTCCCTTAACTCACTAGGCCACAGTCAGCTGCTCTTTAGCTCTGGTTATGCCAAGTGTCTCCTCACCTCAGAAAAGCGGCCCTCACTCTTCTCTGCCTCAGCTGCTCTCCTGACACCCTTCACTCATTCCTATCTTTTGGATTTCAGCCTAAATCTTCCTTCTAGAAACTCTTCTTCAGCCTCTTTTCTTTGTTATCTCAGCCATTTACCTTTCTTCATATATAAAATTTACTCCCTCAGTGGGGAGAGTGGAAAAACAATGAAAAGTAAACAAATAATCACTATTCGCTCTCCAATAACAATATTGATCTATAGTTAGTTGAGCACACACCTTCTCCTTCAGAACATAAGCCCAGCAGCAGAGACCTGTCCATCCCTTTCACCACTGCATCCCCAGTTATAAGCACATACCTGCACGTAAATAGGGCTTCTCTGGTGCTCAGCTGGTAAAGAATCTACCTGCAAATGTGGAGACCTGGGTTCAATCCCTGGGTGGGGAAGTTCCCCTGGAGAAGAGAACAGCCACCCTCTCTGGTATTCTGGCCTGGAGAATTCCATGGACTGTATAGTCCATGGGGTCGCAAAGCATCGGACACAACTGAGCAACTTTCATTTTCACACATAAATATCTGCTGAGTGATTAAGAATTCTGTGGATCCTTCTATATATTCACATGTATATATACATGAATATGAATTGTATACTAAATTATTTTATCAGTTCCGTTAGTTTTTAAGTTTTTCTCAGTTTTCTACACAGACAATCATATTGTCAGGAGTGGGGAAGATAAATGTTTCATAGCTTATCCGATAACTACACCAATTATTTTCCTTTCCCATGTTATCATATGGACTGAAACATCTGAGGAGATGTCTCCGGCTCCATCATGGGAAGTAGAGCACATGAGCAGGGAGAGCTCCAGACCCCCAGTCTTGCTTCAAAAATAAGAGCTAAGCTTTTGTTGGTTTTCTAATTGCTTTACAAAAGAGTTATGCGGGGGGAAAGGGTTCTACTCTCAAAACTAAACTTGAAATTCATCACTGGGCTAGAACTTCTGGAACAATATGAACAGTGGTATCCCAGTCATCCTTGTTTTTTTTAGAAATGTTCATTTGTTGACTATTTAATATGAGTCAGGTACAAACTCTAGGCATTGTATATCAATATTTCCCTTTAACAAATAGTTTTTAAAAGACTAAGTGAAATGTCCATAGATGCAGAGAAAGTAAGTATTCAAATTCAAATCTTTCTAATTCTAGCCATTTCTCATAACTACAAGGTTAAATAAGGCCTTACATAGGGAGATTTTGAAATACTTTCTCCCCTCTAGTAATTTAATAAATCATACTTTCTAAAAAATGGCCACGACAATATCTCTCATCCCACATAAGCTCCTATGACGTAACTGTGACAGTCACGCCAGCAAGAGGTAGTGCCTACGTTCCCTCGCTGTAGGCCAGGGTGACTTCTCTGCCCACACCCAGAAGTGATACTCTAACTCCTAGGACCAAGTCACAGAAGAGAACACTGCTTCCTGTTCCTCTGGAGGCTTGTCTCAGTTTCTAGACACCATGACATGAGGGAGCCCAAGAAGCCTTGGAGGAGATCCAAAGGCCCTAGCCCACAGCCCGGACTGAATTCCTGGCTGGCAGGCAGAACTAGCTTGCCAGCCATGCAAGTGCGTCATCTTGAAAGTAGATCCTCTAACCAACCGTTTCCATACTCCATTAAGTTGCCCCAGCAAACACTGCATGGAGCAGAGGTGAGCTGGCTTCACTGAGTCCTGCCTAAGTTGCAGATACACAAGCAAAACAGATGATGATTGTTGTTTCAAGCTGCTAAGCTTTGGGGTGGTTTGTTAAGCAGTAATAGATAACTAAAACAGAAGACATATATTCTATACACCAGAAAAGGTGAAAAAATTCTACTAACAATTAGGTTTTTGAATATACAGATTATATGTATTAGTATCAAGAACAAAAAGAAAAACTGGCAAAGCAAAAAGACAATCTACTGAATGGGAGAAAATATTTGCAAATGGTATGACTGATAAGGGGTTAATATCCAGTATATATAAACAGTTCATATAACTCATCATAAAAATGAACAGTAGAACCGAATAGACATTTTCCAAAAAGGAAATGCAGGTGACTAACAGGCACATGAGAAGATGCTCACCTTTGACAATCACCTAGGAAATGCAAATCAAAACCTCAATGAGATACCACCTCACACCTGTCAGAATGGCTGTCATCCAAAAGAACACAAATAACAAATGTTGGCAAGGACGTGGGGAAAAGGGAAGCTTGTTACACTGTTGGCAGGAATGTACTTTGGTGCAGCCACTGTGGGAAACAGTAAGGAGATTACTAAAAAAAATAAAAATAGAATTACTGTATGATCCAGCAATTCCACTCCTGGGTGTATATCCAAAAAAAAAAAAAAAAACACTAATTGAAAAAGACAAATGCACTCCAGTGTTCATAGAGGCATTATTTATGATTGCCAAGATATGGAAACAACCTAAGTGTCTGTCAACAGATGAAGGNACTCCTGGGTGTATATCCAAAAAAAAAAAAAAAAACACTAATTGAAAAAGACAAATGCACTCCAGTGTTCATAGAGGCATTATTTATGATTGCCAAGATATGGAAACAACCTAAGTGTCTGTCAACAGATGAAGGATAAGATGTGGCACAGGTGAGGAGCTGAGTTTCGACATCACCTGCCCACCATGGTGCTGGGCACTGGCCTGCCTTGCCTGACTCTGGGGGCCCAGGATAAATATAGCAGTGATGTTGACGCTGGCAAGCAAACTGAGGCGAGAGGACAGTCTCAAAGGTCCTGGGTGTCAGCCACAGCCTCTGACTTCACTCAGCAGGTTTCTGTGACAGACAGGCTGCTTGTTAAAGAGGTTGCAGAACTTGACATTAATTTACCTTACAGGTGTAAAGTGCATTTTTCTGATTCAAGCTAGCTTCATTGCTTTCAGCTGTCACCCCAGATAAGGGTTACTAACAGGTTGGAAACTTTCAGTTTGAAGCTGAAGTTTTCGATGCATACAACACGGTGCCTCCCAAAGTGAATTGCTTGACCCAGGTCTGGCACACCAACTCCACAGGAAAAGGCGAGATACGTTTCAGGGCACTGACTGGGCCCCCACAAGCATGCTGAAGGACGTTGTTTGGGGACTAAACTCTTTATTTACTGATCCTTTGAATTTTGGTGATCCACTGGATATAGAAGCTGCAGAACATCATTTAGAGGACAAAGAGGTCTTCTGGAATAAAGGGGAAGACTACATTAAGTGTTACACCAGAAGATATGGGGAGAGGACTGCAGGGCCCTGGACTGTGCCTTAGAAGTTGGTCTCCAACTGAAAGCAGAAGGGGGCCTCCTCCAGAGTCCTCAGCTCCCCTCAGTCCCACTGGGCCATCTGAGTCCTGTGATCATGTTGTCCCGAGGAAGAGCCTCTTCCAGACCACCCACTGCAGACAGAGAGCCCCACATAAATATAGCCAGAAAATATATGTGGGATTCTAAAAGAGTTATCTGCTGACCTTCAAATGCTTATTTTTTGAAACTATACTGCATGGACTGTTGATGGCATTCTCAAGAAGTTGTAATGAACTCAGCATTGAGGCTTGAGCTTGCTTTCCCCCTCTCAGAGTTAGTCCTTGCACGGGTGTTGCTAAGGATGTGCTCAGCGCAGTCACAGATTGGCGCTCAGAACCCCGCTACAGACTGTGATTGGGGGCAAATTCTCATAGCTGCTCCCACGAATGTCGCCCCTACTTAGATGCAGTGGAGCTTCCCAGAGTACAGAGCCATTCACTACAGAGCTCTTACTTCAATGTGTGTTTTACTGAATTTGGAAGAAATAATCCATGTCCCAGGGCTTCCCTTATGGGTCCGAGGGTGAAGAGTCCACCTGCCATACGGGAGACCCGGGTTTGATCCTTCGGTTGAGAAGATCCCTTGGAGGAGGGCATGGAGATCCTCTTCAATATTCTTGCCTGGAGACGCCCCATGGACAGAGGAGCCTGGCGGGCTACAGTCCATGGGGTCTCAAAGAGTCAGACACGACTGAGCGACTTCCCACAGCACGGCAATCCATGTCCCAAGAGTTCCTGGTGCTGGAGACCAGACCACGGCAGGCCCTGNCCCATGGACAGAGGAGCCTGGCGGGCTACAGTCCATGGGGTCTCAAAGAGTCAGACACGACTGAGCGACTTCCCACAGCACGGCAATCCATGTCCCAAGAGTTCCTGGTGCTGGAGACCAGACCACGGCAGGCCCTGGGCACCGCACACTGGGACCAATGGTGATCGGAGGCCAGGAGCCAGCAGAGAGCTCTGGCAGTGGCTGAGGGTGGCCTGGCAGGTAATGAAGTCTCCCCACAGTTCACATCAGGGGATGCGCTACCCCTCCACTGATACCCCTGTGAGTCCTACAAGATCTCCTCTCCACATGGCAGGACTCACTTGTCTGATGTATTTTCGGGTACTGGATTCTGACTCCCTGAACCTCAGCCTCAGCCTCCTCACAATGCATGGTTTCCAGGCGATGCATGGTGCTTGACAGTGAAAGATTTTTGTCTCTTAAAAAAGGAAGAAGTGGTTTATATATACAATGAAATGCTACTTGATCATAAAAAAGGAAATGCTGCCATTTGCAGCGATATGGATGGACTTGGAGGGCATTATGCTAAGTGAAAGAAGTCAGAGAGAGACTGACTGACTGTATGCGATCACTTATATGTGGAATCTAAAGCAGAACAAGCTAATGACTATAATGAGAAAGAAGCAGACTTACAGATACAGAGAACAAACCAGTGATTACCAGTTTAGGGAGAAAAGTAGGGAGGGGGATGAAGAGGTACAAACTCTTAGGTATAAAATAGACCACAAAGACATATTGGACAGCATGGGGGACACAGGCAATGTTCTATAACTAAAAAGGGAGTATAAGCTTTAAGATTGTGAATCAGTGCAGTGTAGACTTGTGACTTACATAGTATCGTGCATCAACTATACTTCAATATAAAATATTAATCTCATCCCCCCAAAGAAAAAAAGATACAGTGATTTTAGGCTATCTTTCACTAAGCTATTATTGTTGTGGTTTGCAACATCAATCCTCTCCTTAAAGAATTATATTTTTACATTTGCAGAATGCTTCAAAACCATGCTTCTATTGTTCAGGTTTAGCTCTTTTAAGCTATGTCTACTATTCTTGAATTCTTAGTTTTGATACATCCTCAAAGTTCTGTATACATTGATGGTTGGCATTTAGCTTTAGGAAGAACAGCTTGATTTGTGTACTTCTCTAGAATGCATGATTTTCTGTGTTTTAAAAGCTTCAGTTCATGCAAAAAGCTTGGTTTGTCTTTTATATTCAAGAATTTTGCCTGAGCATACCTAGGCGTGTGTTTCATTTGTTTTTGTTTTTATTTTTTTTAATTTACTTTACAGTACTGTATTGGATTTGGCATACATTGACATGAATCCACCATGGGTGTACATGAACTCCCAAACATGAACCCCCTCCCACCTCCCACCCCACATCATCCCTCCGGATCATCCCCAAGCACCAGCCCCAAGCATCCTGCATCCTGCATCGAACATAGACTGGCAATTTGTTTCTTACATGATAGTATACATATTTCAATGCTATTCTCCCAAACCATCCCACCCTCTCCCTCTCCCTCAGAGTCCAAAAGTCCGCTCTACACATCTGTGTCTCTCTTGCTGTCTTGCATACAGGGTCCTCATTACCATCTCTTTAAAGTCCATATATATGTGTCAGTATACTGCATTGGTGTTTTTCTTTCTGGCTTACTTCACTCTGCATAATCGGCTCCAGTTTCATCCGTCTTACTAGAGCTGATTCACATGTACTCTTGGTGAGCCTTTTGAAGAGACAGGTTTTGTTCTGGTTGCCCTGGGTCTCTGATGCTGCGTGCGGCCTTTCTCTAGCTGTGGCGAGTGGGGGCTACTCTTCGTTGGGGTTGCGGGCTTTCCATGCAGCGGCCTCTCCTGTTGCAGAGCACGGGCTCTAGGCGTGCAGGCTGCTGCAGCCGCAGCACACAGGTACAGTCGCTGCTGCTCCTGAGCTCCAGAACGTGGCCTCAGAAGTTGTGGCGCACGGGCTTCGTTATTCCCCAGCACGTGACTCTTCCAGGAGCAGGGATGGAAGCTGTGTCTCCTGCACTGGTAGATGAATTCTTGTCCACTGGGCCACCAAGGAAGTCTTAGTGGATCTTTTTAAAGCGTCAAACAAATATTTCTTTAACTCAAAAATGTCTTCTGTCATTTAATTGTTAATTGTGTTCTTCTGGTTTCATTTCCTACTCTGGAATTCCTATTTTGCATAATTACATCTGTTGGATTCCTTATTTCTTATCTTTTCTCTCATTATTTTCAATTATTTGTTGTTTTCCTGTGAGTCTTAAGAGAGTGCTCAAGTTTTTTTTTTCAGCTTCATTAATTTTTTTTTTTTTCAGTATAATTTAGGGCATTCATTCCTTCAGCAGGGGGTGAACATGCCAAAGACATTTCTAATTTTCACTCAGTCTTTCCAGACCTCAATTATTTCCTTATTCATGATAATCAATCCTCATTTTGGAGATGAACTATCTTCTTGGATCCTATTGCAAACAAGATTTTAAATCTTTTAAAATGTTTGCTCTTTGCTTGTGACATAGTTTGGTGCAGTTTAGTAGGAAAAGAGAAGCAGTGACAGGAATGGAAACTGACAGGAGAAATATTCGGCAGTGCTGTGTATTGTGATGTATCTGTTTTAGATTCCAGGGTTGATTATGGAGTGTTATCAATTTTGGCTCTAGTTTCTAACATATCTTCATGGAGAATATGAGGCATAAAAGGAAACTTTAAAAAAAATAGCAATGAGAAAAGCTGAGGCAAACTCAAAGTGCTCTCATAAGGTTGGGACATCCTTGCAATGCAACACCATGGAGCCATTATGATGATGCATTTACTGACATGGAAAGCTGTTTGCTGTACACAGTTAGTGCTAAAAGCTAAATTTTAAAAACATATGCAGNGGACATCCTTGCAATGCAACACCATGGAGCCATTATGATGATGCATTTACTGACATGGAAAGCTGTTTGCCATACACAGTTAGTGCTAAAAGCTAATTTTTAAAAATATATGCAGCCTGATCCTATTTTTTGTGACAAAAGTAGCATACATATTGGTCATAATCACAGGCTGGGGAATTGTAATCTTTTTGTTCAAAATGGGGTTTCCCTGACAGCTCAATTGGTAAAGAATCTGTATGCAATGCAGGAGACCCTGGTTCAGTTCCTGGTTCGGGAAGATCCCCTGGAGAAGGGATTCTGGGGCCTCCTTTGTGGCTCAACGGNCATAATCACAGGCTGGGGAATTGTAATCTTTTTGTTCAAAATGGGGTTTCCCTGACAGCTCAATTGGTAAAGAATCTGTATGCAATGCAGGAGACCCTGGTTCAGTTCCTGGTTCGGGAAGATCCCCTGGAGAAGGGATTCTGGGGCCTCCTTTGTGGCTCAACGGGTAAAGAATCTGCCTGCAATGCGGGAAACCTGAGTAAAGAATCTGCCTGCAATGTGGAAGACCTGGGTTCAATCCCTGGGTTGGGAAGATCCCCTGGAGAAGGGAACAGCTACCCACTTCAGTACTCTGGCCTGAAGAATTCCATGGACTGTATAGTCCATGAGGTCTCAAAGAGTTGGACACGACTGAGCAACTTTCACTTACTTTGACTTTGTTCAAATCAGTTCAGTTTGCTAAATCAATACAAACTTGCCGTCAGTAGAGGGCGCAAAGAGAGAGAGAAAGAAGTGAGGTGACAAAGCTGATTGATGTATGAGTAGGATGAAAGTTTTCATAACATAAAGATTATTCTGATTTTCTCTCCATTTGTTTATCAAAGAAAATTTCAAAAGGATCATAGAAGCATAATTGCAGCTTGGCTATCACTTATTCTGCAGAATGTTTGGTGTTAGCTAGAGAGTCAAAGCACGTACTTTCAGTGGGTAAAGGGACAGAAAATAATAGAGTGCCTATTTTGTGCCAGGCACTAGAACATAAAGATTATTCTGATTTTCTCTCCATTTGTTTATCAAAGAAAATTTCAAAAGGATCATAGAAGCATAATTGCAGCTTGGCTATCACTTATTCTGCAGAATGTTTGGTGTTAGCTAGAGAGTCAAAGCACGTACTTTCAGTGGGTAAAGGGACAGAAAATAATAGAGTGTCTATTTTGTGCCAGGCACTAGCATATACATAATACACTGTAGTATGCTACATAGAACATATTTTGATATTGCATCAGACATTGCAAGCAGATTAACACAGTCTTGATGGGGTTTTGATTAAACTATAAATCTTAGAGATACTGACAAAATCTCACAGCTACAGATCACTTTATAATTATTAAATGCTTTCAGATTTACTATTTCTTTTCATACAACATTCTGTAGAACAGACTCTTCTTTTAAAGATGAAGGTGGGGTGGTTTATGGAGGTGTGTCAAGATTAGAGATTCTCTCAGCAAGGTTTTTATATCTGGGTATGCTGATTTCCTCATGCTGTCTCTCAAATAATCAAGAAATCTTCAGACATAAACAACAGCTTGGCCTCATGAAAGAACCTCATGATATTAGCAATAATTAATATCAACATACATCAAAGGATTTGTGTTCTCCATTATTTTTTATAGGATTTGACATTATAACTTACATCTCTGACTCTTGGATTAATATAGATTTGGTGGTTTCCAAAAGCCAATGTTGTGAGAAGGCTCAAGAGAGGACCCCAGTGACAACTAGAAAGAAAGAGGGGCCCTCAGCCCTACAGCTACAAGGAACTGAAATCTGACAGCCCCACAAGTTTGGAAGAGGATCCCAAGATCCAGAAAGGAATACAACCCACTGATATCCTGATGGCAGCCTTGAGAGAGCCTGAACAGGAAACTCAGGATGGTCTACAATAAATAACCAAATTGATTGTATGGACCACAGCCTCCTGACTGAATGAAACTATGAGCCATACCGTGTAGGGCCACCCAAGACAGATGGATCATGGTGGAGAGTTCTGATAAAACGCAGAGAAGGGAATAGTAAACCACTTCATTATTCTTGCCTTGAGAACCCCATGAAAAGGCAAAAAGATATGACACTGACAAATGAACTCCCCAGGATGGTAGGTGCCCAATGTGCTCCTGGAAAAGAGGGGAGAAATAGCCGTAGAAAGAATGAAGAAGCTGAGCCAAAGTGAAAACAACACAGAGTTGTGGACGTGACTGGGGGTAAAATAAAGTCTGACGCTGTAAAGAAGAATATTGCATAGGAACCTGGAATGCTAAGTTCATGAATCAACGTAAATTGGAAGTGGTCAAACAGGAGATGGCAAGAGTGAACATTGGCATTTTTGCAGTTAACTAAAATGGACCGAAATGGGTGAATTTAACTCAGATGACCATTATATCTACTACTGTGGGCAGGAATCCCTTAGAAGAAATGGAGTAGCCCTCATAGTCAACCAAGAGTCCGAAATGTAGTGCTTGGATTCAATCTCAAAAACAACAGAATTATCTATGTTCATTTTCTGGGCAAATTATTCAATATCAGTAATCCGAGTCTATGCTCTAACCACTAATGCCAAAGAAGCTGAATTTGAACGGTCCCATGAAGACCTACGAGAACTTCTAAAACTAACACCCAAAAAAAAAAAAAAAAAAGATGTCCTTTTCATCATAGGGGACTGGAAAGCAAAAGTAGGAAGTCAAGAGATACCTAGAGTAACAGGCAAGTCTGGCCGTGGAGGACAAAATGAAGCAGGGCAAAGGCCAACAGAGTTTTGCCAAAAGAACACACTGGTCACAGAAAAATCCCTCTTCCAAAAACAAAAGAAATGACTCTACACATCAGATCATCAATACTGAAATCAGACTAATTATATTTGACTGTAAGTCAAAGATTGAGAAGCTCTATACAGACAGCCAAAACAAGACCGGAGCTGACTGTGGCTCAGATCATGAACTCCTAATTGCAAAATTCAGACTTATACTGAGGAAAGTAGAGAAAACCACTAGACCATTCAGGGATGACCTAAATCAAATATCTTATACAGTGGAAATGACAAACAAATTGAAGGGATTAGATCTGATAGACAGAGTACCTGGATAGACAGAGTACTATGGATGGTGATTTGGAACATTGTACAAGATGTTGTGATCAAGACTATCTTGATTGTTGTCTGAGGATGCCTTATAAATAGCTGAGAAAAGACAAGAAGTAAAAGGCAAAGAAGAAAAAGAAAGATATATCCATCTGGATGCAGAGTTCCAGAGAATAGCAAGGAGCAATAAGAAAGCCTTCCTCAGATCAATGCAAAGAAATAAAGGAAACAATAGAATGAGAAAGATTAGAGATCTCTTGAAGAAAATTAGAGATACCAAGGGACATTTCATACAAAGATGAACACAATAAAGGAGAGAAATAGTATGGACCTAACAGAAGCAGAAGATATTCAGAAAGGTGGCAAGAATCCATAGAAGAAATATACAAAAGAGATCTTAATGGCCTAGATAATCATGATGGTGTGATCACTCACCAAGGGCCAGATATCCTGGATTGTGAAGTCAAGTGAGCCTTAGGAAGCGTCATTACGAACAAAGCTAGTGGAGGTGATTGAATTCCAGCTGAGGTATTTCAAATCCTATAAGACCATGCTCTCAATGTACTGCACTCAATATGCCAGCAAATTTGGAAAACTCAGCCAGGACTGAAAAGGTTAGTTTTAATTCCAATGCCAAAGACAGGCAATGCCAAAGAATGCTCAAACTACCGTACAATTGCACTTATTTCACATGCTAGCAAGGTCATGATCAAAACTCTCCAACTAGGCTTCAACAGTACATGAACCAAGAACTTCCAGATGTGCAAGCAGGATTTAGAAAAGGCAGAGAAACCAGAGATCAAATTGCCAACATCTGCAGAATCATAGAAAAAATAAAAGAATTCCAGAAAAACACCTACTTCTGTTTCATTGACTAAGCCTTTGACTGGGTAGATCACAAAAAATTGTGGAAAATTCTTAAGGAGATGGGAATACCAGACCACATTACATGCCTCCTGAGAAATCTGTATGCGGGTCAAAAAACAACAGAACTAGACATGGAGCAACAGACTGGTTCCAAATTGGGAAAGGAGTACATCAAAGCTGTTTATTATCACCTTGCTTATTTAACTTCTATGCAGAGTACATCATGCAAAATGGCAGGCTGGATGAAGCAAAAGCTGGAATCAAGATTGCCAGGTGAATATCAATAACCTTAGATATGCAGATGACACCAACCTTATGGCAGAAAGTGAAGAGAACATCAAGAGCCTCTTGATGAAAGTAAAAGAGGAGAGTGAAAAAGCTGGCTTAAAACTCAATATTCAAGAAATGAAGATCATGACATCCAGTCCCATCACTTCATGGCAAATAGATGGGGAAACAATGGAAACAGTGACAGGACTTTCTTTTCTTGGGCTCCAAAATCACTGCAGATGGTGACTGCAGCCATGAAATTAAGACAGCTGCTCCTTGGGAAAAAGCTATGACAAACCTAGATGGCATATTAAAAGCAGAGATATTACTTTGCTAACAAAGATCAGTCTAGTCAAAGCCATGATTTTTCCAATAGTCATGTATGGATGAGAGAGTTGGACCATAAAGAAAGCTGAGTGGTGTAAAACTGATGCTTTTGAACTGTGGTGTTGGAGAAGACTCTTGAGAGTCCCTTGGACTGCAAGGAGATCCAACCAGTCAATCTTAAAGGAACCCAGTCCTGAATATTCATTGGAAGGACTGATGCTGAAACTGAAACTCTGATACTTTGGCCACCTGATGGGAAGACCTGACTCTGAAAAAGACTCTGATGCTGGGCAAGGTTGAAGGCAAGAGGAGAAGGGGTTGACAGAGGATGAGATGGTTGGATGGCATCAGCGACTCGATGGACATGAGTTTGAGCAAGCTCCAGGAGTTGGTGATGAACCAAGAAGTCTGGCGTGCTGCAGTCCATGGGGTCACAAAGAGTAGGACACGACTGCACGACTGAATGGACTTGAGCAGATTTGGAGAGATGCACTGAAAAAATTATGAAAAATAATAGCAGTGTGGAGAGGGTATGTCCTCTTTCTTGTTTTCCTCTTGTTCTGTTGTGTCTCTTTTAAAAAATAATCATGATTGTGGATGGTGGTACTCTTGTTCTTTTAAGTACTTATTTAGCAAAAGAAAGCAAGCTCATAGATACAGAGAACAGATTTGTGTTTGGATTGGGTGTCATAGGTGAATTGGAGCTTTTTTGTTCATTTTGATTTAAACAAGTCAAACTGTTCTTTGAAAAAAAAAATTACATCATTTATGCAAAATCTGTCCCATCAGTGTTAATTCTATCCCCAGAGATGCCAGCTGAGACTCACATGGGACCTTTGTCAGTGTCTGCTGTGACGTGACATTTATTGCTTGCCAATTCTTGGCCCACTCCAATTCCCAACCATCATTGTTCTGAGATGATTTTCCCTGAGCGTGAGAGGGAACAGGGAGAAGAAACTCATTCAGGAGGAAATCATTCCTAAGGCATCTGGATACAGATGAGATCTCCTCCTATGTGCATGTCATACAGACTTCATTTGGATACAAAGGGATGGGACTGGGTTCCTAGTGAGAAATTTGGCCTCTTTTCTTCTGCTTGGTCTGTATGGAGCTGTTCCCTGGTG
>SJYX01002738.1:75386-87683 GCA_006410675.1 Oreotragus oreotragus | reverse complement strand
ACTGGTTCCAAATTGGGAAAGGAGTACATCAAAGCTGTTTATTATCACCTTGCTTATTTAACTTCTATGCAGAGTACATCATGCAAAATGGCAGGCTGGATGAAGCAAAAGCTGGAATCAAGATTGCCAGGTGAATATCAATAACCTTAGATATGCAGATGACACCAACCTTATGGCAGAAAGTGAAGAGAACATCAAGAGCCTCTTGATGAAAGTAAAAGAGGAGAGTGAAAAAGCTGGCTTAAAACTCAATATTCAAGAAATGAAGATCATGACATCCAGTCCCATCACTTCATGGCAAATAGATGGGGAAACAATGGAAACAGTGACAGGACTTTCTTTTCTTGGGCTCCAAAATCACTGCAGATGGTGACTGCAGCCATGAAATTAAGACAGCTGCTCCTTGGGAAAAAGCTATGACAAACCTAGATGGCATATTAAAAGCAGAGATATTACTTTGCTGACAAAGATCAGTCTAGTCAAAGCCATGATTTTTCCAATAGTCATGTATGGATGAGAGAGTTGGACCATAAAGAAAGCTGAGTGGTGTAAAACTGATGCTTTTGAACTGTGGTGTTGGAGAAGACTCTTGAGAGTCCCTTGGACTGCAAGGAGATCCAACCAGTCAATCTTAAAGGAACCCAGTCCTGAATATTCATTGGAAGGACTGATGCTGAAACTGAAACTCTGATACTTTGGCCACCTGATGGGAAGACCTGACTCTGAAAAAGACTCTGATGCTGGGCAAGGTTGAAGGCAAGAGGAGAAGGGGTTGACAGAGGATGAGATGGTTGGATGGCATCAGCGACTCGATGGACATGAGTTTGAGCAAGCTCCAGGAGTTGGTGATGAACCAAGAAGTCTGGCGTGCTGCAGTCCATGGGGTCACAAAGAGTAGGACACGACTGCACGACTGAATGGACTTGAGCAGATTTGGAGAGATGCACTGAAAAAATTATGAAAAATAATAGCAGTGTGGAGAGGGTATGTCCTCTTTCTTGTTTTCCTCTTGTTCTGTTGTGTCTCTTTTAAAAAATAATCATGATTGTGGATGGTGGTACTCTTGTTCTTTTAAGTACTTATTTAGCAAAAGAAAGCAAGCTCATAGATACAGAGAACAGATTTGTGTTTGGATTGGGTGTCATAGGTGAATTGGAGCTTTTTTGTTCATTTTGATTTAAACAAGTCAAACTGTTCTTTGAAAAAAAAAATTACATCATTTATGCAAAATCTGTCCCATCAGTGTTAATTCTATCCCCAGAGATGCCAGCTGAGACTCACATGGGACCTTTGTCAGTGTCTGCTGTGACGTGACATTTATTGCTTGCCAATTCTTGGCCCACTCCAATTCCCAACCATCATTGTTCTGAGATGATTTTCCCTGAGCGTGAGAGGGAACAGGGAGAAGAAACTCATTCAGGAGGAAATCATTCCTAAGGCATCTGGATACAGATGAGATCTCCTCCTATGTGCATGTCATACAGACTTCATTTGGATACAAAGGGATGGGACTGGGTTCCTAGTGAGAAATTTGGCCTCTTTTCTTCTGCTTGGTCTGTATGGAGCTGTTCCCTGGTGGCTGGTTGGCTGTGGAAGGGAGGGAGGAGGGAAGTCAGCTGAAGGGGCAGAAGCATCCCTTTGTCAAAGGCCCTGGGAGGGGAGGGGCAAAGGGGGTTGAGCAGCACAGGGGAGACCCAGTCATTTCTCTCCACTGACTGCAAACTCCACACTCACAGCTCACAGGAATCCAGAGTCCTCTTTGCCAGAATGGTGGATATTTTCTTCCTGATGCTCTTTGCCATCATGAAATGAAGTGAAGTGAAAGTTGTTTAGTCGTGTCTGACTCTTTGGGACCCCATGGACTGTAGCCTGACAGGCTTCTCTGTCCACAGAGTTCTCCAGGCAAGAATACTGGAGTGGGTAGTCATTCCCTTCTTTAGAGGATCTTCCCAACCCTGGGATAAAACTCAGGTTTCAGGCATTGCAGGCAGATTCTTTACCATCTGGGCCACCAGTGAAGTCTGCTTATTTCGTCCTACATTATTTATCTGTTCTAGGGGCCTGCAGAAGCAGCGTGGAGTCCACAGCTTGGGGAGGTGGAGGAAGATGACTCTGACTGGCCTAGAATCCTGCTTGGGGATGCACCAGTGAATTTTTGCTTCTGGTCACTATTTTAGGTATTGATTGAAAAACAAAACTGTAAAAAATCTTGTTTTCCTTTTTTTCCCCTCAGATACATTGATAGAGCATTTCTCAGACCACTTTGAAAAGTATAAGAGGCACCAACTTCTTAATTTAAAATGTAATTAGAAAAATGAAAAATAAAACCATAAATGTGAAGGATTTTTCAGTAGAATGAGTTTGGAATAGTGTACAGGGCAGGGGGCACTATTAATTCTCAGCTTTTTCTTCAAGTTGGGTGCTCAAAAACAGTTTGAAATCCTATACCAGTCTCTCCCTCCTCATTTTAATTTTTACTGGTCTGAAATTCCCAAGGACACATTATTCTTGATCAGCAATGAGTAACACTGGGATCTTAGGCTGCCAAGCTTCTCAATAAAGCTGTCCAGGAGGCTAGTGATAAGGACTTGTCCCTCTCATGTTCAAGCTTCCCGTTCATGAGATGAGTCCACAGGCACTGTCATCTGTGGTCACCACCCCACCTGCTTGGCAGGGGCAGCAATATCTTCACATGCCCCACTGAGCAAGCCCACGGTCCTCTGCCCACAGGCATGCTGCCCCTAGGATGACTCGAGGCCAGGCTGCTCTGGACTGCCTCAGGGCATTTGAAGGATCCCAGCACTCCATGACAAAAAAGTGGATGATGTTCCTGCTGCTCTCTGAATCGTGTGTCTGAACCTTATGCAGAAGTTTCCCTACCTAGGGCACCTGGCTCAGGAGGCTGGCTGGAGAACAAGGCAGTTACAGCCATGCTGGAGAAGAAGAGGAAGAAGAAGGTCAAGATCTATTTCCACAAGAAGCAGCAGCTCATGAGGCTATGGAAGCAGGACAAAAAGAACAGAGAAGGAAATTTATAAGTTCCCAGAGATCCTCAGTATCCATGGATTCCTACTCTGAGCACTCAATAAAAACCATCCATGAGCTCTTCAGACAACCCAGTAGCAGGTGCATGGCATCCCGTCCCATCACTTCATGGCAAATAGATGGGGAAACAGTGGAAATAGTGACAGACTTTATTTTGGGGGCTCCAAAATCACTGCAGATGGTGACTGCAGCAATGAAATTAAAAGATGCTTGCTCCTTGGAAGAAAAACTATGACAAACCTAGATAGCATATTAAAAAGCAGAGACATTATTTTACCAACAAAGGTCCATCTAGTTGAAGCTATGGTTTTTCCAGTAGTGATGTATGGATGTGAGAGTTGGACTATAAAGAAAACTGAGTGCTGAAGAAGACTCTTGAGAGTCTTGGAAGGAGATCCAACCAGTCCACATTCAAGAAATCAGTCCTCAATATTCATTGGAAGGACTGATGCTGAAGCTGAAGCTCCAATACTTTGGCCACCTGATGCGAAGAACTGACTCCTTGGAAAAGACCCTGATGCTGGGAAAGATTGAGGGCAGAATGAGAAGGGGACGACAGAGGATGAGATGGTTGGATGGCATCACCGACTCGATGGACATGAGTTTGAGCAGGCTCCAGGAGTTGGTGAAGGACAGGGAAGCCTGGTGTGACGCAGTCCATGGGGTCACAAAGATTCAGACACAACTGGGCAAACAGACAACAGTCTCCACTCAACAGAAGCTCATGGTCTTAGAAGAGGACAAACATTTAAAGAAACAGCTAAAGTTGAGTGTGATAACTTTCGAGTGTGTGTGATCAATGCAGGGACAAAGTGGATGTGACTCTGACAGGTGAGCTGACACTTTATGACGTGTGAAGACATGTGGGGGAAACAGAGCTGGACGGATAGNAGGATGAGATGGTTGGATGGCATCACCGACTCGATGGACATGAGTTTGAGCAGGCTCCAGGAGTTGGTGAAGGGCAGGGAAGCCTGGCATGCTGCAGTCCATGTGGTGACAAAGAGTCAGACACAGCTGAGCAACTGAATTGACTGAGATGGGGAAACAGTGACAAATTTATTTTCTTGAGCTCAAAAATCACTGCAGACAGTGACGGCAGTCACAAAATTAGAAGATGCTTACTCCTTGGAAGAAAAGCTATAATAAACCCAGACAGCATATTAAAAAGCAGAGACATCACTTTGCAGACAAAGGTCCAAATAATCAAAGCTATAGTGTTTCCTGTAGCCACTTACAGATGTGAGATTCAGGCCACAAATGAGGCTGAGGGACAAAGAATTGATGCTTTCCAATTGTGGTGCTGGAGAAGACTCTTGAGAGTCCCTTGGACTGCAAGGATAAAACCAGTCAATCCAAAAGGAAATCAACCCTGAATATTTATTGGAAGGACGGATGCAGTAGCTGAAGCTCCAATACTTTAGCCACCTGATACGAAGAGCTGTCTCATTGGAAAAGACATGATGTTTGGAAAGATTGAAGGCAGGAGGAGAAAGGGATGACAGAGGATGAGATGTTTGGATGGCATCACCGACTCAATGGACATGACTTTGATTTAACTCCAGGAGCTAGTGAAGGACAGGGAAACCTGACATGCTTTTAGTCTATGGGATCACAAAGAGTCTGTTTAGGGGCTGAACAAAGTCACCGACTCGATGGACATGAGTTTGAGCAGGCTCCAGGAGTTGGTGAAGGGCAGGGAAGCCTGGCATGCTGCAGTCCATGTGGTGACAAAGAGTCAGACACAGCTGAGCAACTGAATTGACTGAGATGGGGAAACAGTGACAAATTTATTTTCTTGAGCTCAAAAATCACTGCAGACAGTGACGGCAGTCACAAAATTAAAAGATGCTTACTCCTTGGAAGAAAAGCTATAATAAACCCAGACAGCATATTAAAAAGCAGAGACATCACTTTGCAGACAAAGGTCCATATAATCAAAGCTATAGTGTTTCCTGTAGCCACTTACAGATGTGAGATTCAGGCCACAAATGAGGCTGAGGGACAAAGAATTGATGCTTTCCAATTGTGGTGCTGGAGAAGACTCTTGAGAGTCCCTTGGACTGCAAGGATAAAACCAGTCAATCCAAAAGGAAATCAACCCTGAATATTTATTGGAAGGACGGATGCAGTAGCTGAAGCTCCAATACTTTAGCCACCTGATACGAAGAGCTGTCTCATTGGAAAAGACATGATGTTTGGAAAGATTGAAGGCAGGAGGAGAAAGGGATGACAGAGGATGAGATGTTTGGATGGCATCACCGACTCAATGGACATGACTTTGATTTAACTCCAGGAGCTAGTGAAGGACAGGGAAACCTGACATGCTTTTAGTCTATGGGATCACAAAGAGTCTGTTTAGGGGCTGAACAATGACAACAATGGGAAAAACATCCTGTCCATTGCTCTAAACCACGTGTTACTGTAAAAATACATAGACCTCACCATTTTAGAAACACCTACCACTTCTTTCAGACGAGATATCTCCAAGCCCTGTATTGAAAGGAAATTATTATTTTAAGCTTAGAGAAAGGATCATGAAGTACAGAAAAAGTTGGAATATAGAGATTATCTATGATGCATTTAAAGAGGAACAGAATGATTCAGGGTGGTTTTTTGAGATAGTCAGACTGCAAAGAAAATACTCTGAGGAAGTCAGGCTTCAAGAGTCACCAACTTCAAATGGAAGAGCTAGATTCAATGGTAACCAAGCTCTCTTGTAGCCCTAACAGTATTTGCATTCAGGACTTCTTGACATGTCTGTGTAGTTTTACAATTTGTGAATGCTTTTGTAGCCTTCGTGTTTGGGATGTGAAATAATTAATGGGGAAGTTCTGGCCAACTGCAGCTGGAGGGGAGTTGATGGTGGCATACACACACACACACACATACATACATACATGCAAGTATCAGAGCCTACATTTCCATGCAATAGAGGTTTTTCTCAGCTGAACTCAACATGGAAACTAATTCATTCCGTTAAAAGAAGGGAGGAAGGTATATCAACCAGCCCACCACAGTACTGGGAGAGCACAGAGGCCACAGCGATGGAATGCCCAGGGTGTAAAAGGAAGTCATAAAGTAGGTAAGCAAAGAAAGAGAGACAGACGGGGTGGGGGGAGACCCTTCCTGAGGATAATAAATAACTGAAGAGGCATTCCATAGGCTGTACTAGAGGAAAAAATCTTTACAAAGGGTGATGAGGCTCCCTTATGAATGCCACGTATTCTGTGCGGTTACAGATGTAAAACTTGGTAACTTCCTGCCATTGCCATTCAAGGCCAGGAAACAAGGGAGCCCCAGCACAGAACAGAACAGAATGGGGCTAAGGAAAGGATTTGACAGCCCCTGCAGGCCACAGAACACTGGACAGGACTAGGGCAGAGAGGGCCCCCTCAGGCCCAGCTGGGTCCTTATTAGACCCACAAGGCGTATCTGGGGCAGGGAGTTGAGCCTTTAAGATTTCCACAGTCTGTTCATTTTAACAAAGTCCCTTGTGTTTATAATGCTCCAGATTAAAGATCTCTTCCAGATATTGGTACAGGGCACTGTGCTATTTGCATAACCTGAATTTTCAGTACTCCCCAAGCTTTGTGTCTGGAGAAAACCTGAGAGAACACTGTCTTCCTCACATCACCTTCAGCAGGCTTCCTTCTCCACTTTGCACTTTTACAGACCTGTTCTCATTCCATCCACGGGCAACGCAAAGGCACAAGGCTGAGGGTTACAAGTGAGGGAAACTGAGGCACCGGCATGCTAACTGGTTTGTCCAGAGTCGCCACATCTGAAACATAGAGCCCACCAAGATAAGCTAAAATGTAGCTCTTCTGACACCTAGTGCATCNAGGCCACAAATGAGGCTGAGGGACAAAGAATTGATGCTTTCCAATTGTGGTGCTGGAGAAGACTCTTGAGAGTCCCTTGGACTGCAAGGATAAAACCAGTCAATCCAAAAGGAAATCAACCCTGAATATTTATTGTAAGGACGGATGCAGTAGCTGAAGCTCCAATACTTTAGCCACCTGATACGAAGAGCTGTCTCATTGGAAAAGACATGATGTTTGGAAAGATTGAAGGCAGGAGGAGAAAGGGATGACAGAGGATGAGATGTTTGGATGGCATCACCGACTCAATGGACATGACTTTGATTTAACTCCAGGAGCTAGTGAAGGACAGGGAAACCTGACATGCTTTTAGTCTATGGGATCACAAAGAGTCTGTTTAGGGGCTGAACAATGACAACAATGGGAAAAACATCCTGTCCATTGCTCTAAACCATGTGTTACTATAAAAATACATAGACCTCACCATTTTAGAAACACCTACCACTTCTTTCAGACGAGATATCTCCAAGCCCTGTATTGAAAGGAAATTATTATTTTAAGCTTAGAGAAAGGATCATGAAGTACAGAAAAAGTTGGAATATAGAGATTATCTATGATGCATTTAAAGAGGAACAGAATGATTCAGGGTGGTTTTTTGAGATAGTCAGACTGCAAAGAAAATACTCTGAGGAAGTCAGGCTTCAAGAGTCACCAACTTCAAATGGAAGAGCTAGATTCAATGGTAACCAAGCTCTCTTGTACCCCTAACAGTATTTGCATTCAGGACTTCTTGACATGTCTGTGTAGTTTTACAATTTGTGAATGCTTTTGTAGCCTTCGTGTTTGGGATGTGAAATAATTAATGGGGAAGTTCTGGCCAACTGCAGCTGGAGGGGAGTTGATGGTGGCATACACACACACACACACATACATACATACATGCAAGTATCAGAGCCTACATTTCCATGCAATAGAGGTTTTTCTCAGCTGAACTCAACATGGAAACTAATTCATTCCGTTAAAAGAAGGGAGGAAGGTATATCAACCAGCCCACCACAGTACTGGGAGAGCACAGAGGCCACAGCAATGGAATGCCCAGGGTGTAAAAGGAAGTCATAAAGTAGGTAAGCAAAGAAAGAGAGACAGACGGGGTGGGGGGAGACCCTTCCTGAGGATAATAAATAACTGAAGAGGCATTCCATAGACTGTACTAGAGGAAAAAATCTTTACAAAGGGTGATGAGGCTCCCTTATGAATGCCACGTATTCTGTGCGGTTACAGATGTAAAACTTGGTAACTTCCTGCCATTGCCATTCAAGGCCAGGAAACAAGGGAGCCCCAGCACAGAACAGAACAGAATGGGGCTAAGGAAAGGATTTGACAGCCCCTGCAGGCCACAGAACACTGGACAGGACTAGGGCAGAGAGGGCCCCCTCAGCCCCAGCTGGGTCCTTATTAGACCCACAAGGCGTATCTGGGGCAGGGAGTTGAGCCTTTAAGATTTCCACAGTCTGTTCATTTTAACAAAGTTCCTTGTGTTTATAATGCTCCAGATTAAAGATCTCTTCCAGATATTGGTACAGGGCACTGTGCTATTTGCATAACCTGAATTTTCAGTACTCCCCAAGCTTTGTGTCTGGAGAAAACCTGAGAGAACACTGTCTTCCTCACATCACCTTCAGCAGGCTTCCTTCTCCACTTTGCACTTTTACAGACCTGTTCTCATTCCATCCACGGGCAATGCAAAGGCACAAGGCTGAGGGTTACAAGTGAGGGAAACTGAGGCACCGGCATGCTAACTGGTTTGTCCAGAGTCGCCACATCTGAAACATAGAGCCCACCAAGATAAGCTAAAATGTAGCTCTTCTGACACCTAGTGCATCAGTCAAGTTTTGCTAAGGGGACTTCCCCAGCGGCCCAGTGCTTGAGAAGCCACCTTGCAGAACAGGGGCTGCAGCTGAGATCCCTGGCTGGGGAAGTAAGCTCTCACATGCCTCGGAGTAACGGGACCTGTGAGCGGCAACTGCTGAAGCCTTCACACTCCGGAGTCCACGTGCCACACCCACAGAGTCCAAGCACCACCCGAAAGATCCCTCATGACACACCAGGAGTCAACAGTGAAGGCCTGATGCAGCCAAATAAATAGACTTTTTTTTTTTAAGTTTTAAGGTTTAAGGTGCTAGGCGTTGGCACAGGGGACACAAGGATGCACTAGGCAAAACCCCTACTCTGGAACTCTCGGGATCTCAGAGGAGATAAACGAGCAGCAACTTCCCACATGACTTGCCTCGGGCTATGATGTTTGTAAGTCTAGGGCAGTGCCCTCAACCAGGTACAGCTTTGCTCCCCAAGAGACATTCGGTGGTGCCTGAAGACATTTCCAGTTCTCACAACTCGGAAGCTGCTACTGGCGTCTTGTGGGCAGAGCCAAGAATGCTGCCAAGATTCATCAATAAACAAGACAGCCCCCCACAGCAAAGAGCTATCCAGTCTCAAATGTCCAAAGAGCCTAGGTTGAGAAACCCTAGCGTAGAGCAGTATAGGGACACAGTGTAAGGAACTCAACTCTGCCTGGTCCTAAGATGGTGGAGGATTTATCAAAGAAGCAGGTGATGCTTGAAGTTATCAGGAAAAATGAGTAAATAGCATTCTGAGTATCCAAAAGAACCAACAGGCGAGAGGAACGTGAAATATTCTATTGTACAGGTATCTGTAATTTGATCTAAGCTGAAGGTGACTCTTCAATGGAGGGGAACCAGTAATGATATTAACCAGAGATGTGTAGGCTCATGCACTCAACAGTTTGTTATATTAGTGTTGAGCAGAAGATCTCAAACTTCATTTGGGATATGAATAAAAAATACAGATTCCAGACTTACCAACATACACACGCATGCACAAACATCCTGATGCACTAACACAGTAGGCCTAGGGCAGAGCCCTGAAACAGTATTTTTATAAGCACTCTGTGCAATTCTATGCAGGTAATCTAACTCCTCACTGGTATACAGAATATGTTTGACAGTGGTAAAATTGTAAGCTCAAAGAAAATAAAAAGAAATTTCAGAAAGAAACTAAATAAGTAGACTAATTATTTTCTCTGTTCTAATTTATAATGCGAAACTCTGAACTGGGTGCTTGTATAGGAATCTACTGCTTTAGTACAAGTCACACAGCGGGAGAGCTACTCTTCCTGGATTCCTGGGATGGGAGAAGCACTGAAGAAGTGTACACTCCATGTGATACTTTCTGGATAGTCCTTGGGGATCCCAATTGCTTCTCCAACTTGAAAAATTCTGTGTCCCCACACCTTGCAGACACAGCAGTACTTGCTTCCTATCCCCAAAGAGATTCATCCCTGGGCTTCCCCATCAGTCATACCATGAGAGCTTGGGTAGTTTTGTCATCTCATCTATGTTCTCTGATAATGATATGGGAAATCATAAAAGCCCAAATAAGATTTTTTAAATAGAAAGAAAAGAATAGTAAAGAATCTACAAGACGGGAACCTGAGATGTGACAGATGGGACTCTGAGAGGTTGGGTGTCTTGCCCAAGGCCACAAAGAGGAAAAAAGGTTCAAACTCAGATTTCCTGACTCCGTTTATGGTTGCTTTCATTGCACAAGAGTGAAGAGTCAGAAATGTTCATTTTGTTGTGGAAGCGATCCAAAACCTTACCCTGTGACCCTAGAAAGAACGAGTCACATCAGAACTGTAAGGAAAATTTTCCAAACTAAGTTTACCTTAGGAAATAAATAGAAATAAATCAGGGGAGAGAGACCCCGCTGAGACCACGGAGGCCCTCAAGTTAAAAATCATCCAGAGATGCCAGTGGCAGACTTACTGACGAGGCTCCGTGGTCCATTGGAGTTCAGAGTGGACTTGGAGCCCTCAGTGAGAAGGAGGGAAGAAAATGCGCTCTCATCCTTTGGCCACGTGCTTTCTCAGGGTCATTAGTTTTACCAAGTTTTACGATTGCTTTTACAAAGACAATAGTGCTTGTTTCCTATATAGTTTATTTAAGTAAACAAGAAGGAGACAGAAAGGTAACTTTGTGAAACAAGACTTTAAATTTTTTATCCAAAGAAAGCAAGCCAGAGATCTGTTCTCCGCCATTGTTCCATAAGTTCGTTAAAATAAATAGTTCTAGTTTGACTTCAGTTCTGCTTGGCAAATGGCTCCCTTTCCCACCCACGTCGAGAACATCAAAGATTTTTAAGTGAATAAAAATGTTTCCAAACAGTTTCTTGAGCTGATCCTATTCTCATCAATGGGTCACTACAGAGGTTCTGCAGGAAGGTGATTGTATGTTTTTTCTGGCAAAACAAGCTTGTCCAAACCCAGAGTTTATTCTGTTGCGACTGTAAATTCCTATGAGCAACAGAAAGGGTGCATATCGTCTGAACACAGAAAGATAATGCACAGGAATTAGGAGGTAAACTTTAAACAGATTTTGGTTCTAGTTTCGCCATTTTCCAAATGGTGACTTCCCAAAACAAGTCACTTAATCTCTTCATTTGTATATCAACACTGTCTGACACCTGCCTGTTGGATTACTTATGAGTATTAAATAAAAAATAAATCTATAAAAAGTATATAACAATATAATACAAAGTAAATGTTCAATAAATATGTGTTTCTTATTAGGTAAAGCATATTGCAGGGTCTACAGGATGCCCACCACCCAGAGAATCCTGGAAAAATGCAAATAATAAATGAATAATTATTTACTTACAAAAAAATAACTAATGTACTTAGCACTAAATATCTGGACACTTTGAAGTAATCCATTGGAATAATATCTCATTTTTCAAGTTTATATCTGATTTCAGTATAGAGTCATCCTTTTACTTGTTTACTTATTTGGCAAAAATTTTCCTTACTCATTCACACAGTTACTGATACTATCCTTTAGAAACTTATGAGAGATTTTCTAGTTAACCTGATCCTGGTAAATGCCAATGTGAAAGCTTGCTTACACTGAGTGAGGCCCCAAACAGGACATTTCTAAAGAAATCCAGCATGGACTGGAACTGCCTTTTTATATTTAAGCTCTAACTCATGGGGCAACATAAAATTAGCTCTTCGCTTGTTCCTTGGAAGAAAAGCTATGACCAACCTTGACAGCATATTAAGAAACAGAGTCATTACTTCGTCAACAAAGGTCCTTCTAGTCAAAACTATGGTTTTTCCAGTAGTCATGTATGGATGCAAATGTTGAACTATAAAGAAAGCTGAGCGCCGAAGAATTGATGCTTTTGAACTATGGTGTTGGAGAAGACTCTTGAGAGTCACTTGGACTACAAGGAGATCAAGCAGTCAATCCTCAAGGAAATCAGTCCTGAATATTCGCTGGAAGGACTGATGCTGAAGCTGAAACTCCAATATTTTGGCCACCTGATGCGAAGAACTGACTCATGGGAAAAG
>SJYX01002738.1:50465-71688 GCA_006410675.1 Oreotragus oreotragus | reverse complement strand
TGGCATCACCGACTCAATGGACATAGGTTTGGGTAAACTCTGGGAGTTGGTGATAGACAGGGAGGCCTGGTGTGCTGCAGTTCATGGGGTCACAAAGAGTCAGACACGACTGTGGGACTGAACTGGACTGAACTGAAGGCATATCCATCATTTCACTTGTGACTATCAGATCTATTTGATTGTCTAGTCCTCAAATAGAAGTATCTTGGGGAGGGGGTGGGGTAGCAATAATAATATGACCTGTTATCCAAAATGAACACACAAGCACAGATCACTTTCCAAACCATCCATGATTTCAGAGCATAAATGCAGACACACCCTTAAAAGAAGCATTGGAAAGGAGAAACTCTGGCCAGCTTCCCGAACCTCACTGGATCCAACTGGACTGGGGGATGACAGAGATCAAAGGTGTGGTGATTGGACAGAGGGCCAGGAAGAACTGGCATCTTCAGGGCTGCTGAAAAAAAGCCAACTCAACCCCACCAAGCAAAGCAGACTGAAAGTAAGTATGCGTGAGTAATCGAATGCACATGGGGATGCACCTCACAAAATGAAGTCTGTGCTTTCCCAAAGGAGGAATTTGCAGGTCTTCAACAGCATCTACCCAATGGCAAAATCAACACATCACCCTTTCCAATCGAGAAACTGAACCTTTGGCTTCTACTAAAGGTAAACAAGCAAAATCTCCTCTTGGTCATGGTAAGCTCCATCTTCCTCTTTCACTTCTATATCCCCCTTATCTAAATAATTTTATTTCTGGCTTGTTTCTAAGTACAATGAGATTTTTGCCCCTAATTTGGGGAAATTTTCTCCAAAATAGCAGTGTTCCTTAATTCTGCTCTTTATGATGTTTTTGGTAGGATGCTGGCTCGGTTGCTTAGAGATGTGATTTTCCTGTGCACCTCCATTTGCGCGGTGCCTTCCCACCCTCTCAGGAACAGCATGACAAGACCTCTTCTCTGGCTTTAGGCATAGAGTCCACACAAGGCACCAAAGACCATTTCACCATCAGCTGACCTCTTCTTCCTTTACTTCCCTTATCACTTGCTTATAATGGTGAGAAAAAAAAATTAGTTTACCTTCCCACTGCCCACCTTACATACTTCCCCAACCCCAGACCCTTCCAGAGGGGTAGGACAAGAATTGCAAAATTCTTTTCTTCAGGTTCATAGTCCTACAGAAGAACAGTCTCAGAATAGGGGCTTTGGATAAGGAAAATCTTGAAAATGAAAGCCTGAATGGGGACACAAGGGAAGAAAAACAAAGGAGGACACCCTGTCCAAACTTGGATCCCTTAAAAATATATATATATGGATTCCATTTTCGTAGAGGGAAACAGAGAAGAAAATACAGCAGCACTTAAGGAATTTCCTCTCATCAGTTTTTCTCCGGTCCCTTGATTGTGTTTAAGCCTCGCTAAGTACTTTGCCTACGGTCCCTGGTGTAGTGATTTGCATCCCGGTCTCTGGGTGGCTGTAGGCCAGAGCTGGCAGCTGTCTCAGTCCAATTCTGGCTAGGAAAGGTAAGGATCTCTGGTTTTTGAAAGATCTGGAAGAGAAATGTGGAAGTCTTTGGAGGGGTGAGGTGGGATAGGAGGATGTAGATTTAATTCATGAATTGGAAGCTTTCTGAAACACTCTCAAAGCTTACAGGAATCTCCTGGAGCCTTGTGTTTAAAAGAACCAGAAAGATTTCCTCTCCCTTCTGAGGAAAGGCTTGCAGAAAAAAAGGCTAGTTGCTTTATAGATGAGATTTTGCATCGGGGGCAGGTGTTTCTTAAGGCATTCTCAGGAGGGTTTAATTTCTAATAGGCACAGAGAGGAGAGAGAGAAAGTCATTCAAAGACTTTTGATCACTAGGAATTCTCTTTGAATTTTGATTCGAAGACTTAAAAGTCATTTAAAACTGCAGGCGTAGTTGGGTGTAATGACAGGTATCTATTCTTTTTTTTTTTTTAAGTCATTTCATCTTTTTTTCTAGATTGTTGTTGATATGGGTCATTTTAAAGTCTTTATTGAATTTCTTAAAATATTGATTTTATTTCATGTGGGTTTTTGTGTGTGTGTTTTTGGCCTCCAGGCACGTAGGATCTTGGCTCCCCAACCAGGGATCGAACCTCTACCCACTGCATTGGAAGGGGAAGTCTTGACCAGTGGACATCCAGGGAAGCCCCAGGTATCTATTCTTGAAATACAATTTCTGCTTTATCCCAAAGCTTTCTGCTTCTCTGTATCATTCAGTGCAAGCCATCAGCTGTAAGAATCTGAGGATGTGCATCTGTGTGTACAGCCAGATGCAGCTCTGTGAATAAGAATTAGAATTCTGAAGCCTGAAAAGCCTGAGGAGGCCTTGGGTGTTAGGAGCAACACAGACAGACCGACCCTGCTCCCAGCTCACAGACACGCTCTCTGCCCCTCATTATAAATTCAGCCAAGAGCTTACCAGTTGCCTCTGGCTTCTTTCTGGGAGAAATTCAAATCATGGACCTTTGACTTTGACAGTGGGGATGGATGGTCTTCAACAGGAGAGAGTGATATTCAGAGCTTCAGTGGGGTCATTGGATTATGCTGTGGGGAGGGGGAAGAGGCCCCTGCTAGAAAATAAAGAGGAATTGCCCCCAAAGGTCACAGTTTGCAGTGGAAACATAGCTGCTCTCATACGGAGCTCCTCAAGAATCCCCAGTATCCCCATCCTCCCAGGGCATTGCTGGCCAGTGCTTAAATGCTCTGGTTCTAAGTACCCTTTATCTCGAATACCAAGCAACAGCACTCCTCCTGGAGGATGGCTGTGTCCCTTTACAACCGCATCTTTAAAGTCTGAAGATAGTGGTAGCCGAGGCCCTCCAGCCCAGCTCAACAGGCTGGGCTCCCTGACTCAGCAAAGCCTCTGGAGCTTTTCAGCTTTATTTCTTTTCAATGAAGAAACACTTCTTGCCCCTGTCCCTTTATGACAAAATCACCAGGGCCTAATTTCTAGACTAGGCTGGAAAGAGTGAGCTCTGGTAGAACAGAGGTGAGGTGCCTGAGAACATCCATGCCCTCTACCAGCATTAGAGAAATTTAACTCAAGAGAAAGAAGGAAAACAAATCTCCTTCAAGATTTAACTTATATTTTAGTGTTACTTGTAACAGTTGAAAGTAAGTTATTAAAACTTGTACAGACTAAATATAGAAGATGGATAACTTTTTAAATATAAATTTATTATTTTAATTGGAGGCTAATCACTTTACAATATTGTAGTGGTTTATGCCATACCTTGACATGAATCCACCATGGGTACAGAAGTATAGGATGAGCTTATAAGAGTCACCCGGTATGATCTCATTTTTCACCCTAAAAGACACATGACCTCATTTTTCGCTCCAAAAAATCTCATTTTTCGCTCCAAAGACAATGTGTGGCTTTCAAATTTTAAATAGCTCATGTGTCGCTTAAAGCCCATTTGGCAACAGGGGGTGGGAAATAGACCTTTACCTTTATTGTTTGAGAATATGATATATCCAGTCATATGTATTTGAATAATGAAAATATCTTCTTCCTTAAAGTGGGTCGAGGAGCAGGAGATTAGCATCAGCCAGGATCAAGCTACAGACCTACTGAATCAGAATCTGCATTTAACAAGCCCCTTGCATGATTAGTGTGCCCGTTAAAGACTAGAGTTCAACCAAGGGTTTCTCTCTCTCTCTGACATTTGTCAGACTGCTTAACGTTTCTGAGCCTCAGTAAAAACTGTTTATAAACTCCTTTGTAAAGTTGTGAGCATTAGTGTTAATGCATGCACCTTGCATGTGCTATGCCCATGGGAGGTGCTCTTTAAATGAGAGATGGTGATGATGACAATTTCAGTATTGCCAAGGCTACTCACTTCCTAGCACTCACTTCCTAGTAATCATGTTTAAATCAGAATGACTGGTTTTCACCCTTAACCATAAACATTTGTATCTTCCACCCTCATTCCTAAATGAATTATCATCCAATGAGGCGAGCGGGGGAGGGAGGTATTAAGCTTCAGATGGCCAGCACACACATACATGAAGAAAGAATACTCAGGAAACCTAGGAACATAGATTTTTGTTGGCTTAGAGGCTGGATTCAGCTGCCCGATGACTTCACAGCTGTTCCCGCAGCCCTAAAAGTGTCTGTCCCTTCAGCCTCGTCCCCTCAGCTGGGTCTGCAACGCTGACTCGGGCATTTTCTTGTGAAAATGCCTGCTGCTGGGCGGGGGAAGATTTGCAGTCTGGCTGGGGAAAAAATGAGTAATGCAAAGCAGTGCGCTCAGTAAAGGCTGCAACAGAAATAAAAGTAAAAGCTGCCTCCTGTCTCTGGGGACTCTAAAATGATTCTGACTTATCATGTCACTGAGCAGAACTGGGGGAAGCCAAACTCAGAATCTGCTGGCAAGGAAAAGAAAGAAGAAAAAAAAAAAAAAAGAGGCAGGGAGGAGCAAACCGGCGGGGGAGGAAATAAAAAGAGAGAGGGAAAGACAAGCGTCATTTAGGAAGGGGTAGAGTGAAAGAAAGAGCTCAGTATCTAAAACCCACAGCATTTTATATATTTTCTCCTCCCCAGAGATCTCTGTCCCGTCACTTTACTGACAGAGGTGCTGTGACAGGCTGCCTTCTCAGAAGTCCAAGAAGAAGCTCAGACTGCTGTTTCTTCCCTCTCAAGTCCAGGGGTCTCCCTGATAATGGATTGCTTCTCTCTGAGGTACATGTAAGTATAAACCTTTGGGGGACACAGCCTCATTTTTAAGTTAACTGAAGTTTCATCTTTGGGTTGAAGTGTTTTTTGTTTTTTTTTTTTTCCTTTCAGACAGAATCTCAAATATCCTTTTATTGATCTAGCCAGTCATGAAGGTATCTTGAACAGCAGTGATTAATTTTGGTGACTGAAAGTCTCATGCAAATAGACAGCTCTAACTTTTAGTTCATTGGACAAGGAGTGATATTTTGACCTCCCAGGGCAAGGAAGAACCTGTGAGGTCTGACTTTGGGGTTGAATTAGTTTTCAGTGAGTATTTAATATGATCAAAGTTGTCATCTCACTGAAACCGTCTCCACTATCTTCTTTTAAATGCTTTCATTTAAAGCATAACTGTAACTGTTCAACCATTTAGCTACCAGATCACTTCTCAAGGGTGAAAGAGAATGACTTGCCATGCCTGAGCAAGATAGGAGTGTCCACTGTTTTCTCAGAGATGGCATTTCAACCAGAGATTTTTGATGGAGAATTTCAGATTTCCTTCTGAAAATGTTCAGGTTCAAAATATTTACAAAGATGAATCACATGACGTTTTTGTACACTGGAGCATGGGGTAAAAGTGAGCTTGTAGATCTTTATTGAAAATCTAGTACGCTCATTCTTTTAAAACAAGTGGTACATATAATGTCAAAATTCCTTATTGAATTTAATGGAAAATTTGTAAATCTAACTGCTAATTACTCTGATAGTTGACCTCTTCTTTAACATAAAAAAGCACAAAATTATTTCCAACAAAATTGTTGAATTGTTTTTCTTATTTTTCTCTTTTCACATGCATCACAAAGGATATTGCCACATTTTAGATCACAAATCCTAGCCTTATTATCACTGAATTTTTGCCAAACTGCACTCCCACCATGGACCCAGGATGCCTGCTTCACTGCATTTAATAGTTAGAACAATGGAGACTTGTTGACCATCAGTTGATGTAGAAAAATATCACTTAAATGCTGGCTGCTGGTCTTGACATTGCTTTGGTGCACAGTGAATGGGCGATAGTTTGGAAAGAATGCATGTTATGCCCGGAAATACTGGCAGCGTCTAGGTTGCTGTGAGTGTGGAACGGACTGTGCGAAGTGTTGTTTATAACACGCTAACCTCTTGAATGGGGTTGTTTGGGGATTAAGATTAAGGATTCTCTGTGTTTAGAAGAAAGCAAGCAATAGACAAAGCAGAAAAGCTTGTAAAACATTTGTAGACTGCCAGAGAGTATTAAGCACTGTAAATTGCTTCCTGCTTACATACCTTCCCTTTCTTGATGGTTCTCTGTTTTATCTTGCTTTCTGCCCAATGCAAAGAGAATGCAAAAGTTGGGGGGTGGGGGGCGGAATACATTAAAGCTGATTTTCACAGGCATCCACGTCTCCTAGAAAAGAAAAGAACATAGCAGTGTTTCCCCAGGTCTTTACTACTATTTGTGGGGCTCACTCTAATGCATTCAGCTGACATCTCCTGTCTTCACAGTTTTTGCCCCGAGGAGACCACCCAGATCTAGTCTGTGAACTCAGCTAGGAGACGCCGCTGTAACAATGACAGACGAGCCCACAAAGGAGATCCTGGGAACCCCAAAGTCTCCCAAGCCGGTGGCAATGGAGAAGAATGCCAATGGCGAAGCGGTGGTTACCATGGTGCCCCTGGTCAGTGAGATTCAGCTGGCGGCCGCCACCGGGGGCGCTGAGCTCTCCTGCTACCGCTGCGTCATCCCCTTCGCCGTGGTGGTCCTCATCACCGGGACCGTGGTCACTGCCGTGGCGTACAGCTTCAATTCCCATGGCTCCATCATCTCCATCTTGGGCCTGGTCCTTCTGTCCCTGGGACTTTTCCTGTTAGCGTCCAGCGTTCTGTGCTGGAAAGTGAGGCAGAGGAGCAAGAAAGCCAAGAGGCGGGACAGCCAGACGACTCTGGTGGCGAATCAGAGAGGCTGGTTGGTTTAGGACCGAATGAGACCAGTCGGGCCGCGTGACCTGAAGGACCTGCTCTCACTTCATCAGCCAGGGCGCCCAGGACCGCTGTGGGGAGCACGCGCTTAGCATGGACCAGAGGCACGGGTTGGCCTGATGGCGGAAGGGGCGCAGGGCTCTCCTCTGTGAGCAAGGACTTCTTTCTTCTTCTACGACAAACTTAACTCCAAGGGCTATTTTAAGACTGGAAATCAGCATTTCCTCTGTATTAAGTATTTTAGGAGTCATGGGAGGTTCGTGGCATTAGACATTTGTCGGAAAGTAGGCCAGAAAAGATGAGTTCTGGCACACCAGTGACCTGCCTCCAAAGGAGATAACCCACACTGTTAGGATGTTATATCCCAAGAATGTTCTGCTGGGAGTCTGATCTGCTTTGGACTTTGCACTCACCCGTGAAATTCTGTGATATTTCTTTTTCCTGCAAAGTTGATTCTCTGGCATCTGTTTGTTTTTCATGTTCAGTAAAGCATCACTGGTGGTACTTTTCTTGAGGAATAAACTAATATTTTGTTTAATATTTTAACATTGGACAGTTCTTACATGATTTGTAATGATGTGTCAGATCATTAAAAAAGGTAAAATGTGTAGCTACTAGATCACATGGGGGGATAAATTAATATTAAAATAATCCTATACAGCACTTTTGATGATTTTTATATTTCATGTAAAAATTTAAGTTTCATGTACAGTTCATTCAAAATAATAAATACTCATTGCTGCTGAAACGTCTTACTTCTTTGACTGTACCAGGTCCCAGCTGCAGCATGTGGGGATTTTTGACTTTCATTGCCACATTCGGGTTCTTTTTAGTTGCAGCAATCAGGATCAAGTTCCCTCACCAGGGACTGAACCCAGGCCCCCTGCATTGGGATCTTGGAGTCCTAGCCACAGGAAGTCCCTGCTAAAACTTCTCAAATGCTTGCTTCTGCTGCTGCTGCTAAGTCACTTCAGTCGTGTCCGACTCTGTGTGACCCATAGACGGCAGCCCACCAGGCTCCCCCATCCCTGGGATTCTCCAGGCAAGAATACTGGAGTGGGTTGCCATTTCCTTCTCCAGTGCATGAAAGAGAAAAGTGAAAGTGAAGTCGCTCAGTCTGTCCGACTGGTAGCAACCCCCTGGACTGCAGCCCACCAGGCTCCTCCGTCCATTGGATTTTCCAGGCAAGAGTACTGGGGTGGGGTGCCATTGCCTTCCCCGAATGCTTACTTCTATTGTAGTTATATTACTGCGGTTACAAATTGCCCTTCTTCCTTTGCCTCGGCAACACCTCAATTGTATTCCTCTCAAACGTTGCTTCTTCCTAATTTAACTCAAAGATTTCTATTTTTGTCACACCGTTTTTTTATAACTTTTTTTATAACTTTTATGTCATTTTAAAAGATTTCTATGTCATTACAATTAGGTAATCAAAGCCTGGGGTCTAAAATTTTATAATATGTTGTTAAATATGTATTACATATGTATTAGTTGCTCAGTTGTGTTTGATTCTTTGCAACCCATGGACTGTAGCTCACCAGGCTCCTCTGTCCATGAAATTCTCCAGACAAGAACACTGGAGTGGGTAGCCATTCCCATCTCTAGGGGATCTTCTTGACCCAAGGATCAAATCCAGGTCTCCTGCCCTGCATACACTTTCTTTACCATCTGAGTCACTAGGGAAGTCCTACATATTTATTGAATCTGTGGTTAAGTATTTCGTACCATATTTTTGAGCACCAGCTATATGCCAGGCATTGTGTAGCTTCTCAGATTGCTTAGCTGAGTTAGTTATAATGCAACACAAATAAGGTTACTGCTTGAATTCTGTGGATAGCGAACAGCTACGACTATACACCATAACTCTAGCCAGAAATATCCCTGGTTCATGTCATTTAAACTATGTTAAACTAGAGTGGAAAGAGACACAAAGCCTTTCCTAAACCTTGGAAAAACAAAGGAAGCCTAGCATAGCACTTTTGACGGAAAGTGTTCTATCAAGGACTTTATTTAAATATTTGAGCCCTCTGGCACTGAGTGGGCCCTAGAGCTCAGATGGTTTTTTTTAAGGGGAGACACCTGGATGGCCTAGTTTCTCCTGGCTTTGAAGGTCAGGTGGCAGAAGTTTGGAATTCAGTACAGTGGAGTACACTACAATTATCTTAAACACAGGCAGGTCCACGCTCCTCTGGACCAAATGAAAGTATATGGCTTTGTGTTTATGACAGTGCAAGGAATACTGTGTTTTGATGTGCTTCTTTTTTTTGGCCCAAAGATATTCAAATCCCCTCTGCTTGATGAAGAAATTTCTCAGGCTAGTGTTCAAGGTTCTGCTGTGTCTGATCCAAACAGCTGTATCCAGCTTTCACTCTCAACCTGAAAACTCATATGAGGTAGCCAGATCACCCAACTCCCTATGCTTGCATCAGACTTCAAGTTTTCTGCCTCCATGTATGTTCAAATCTCTGTTTTCCCTCCTGCATAATGCCATCCTTTCCCTCTCCAACTCAAACATACTCAAACCCTGATTCTCACTGGAGCCCCAACTTAAGTGCAGCCTCTTCCTAGAGGTTCCCATTTATCTGAAAGGAATTGCTTCCTCAAGAGTCTCTACCTATACAGTTTCTGATGGCAATTTTCATTCTCTACCACAATAATGCCATAAATGTAGGGTCCTCTTCCAAAGCTTCTTAGAAGTACATAATATGTCATATATGTTTAAACCCCCTGATGATGCCTAATAAATTGTCCTTCCCAGATTAGGTACTCAACAGCAAGTGTTTGCTAAATGAACTAAAGAATAAAAATCGGAGTGCGTTGAGTGGTTTATCCAGAATTAGACTTCATTTGTTTTAGTCTCTTAAAAGAAAATTCTTTAGTTCTCACCTCTCCCGGAATAAGTCATCCTCCTTGCCCTGCCCTACTGGATCCGCCTGGTCCAGGTGAGTCTTTACTACCTTTGTGCTTTTCCAGCTACACCTGCCCTTCCAAATGCTTAAAAAGTAAGCTTGCGAATTATTTCAGGCCACCAGGGGGCCTCATGCTGCTACCTGAGAGTCCCCAAAGAAACCCCATGGAATGACTGAAATTGTAAAGACTGGAACAGAATCATACTGAAAATAGTGATATCTCTCCTAGATGTGAGATGTTGGAGAAGATTCTCCCCTGAACCCACCCCTACCTTCCTCCCCAAGTCACTTTGCAATGGCTAATTCTGGGTTCTTCTAGTAAGTACAGGAAGGTCTTGCCCTGTTGAGGGAGGGCCCAGTCACATTAAAAAGGTCTATACACTTGCAAGACTGTAAGGCACAACCAAGTCCTATGTACTGTGGCTCCCAACTCCCACGAGGAGGATAAACCCAGACCTGAATCATGGTATCACAAGTATCTCATAACATATGTCTGTAATGGCGAAGGTTTGCCTTTACCAATGCTTTGATTATCTAGTGATAAGCACATGTTAAATGCATGCATAAGCGTGATGCAGACATATATGTATTGAAGAGCTAACCTGGCCCCACCCTGGAGCATCAGAAACCAACTGTATCACCTAGCAGAACATTTCCTAGACCTCTCACATGCCAGAATGCACAGGAACAACTTTTAACCCCATTGTGGGCAGCAAGTCTCTGCCCAGATGAGAACCACAGCCAGCAGAGAAACTCTGCTTACCCCACCTCACTATCTTAACTGATCTAGGGAATCTCAGCTAAAGATGGCAAGGTCAGGAGGGTCATACAGGTGGCTAAGGCCACATAAACCCAGGAGAGCCAGATCATAAGTTCCCAGACCTACCTCTCTGTTCCACCACCACCCTAAGAGACAGATGGACACATAGACAGAGATAGAGACCAGGATTTGCACCGTATTACGGTTCTGAACTTGGAAGTTCTGGTTATGAATCCCAGCTCTCCTGTAAAACTAGTTTGATCTTGAGAGGTTAAGCCTCATCTTTAAGGTTAATTTTAAAGAAATGATTTAAGTTTTGTCAACTATAAGGTACTACCCTGTTGAAATAAATTGTTATTTATCTCTTTAATGTTAACCTCAGCTTCTTTCTCTATTTCTTGTCTCAACATGCCATCAAGAATCAAGCAAACCCCTGTTTTGGTTAAATGACTTTAATGAGTCACTTTGTTTAACCTTGACAGTGTCCACAAAAGCTTTCTAGAACCAAAATAATCTGGGGAAAACCCCTGTTCCAAAGGGAAAACCCCTTTCCAGGACAGAAATCTAAAGAGAAGGAAAAAAAGTAAATTCCTTGTTCCTGATCTTTGGGCCTCAAGGGCATTAAAGTGACTTAAGGCTCATCTGAGGAATTTTCAAAGGTCCTTTGTTTGCGCTTGACTTTCACATTACTTTTTGACCCGGTGTGTGATGGGCCCAACTGTACCTGACATTACTCAGTATTTTCTGCCACATTTTGACGCTAGAAGTGCATGTCCACCCTGCTCTCAGATAAGCCAACTGCAGTTCCCAGAGGGTAAGTAGCTTATCCAACTTTTCATGGCCAGTGGGCCTTGAGTCAGACCAATATGCTGATCAGAGCTTATAGTTACCCCAGGTTTATACTTTGCTGTGGCTGATGTCGTTTCCAGAATGATAGGAAAAAGAGACCAAAAAGGTGTTCTAACACCTATTTTCAGAAGACTTTAAAGAATAATATGCATAGAGAAAAGTAGGGATTTCACACACACAGAACCTATAGAGTCAGATGAATAAACTGAATACTACAGGTCTGTCAACACTCCCCTTGAGTCCATCCAGTCATTACCTCTCCAGGAGGAACCATCATCCTTGCCTCCGACACACGAGTAGCTCTGCCTCGTCTTTAACATTACATAAATGGAAACATAGGATGTATTATTCCCTGTGCCTGGCTTCCTCAGTGAAATATTATGTTTGTGAAGTACATCCATACTGCTGTGTGTCATCACAAAGAGCTTGGTCTCATCCCTGTGTAGTATTCATTGTATGAATACACCATCTTTTATCCTTTCTACTGTGAAAGGCAGTCAGGTAGTTTCTAGTCTCATACATATTACCACATGAGAAATTGATAGCCAGTGTATCGATGTATGATGCGAGGAGCACAAAGCCAGCGCTCTGTGATGACCTAGAGGGACGGGGTGGGCAGGAAGTGGAAGGCGGACTCAAGAGGAGGGGACCTGTGTATGCCTGACGCTGCTTCTTGCTGCTGTATGGCAAAAGCCATCTCAGCATTGTGAAATAGTTATCCTCTGATCTAAAAAAATAACACAAATAGATAGTACCTGTGAGAGCCTGGCTCCTGAGTGGCCTGCCTCCTGTATTCACACATCTCCTGCATTATCTCAGGATCTGTGTAACCAACAGAACGTGGCAGAAGTGACTCACGTCCAAGATAACCATCTTGGAAGATGCTGAGGCTTCACCTTGGTGCCTCTCTTTCCCTCCTTTCTTTGGGGAAAGCCGTCTGCTACATTGGGAGGACACTAGGTCACCATGGAGAGGCTGCGTGGGGAGACACTGAAGCCTCTGGCCAGCAGCTGGACAGGAGCTCTGAAACCTGCCAGCCACTACTCGAGTCACCATGGAGGTGGATCTGTGGTCCCAGCTGACAGTTTGACCAAAACCGCCTAAGAGACCCTCAGCCAGGGTTGCCTTATGTGATTATATGACTTGATTGGTCCTCAGCACTCTTGTCTCCTGGGCCTTTTCCTCCACCGGAAAACAAAACAAAAATAAGATGAATTTCACTTATTGCAAGAAGGAAATGGTACTGACAAACACCATGGACCCCAGGCACTCACTGCACATACTGTGCCTAATGGGTGAATTGGCCCTTCATCCAGCTAAGTCGTTCGCAGATTTCTGAGCCACAGAAACTGTGAGATAATAAATGTTTGTTGTTACAAGTTGCTAAGTTTTAGAGTAACTTGTTATTCAAGAAGAGATAACTAACATGGTGCTATTGTGAAATTTCTTCTACATGATTTTTTGCTTAAACACATACACAACTCTTAAGGTTAAACACATACACAACTCTTAAGGTGAGAAATACCTAGCAGTGGGATCCCTGAATTAAATAAAGGATAGGTTGTGTTCAGCTCTAACTGCCAGTTTTCTAAAATGTCTGAATCAATTTATCCTCCTACCAGCACTATAAGAGAGTTCTGGTCTTATGTTTAGATCTTTTTTTTTTTTTTTTTTTTACTTTATTTTACTTTACAGTACTGTATTGGTTTTGGCATACATTGACATGGAAGCTTTACACCTCCATCAGTATTTTTACACTTGCATCTTTTCCATTTTAGTCATTCCAATGAGTATAACATTTGCTTTTAAGTATATATTTTAAAAGAGGGAATGTTCCACAGAACTTGGGCTGTGATAAAGAAGAGCAGGTTAGAAATGGGGGCAGAAATTAGAGTGTAAATATAAATTTTAGATCTGGGCTTTGAAAAAGCAAAGCAGCAAGAGAAAAATTCTCAGGGAAGTGCTGCTCTGAGACCAGGAAAGCAGACTGGAGACTGGAGTTTAACTCACAGTGTGAACAACAGTATTTACTGGGCATTCAGTATACTCTAAGCATTACTCTCTGAGCTTTGTCTGAATGCAGGCTCTCACTTAATTTTCACAACAACCCAATGAAGTAGGTACTATTATTACCCTTATTTTATGCAGATGGGGAAACTGGGGCACAAATTAAGCCAAGTAATTGAGATCATTGAGTAGTAGAGTAGAATCTACTGCTTAACCGCAATCCCCAGACACCCAGGTACACAGTAAAATTTCAATACCTGATTCTTGAATAAAGTCCCAGCAGAAGCTGAGCCACAGAGGATCAAGAGTCCAAGCTAACGCTGAGGGCCAGCTCAATAGTTTGGACAAGCCAGGACTGAAAATGCAGATGACCTCTGAACCGAAAATGCAGATGACCTCTGAACCATCTGCCACCAGAACTTGGGGCTGTCTGCCACATCTCCCGCCACCAAAGCTGGTACTCTGATCCCTGGCCTCCTTAAGTTTCCTGCATGGAAAACTCAAAACTCTGAATATCAGCCAGCCTCTGCCTGAAACTGGGGGGCAGGGTATGACAGAGTTCATAGCCGGGAAAGACAACACACTGTAGGGGAAACTGAAGATGAAGGTGATGACTTGATGAGCTTGAGAGTGGAAGAACAGTTAGCCAGGTGTGGGGAGTAAGAGGGGGAACCGGGGTACTTCCAGAGGGAACCTTGGAATTGCAAGGTGGATTCTTCACCACCAGACCGCCAGGGAAGACCCCTGCCTTTACCTACCTTAAAATTAATTTTAAAACATGGCTGATGTATGATTGAGTGAGTTTTTAAGACACTGAAAAGTATAGAAACTATGAGAAAGGCAGTTTAAATGGGATATTGGTAGAAAAAACAGCAGTTTACCTTAGAAGTGAAATTGCAAACACTAAGAGAAAATAAGTTGACACAAGAATTTGTATTAGGCCCTATCTGACAGGAATCCACACCCTCCAAATCCACATACATATTAATGTTTTGCTCTTTCAATCAGAGATTCCTTATGTTCAGTATAGTGGTGGGACACCATAGACTTTAATCTGCCAGGCTCCTCTGTCCATGGGATTTCCTAGGCAAGAACACTGGAGTGGCTTGCCATTTCCTTCTCTAAGGGATCTTCCCAGCCCAGGGATCAAACCTATTGCAGGTGGTCTCCTGTATTGCAGGTAGATTCTTTACTGCTGAGCCACCAGGGAAGCCCCTGTGTTCAGTATATCCTTATCCAAATGTATATATCTCAGAAAAACCTGAACACTATCATGCTATCTGATTAGAGGTCCAGTTAGCATTTACATGGCACTTGGAAGCAGTCTTAGCATTTTCACCTGCATTGCCTTTCTAATTCCTATCCATAGGTTCAGTGAAATATTACCCTCATTTTCAGATGACGAAATGGGGGCTTGGAGAGGTTAAACGGTTTGCTTGCGATCCAACAGGTTAGAAATAAGACTCACACCCAGATGCAGGTCTTTGCTTTCCATTTCATTTTGCCCCTGGGTTTTGGAGGCTCCTGTAGGATGCCCACCCTTGGTTAGAGGTCTGTGTCACTCGGTTGTGCCGTTAAGGATGTTTCTAAAAAGCCTTATTTTTATTTTTATTATTATTTTTTTACTTTTCCCAGAGACTTTTATTTTATTCTTTTTTTCCCTTTATTTTACTTTACAGTACTGTATTGGATTTGGCATACATTGACATGAATCCACCACGGGTGTACATGAACTCCCTAACGTGAACCCCGCTCCCACCTCCCACCCCACATCATCCTTCCAAATGTCTTACTTTTAAAAATTAACTTTTATTGNTTATTTTACTTTACAGTACTGTATTGGATTTGGCATACATTGACATGAATCCACCACGGGTGTACATGAACTCCCTAACGTGAACCCCGCTCCCACCTCCCACCCCACATCATCCTTCCAAATGTCTTACTTTTAAAAATTAACTTTTATTGGAGTATAGTTGCTTTACAATGTTGTATTAGTTTCTACTGTGCGCCAAAATGAATCAACTGTAGGAAAAAAAAGTGTTAGTCACTCAGTCATAGCTAACTCTTTGCGACTCCCTGGACTGTAGCCTACCAGGCTCTTCTGTCCATGGAATTCTCCAGGCAAGCATACTGGAGTGGGTAGCCGTTCCCTTCTTCAGGGGATCTTTTTGACCCAGGGATGGAACCTGGGTCTCTTACATTGCAGGCAGATCTGTCACTGAGTTACCGGGGAAGCCCCACTTACACATATATCCCCTCTTTTTTAGGAATTCCATCCCTCTGAGGTCACCACAGAGCACTGAGTAGGGTCTCATTAGTTATCTGTCTTATACAGAGTATCGGTAATGTATATATTGTATATGTCAGTCCCAATCTTCCAGTTCATCCCACACTTCCTTCTCTTCTGAGTGTCCATACATTTGCTCTGTCGGTCTGTGTCTCTATTACTGTTCTGCAAATAAGATCATCTATACACAGAAGAACTGTACAAAAAAGATCTTCACGACCCAGATAATCACGATGGTGTGATCACTCATCTAGAGCCAGACATCCTGGAATGTGAAGTCAAGTGGGCCTTAGAAAACATCACTACGAATAAAGCTAGTGGAGGTGATGGAATTCCAGTTGAGCTATTTCAAATCCTGAAAGAGGATGTTGTGAAAGTGCTGCACTCAATATGCCAACAAATATGGAAAACTCAGCAGTGGCCACAGGACTGGAAAAGGTCAGTTTTCATTCAAATCCCAAAGAAAGGCAATGCCAAAGAATACTCAAACTACCGCACAATTGCACTCATCTCACATGCTAGTAAAGTAATGCTTAAAATTCTCCAAGCCAGGCTTCAGCAATACGTGAACTGTGAACTTCCAGATGTTCAAGCTGGTTTTAGAAAAGGCAGAGGAACCAGAGATCAAATTGCCAACATCCGCTGGATCATGGAAAAAGCAAGAGAATTCCAGAAAAAAACATCAACCTCTGCTTTATTGACTATGACAAAGACTTTGAATGTGTGGATCACAATAAACTGTGGAATATTCTGAAAGAGATGGGAATACTAGACCACCTGACCTGCTTCTTGAGAAGCCTGTATGCAGGTCAGGAAGCAACAGTTAGAACTGGACATGGAACAACAGACTGGTTCCAAATAGGAAAATGAGTACGTCAGGCTGTATATTGTCACCCTGCTTATTCAACTTCTATGCAGAGTACATCATGAGAAACGAGGGACTGGAAGAAACACAAGCTGGAATCAAGACTGCTGGGAGAAATATCAATAACCTCAGATATGCAGATGACACCACCTTTATGGCAGAAAGTGAAGAGGAACTAAAAAGCCTCTTGTTGAAAGTGAAAGAGGAGAATGAAAAAGTTGGCTTAAAGCTCAACATTCAGAAAACAAAGATCATGGCATGCGGTCCCATCACTTCATGGGAAATAGATGGGGAAACAGTGGAAACAGTGCCAGACTTTATTTTGGGAGGCTCGAAAATCACTGCAGATGGTGACTGCAGCCATGAAATTAAAAGATGCTTACTCCTTGGAAGAAAAGTTATGACCAACCTAGATAGCATATTCAAAAGCAGAGACATTACTTTGCCGACTAAGGTCCATCTAATCAAGGCTATGGTTTTTCCTGTGGTCATGTATGGACGTGAGAGTTGGACTGTGAAGAAAGCTGAGCGCCGAAGAATTGATGCTTTTGAACTGTGGTGTTGGAGAAGACTCTTGAGAGTCCCTTGGACTGCAAGGAGAGCCAACCAGTCCATTCTGAAGGAGATCAACCTGGGATTTCTTTGGAAGGAATGATGCTAAAGCTGAAACTCCAGTACTTTGGCCACCTCATGTGAAGAGTTGACTCACTGGAAAAGACTCTGATGCTGGGAGGGATTGGGGGCAGGAGGAGAAGGGGACGACCGAGGATGANCTTGGACTGCAAGGAGATCCAACCAGTCCATTCTGAAGGAGATCAACCTGGGATTTCTTTGGAAGGAATGATGCTAAAGCTGAAACTCCAGTACTTTGGCCACCTCATGCGAAGAGTTGACTCAATGGAAAAGACTCTGATGCTGGGAGGGATTGGGGGCAGGAGGAGAAGGGGACGACCGAGGATGAGATGGCTGGATGGCATCACGGACTCGATGGACTTGAGTCTGAGTGAACTCCGGGAGATGGTGATGAACAGGGAGGCCTGGCGTGCTGCGATTCATGGGGTCGCAAAGAGTCGGACACGACTGAGCAACTGAACTGAACTGAAATAGCAGGTAGGGAACACAGCTCCACCCATCAACAGAAAATTGGATTAAAGATTTACTGAGCATGGCCCCGCCCATCAGAACAAGACCCAGTCCCCCTCAGTCAGTCTCTCCCACCAGGAAGCTTCCATAAGCCTGCATCAGAGGGCAGACAGACTAAAAACCACAATCCCAGAAAACTAACCAATCTGATCACACTGACCACAGCCTTGTCTAACTCAATGAAACTGTGAGCCATGCCGTGTAGGGCCACCCAAGATGGACAGGTCATGGTGGAGAGTTCTGACAAAATGTGGCCCACTGGAGAAGGGAATGGCAAACCACTTCAGTGTTCTTGCCTTGAGAACCCTATGAACAGTCCATATATGTACACATATATTTTCTTGCTTATCAGCTGAGAGGGTCTAGAAGAATAACACCCCCATTACAACAAGCATGCCCAAATCTTGGTTTCCAACAGAATTCTCCAATAAAAAGAACCAAAGCTCCTTAAAGAAATGACTGACTCTTGGACTGGGAAAGGAAATACTAAGATAAGCCTGAAGTACCCTGTAGAGCCATAAAGTAAGAAAATGACACACACAAAACCCCAGGAAAAAAGAAGTCCCAGAATGATGGGGATATGCTAAAGGAATAGATGGAGCAAAATGAAAGAGCTTACAAAGGCCATACCTAAAACAATTTAAGCAACAAAATAAAGTGGCCCTGCATTAGAACCCAAGGTAAAGATGACTATCCATGAGTCCATAATGACAAAGAGAACATTAAAAAAAACTGATCATTAATAACTTATGTTCAGTCACCTTTCTTAATGTCTGAAATTTTGCAAAAACTTTTATATGTCTTTATACATATATACCTAAGTGTGTATTGAGATATATATATATCTCTTACCCAACAACCAAATGTTCCTTTGACTCTGTATGTAGGTTGGTTTCCAGAGGTTATAATGTGCTTACATGATTAAGTCCTCAAATAATTCTTGTCCATGGAATCGCAGGACACAGGTTCCAGTAGTCTGTCCTTATGGGTTGTATATTCGTATATATTAACTGTCTTCTCCTCACTTCTGCTTCCTCCTCATTATTTAACACAAGATTCACTGGAGATCAACTTTACAAACTAGCCTGCAGACACAGAATGTTCACCTGGAAATGCCTGTTGCAGGCGACGTACAGACAAAGAGTGGCAGAAGGGTGAGCGGCCCCACTGAAGCTGGGCTCCTGGCTCCAAGTCCACTCTCTACACTCCAGTGGGTCTCAGCCAGAGCCCGAGATACTTGGCAATGTCTGGGGAAACTCAGCACCACCGGAGTCTTTTGGTAATGTCTGGAAATGCTTTTGGTTGCCATGACCAGGGATCCTGCTAACACCTGGTAGGGAGAGGCCAGGGATGTTGCTAAATCCCCTACAATGCACAGAACAGCCCCAAACAATGAAAAATTATCTGGCTCAAAATGTCAACAGTGCCAAGTTTGAGAAACTCTATTCTGTAACACTGGGGCTGGGACTCTAGATGTAACATTTTTCGAACCCTTGAACAAGAAGGCAGGTAGAAATGCCAACCTCTCAGGCAGTTGGAAAATCCACTTATAAGGTAGGCCCTCCATATCTTCAGTACCTCTGTACTTCAGGGTTCAACCAGTTGCAGATTTTGCTGTACTGTAGTATTTACTGTTGAAAAAAATCTGCAAATTAACGGACCTGTGCATGCAGTTCAAATCCGCATTGTTCAAGGGTCAGCTATACTGATAAATGAAACAACTTGGATGAACGGGGAAACACTTATGAAAAAGTCTTCAGTCTCAATAATTAGTACAGACATGCAAATAAAAATAAGATACTATTTTCCAACTCTTGAAAAGTTAAGTGTTAGTTGCTCAGTGGTGCCCAATTCTTTGTGACCCCATGGGCCCGCCAGGTTCCTCTGTCCATGTAATTCTCCAGCCAAGAATACTGGAGTATGTTGGCATTCCATCTTCTCCAGGTTTTCCCCACCCAGAGATCCAACTTTCGGTCTCCTACATTGCAGGCAGAATTTTCACCATCTGAGCCACCAGGAAAGCCCTTAAAAACCTTTATACCCTTTGGCCAATACCACTTTCTCTAAGAATAAAAATCCTAAAGAAATAATAAATTGGGTTAAAAACTAGGCATTTCCTAAAGTAAACTCCAAAAAACGCTACAATACAGATATAAAACACAGTATATAGAAACAAGTACAAAGGACAAATTAAATCTGTATTAAAAAAAAAAAACTTAAAGGAAATGCCTTATAGAACTTAAGATTTAAGTTTGACTTTAAAGATTAAGACTTCAATGGCCCAAAAGCTAAAACATCTCAAGCAGAAAGCTGAAGTCTTAAAGAAACTGCAACATGTATTTGTTTTCCGTTTTTCACACAGAATAGTAAGTAGGACGGTTGGTTACAAGGAATACACACATCTGGTTAAGGTTAGTGGAACTGACTAATTCTATGAGGACAGGCTGGGGCTATGACCCTGAGGGTGAGAATTAACTCATTCTACAAGCAAAATGAAGCTAACTAGGGTTTTTAAGCAAATGTACCTTAGGAAGAAAATCCTAGGAACAATGTATAAAATGATTTGGGACAGAGGGAAATAAAATCTAGAACCAGAGAGCCAGTTAGGAAAAAAAAATTCCAAAAAGAGGCACGGTTTGCAATAGAGCTGTGAAAGTGAGTGGCAAGGAGAATCAGAGGCAGCACTGCCTGCACTTGTCAGCTTGACCAGATATAGGACCCTGTGGGAGAAAGGAGGAAAAGCAACATTCAGTTAAGTCTGTGAGGAGCGACAGTGAGGAGCACTTCCAAACGCAGGGTGTGCGGCTTCAATCTCTGGTCTCCCTGGTCGGGAACTAAGGTTCCACATGCCTCAGGGCCAAAAACCCCAAACAGAGAACAATATTGTAACAAATTCAATGAAACTTTTTAAATGGAGGGGATGGGTTCTTTAAAAATAAATCAAGTCAAAAAACCCCACAGATTTACCATATAACCTAGCAATTCCACGCCAAGGTATGTATATCCCCAAAAATCAAAAACAGAGACTCATACAGACACATGTAAACACATGTTCACAGCAGCGTTATTCACCATAGGCAAAAAATGGCAGCAACCTAGTGTCCATCAATGGATAAACAAATTGTTATACAGCCGCTCGGCCATATGTATGGATGTATCCAGCCATACAAAGGAACGAAGTCTGAGATACACTACAGCATGGACGAACCTTGAAAACTGATGTGAAATAAGCTGAACAGGGCAAATATTGTATGATTTCAATTCTGTGAGGCATCTAGAATAAACAAATTCAGAGGCAGAAGGGACTGGGGGGAGGGGAAGAGGGGAGTTCCTGGACTTTGTGTTTAGAGTAAAAAACTTTTGGAAATAGTGGTTATGGTGACACAATATTGTGAATGTACTTAATACCTTAGTTGTATACTTTAAAAACGGTTAGAACAATAAACTTCAAGTTATGTGTACTTTACCACAATAACAAAAGACTAAAAAAGAAAAGTGAAGATAGAACTCAAATTGCAAAGGACAGCACAGAACTGCCAAGAGAAGGCAGGAAAAGCGTGGACGATTTCATGACGTTTAACTTGAAAACCTCAGCTGATATATACTGAGGGTAGAGAGGTTTTCTGGTTTCGATTTTTTGTCAAGGCAGAGTAGAACTTAACATATGGTAATAGTAAATAACTGAAAGGAGTTAAAGGGCG
>SJYX01002738.1:33800-50290 GCA_006410675.1 Oreotragus oreotragus | reverse complement strand
TGGGGGGGTGGGGGGGGGGGCCGGGAGGTCTGGCTTGTTATTTCGGGGGACGAAACGACCACCACAGTATTTTATTGGTGCACGGCAGCGTGAGAAGCATGTCAAAGTTATAATTTCATCTTATATTTGGAAAACCAACCAACCGATTGCTTTCCTAACACAGAGTAAAAAGGCACGCAGGACGAAATATCTTCGATGAGAAAAATACACGAAGCTCTTCCATCACGAGCATATTCAAATTCCTTAAAGGGTGAAATCAACCCGAAATGGAGGAGGGTGGGGGCCCGATATTTCTGTATTTAAACCACACGTATGTTAAGAGCCTGGGCAACTGGGCAAGGAAGCCAATTTCTTCAACAAGTGCACTTCAAAGAAACAGAAAAGGCACACTTCAGATGCTCACCCACCGAATGCCCTGCGAGGACCCGGTCAAAGCCTGAGTGGCACAACCCAACCATGAAGAAAGCAAAACTGTGTTTTTCTTCAAAGATCCTTCAAGGAACGGTCGCACACTGCCCGAATACTGAGGAAACCGAGGGCTGGGCCCCAGGGCGTGCCCTCCTCGAGGCGCTCCGGTGTCTAGACCTTCGCAAGTCCCCGCAGTCGTTTCCGGGGCACCGCGTTTTCTCAGACGCGCCGGCGGGGCCGGGGCTGGCTCCTCGCGCCGCCCGCCGCCCCCACACGGCCCGGCGCCTCCTGAGGCCACGTCTGCGGGCGCGCCGCGGCCCCGCCCCTGATGGTGAGCTGGGCGGGGTCAGTCCTGCGGGCTGCGGGTCCTTGGCTCTGCGTACAAGGGCTCATCAAGGACAGGTGTCTTAAACATATTAAAAGATGTGCAGTCCAAGTTATGATGGGTTAAAAATGTCAAGGCTGGCAGAAGCTTGGGTTAAAATATCAGGAGCTGGTGACGAGAGTAGAAAAGTAGAGCACACCAGCAAAGGCACAGGGGGAGGCGGGCGGGGAGCTTACTAGAAATGCTAACTCCAGCCACAGAGCGGTGAGCCAAGGGTATTTCAGTCCTCAAGCCATCGCATTGCAGAGAGTCCTCCCGCAGCCCCCAGCCACCTCGCCACCCCCGAACTGTGCACTCCGCCGATGGGAAGCAATAGGATTCTGGCTCTGGTTTTGACTAGGCTGCGTATCAGAGGAATGATCTCAATAAGCCCAGACGCTTGCCTCTTCCCGTGCATAGAAAAGCACTAAATTCCTTCCCTTGCAATATCTGATTTTCTTTAACCTTTTAAGTTCCCACTGTCTGACCTTTGTTGCAGAAATTCTTATCTATCCTGGCTCCTCCCTTACCTCTTCAGAGCAGTCCTGAGAGCTATCTGAGACACTGCATTCCAGGCTTAAGTCCTTGGTTTTGTCCACTGAATAAACCGTAATGTAATACTCAACGTGTAGGTTATGCATTTGTTTTTCAGTCAACAGGCCCCACGCCAGACCAACTTAGTAATTAAAATATGCATTTTACCGAGATCTCCAGATGATTTATGTATAAAAAGTTTGAGATCAGTGTCCCAGGGTACAGCCAGTGCAGGAGACCTGCCAGTGCTCCACCCTCAACTCTTGATGGTATTTAAATATTTGTCCTTCTGAAGGGTCTGGAGCAGATCTGTTTCTAGCTCTTACTTCAGGTGGGTTCATCCTGTCCCATCAGGTTAACGTGCAACCGTACCATTCCAGAAGTTGAAGTTTTCGTTAACTTCAGCTGGTAGTGGTTTTGTCGTTAAGTCATGTCCGACTCTTGTGAGCCCATGGACTGTAGCCCACGCCAGGCTCCTTTGTCCATGGGATTCTCCACGCAAGAATACTGCAGTAGTTTGCCATTTCCTTCTCCAGGGGATCTTCCCAACCCAGGGATCAAACCCAGGCCTCATGCATTGCAGGCAGATTCTTTACCAACTGAGCTACAGGGAAGCTCCAATTTTTTACCATTAGAATGACATGAAAATACTTTTCACAGTATGGCATTTAAACCCAGGGTCTTTGAGGCTAGGTGAATTAAGCTGGTATATAGGTTGTGTTCATTTGTCCATAGATATAGTTGCCAGAGGAGGCCTAAAATTTAAATTTCAGTTATAAGAAAACAGTTCATTGGTATATCCCAAGGAATACATAGGACGTACTTATGCTATTATTATTGTTTATCCAAAATTCAAATTCACCTGGGCATCCTGTACTTTTTCTTTCTTTCTTTTTTTTTTTTTTTCTGTGCAGCATGGGCTTCCCTGCTGGCTCAGAGGTTAAAGCGTCTGCCTGCATTGCGGGAGACCTGGGTTCAATCCCTGGGTTGGGAAGATCCCCACGGGAAGGAAATGGCAGCCTCCTGGAGAATCCCATGGATGGAGGAGCCTGGTGGGATACAGTCCACAGGGTCGAAAAGAGCCAACTTCACTCACTCATGTATTTTAGGTCCCTGACCAAGAATAGAACCCCTGTACCCCTCACAGTGGGAGCTCAGAGCTTTACCCACTGGACCATTGGGAAGTCCCTATCTTGTACTTTTATTTGCTAAATCTGGCAATGCTAACCCTGGAGAAGTTCTAACAGTTTTCTGGTTTATGAAATGGCAATAACTACAGGAAGTATTTAACAGCTTATAAAGTTGTGTGGATGCAATGAGATAATCTATGCAGAGTACTTAGCAAGGGGCATGAAACATAGTGAGCTCTCAGTAAGTGCTGGCTCTTTTTTTATCTCGTAGCTGTGTGTCTTAGGTAAATTCCTGGAAGTATGCTTTTCTTACAGAATTCTCTGGCTAATTTAAGGCTTAGGAAACGGCTACCCACTCCAGTCATATGGCCTGGATAATTCCATGGACAGAGGAGCCTGACAGGCTACAGTCCACGGGGTTGCAGAAAGTCAGACACAACTGAGCGACTTTCACTGAGCTTTTGGTCATACCCAAAACAGTTCCGTGACAAGCACTGTGCAGGTGAGCAGATTCTTCTCAACTACCTCTAGAATACAAATCAAATTTTAAAATTTCTATACAAAAACCCAAATTGCCACCTACGGGCAAGTATGGGTTTCCTTTCAATCACACCAAATACTAAGATGTCGATTCTGATTTGTTTTTTCTTCCAGAGTCAGCTGAAATAATATTCAAGAGGAAACTGTTTAGGCAACCTTCTACATCATTTCTAAGACTCGTTCATGTTATCTAGTACCTGAACAAAACTGCATTAAAAAACTAAGACAATGTTAGGCCCATGGCTCTAAGAAAAAGAACATTTCCCCCTCTTGGTTCAATGTTGGTATTTACAACAGCTTTCTTTATGCTTACCAAACAAGAAGCTTCTCTGAATTTATACTACAATTCTCTTTTTGCCTTTGGCTGCATAACTTTTATTTTGTATATTACCCTAACTTTAATAGATTGATCAATTTATTACAATTGATTTTTTATTACTTTCTAGAAGCAGCTAGAAGGCAATGGCACCCCACTCCGGTACTCTTGCCTGGAAAATCCCATGGATGGAGGAGCCTGGTAGGTTGCAGTTCATGGGGTCGCTAAGAGTCGGACACGACTGAGCGACTTCACTTTCAATTTTCACTTTCGTGCGTTGGAGAAGGAAATAGCAACCCACTCCGGTATTCTTGCCTGGAGAATCCCAGGGACGGGGGAGCCTGGTGGGCTGCCGTCTATGGGGTCACACAGAGTTGGACACGACTGAAGCAACTTAGCAGCAGCAGCAGAAGCAGCTAAGGTATAAATATGTGCCAAGAATATAATAATGTGGCTATTACTTTGTTCTGCCAGATTGACTTGTAAAAGCTCAATCAAGTTACCCTAACCACCTGTAACAAACACGTGTGCTGTGCGTGCTCAGTCGTGTCTCACACTGCAACCCCTGGATTGTAGCCCCCCAGGCTCCTCTGCCCATAGAATTTTCCAGGCAAGAATTCTGGAGTGGGTTGCCATTACCTACCCAGGAGATCTTCCTGACCCAGGAATTGAACCTGCATCTCCCGCATCGGCAGGTGGATTCCTTACCACTAGCACCACCTGGGAAGCCCTGTACCATATGGGCACAGGTTTTCCCCATTTCTTTCTAGCAATAGATTTTATAGAGTATTTTGCCAAACACCATGGATTTAAAGACATTATATACTGGTTCTTTCTTTTTTTTAACATTGTATATATTATTTTAAAGAACACAAGCTCCATGAAGGGACAGATGTTTACCTGCTCCATTGTCTGCTGTGTCCCAGCACCTAGACACACACCTGGCCTGAGCTGACATTTAGTTGCTGATAGAATGAGCTTAAATAGATGAGTTGTTTCCTGATATATAAAACTATATTTTCTCCAGAAGAAGCTATGTTTAGTGATTCTAAGTGTCCTCCTTTCTACTCCTTTCAGTGTGTTCCTGCCCTCGTTTTCTCATTCTCTTTGTTTTTGAATTAAATATATTTTCACTTTTCTAGGTGCGTTCACCATAGTAAATGTCACCGCCATCCCTCTAGCCTGACAGAAGTACTTTAAGACACCTGAGAGTGTGTCCCCCCAGGAGAAATATGGAAGCTCGTTACTTCTTCCCCAATCCCAGCTAAACAATTCTCAAGTCACGTCAGATTATCAACAAGGCGTGCAGGCCAAGAAGTATCAGGAGAGCTGTAGGCCAGAGCCGTAGGAGGGATCAGGCAGGAAAAAGGCAAAATCGGAAGCAAGGAAGAGGGAACGTCTCCGATTAACTGAAGGGCTGACAGGAACAAATGGGGAGGCTGGGCTGGAGAGCTGGGTCATCCAGGCAAGTGGCTGGACATTAAAAACTCAGGAAACCAATCAAGCAAGGCATCAGGGTCAGAAGCTGCACCAGCAGCGAGAAAGGAGCTCAAAGTTAGTATGAACCAGCCAAAGCTCTCTGAGAATGTCTTTCTGGGGAGGCCACCGGCCCCGGTCACCTGTCTGCAGTAGGAATTGAGTTGACCAAGAGTGGAGCAATCCTTATGGCCTACCAGGGCAAAGTAGGCTTGGCAAATGCGCTGTGTTCAGTCGTGTCTGACTCTTTGTGGCCCCATGGACTGTAGGCCCCCAGGTTCTTCTGTCCATGGAATTTTCCAGGCAAGCGTAATGGAGTGGGTTGCCATTTCCTACGATCTTCCCTACCCAGGGACTGAACCTGCGTCTCCTGAGTCTCCTGCATTGGTGGGTTCTTTACCAGTAGTGTTACCTGGGGCTTGACAGATAACTGGAAATGACACACTGTATCTCAATCAATTTTGATAGCCTAAACTGTGTGACAACATGCATTTCCAATGTTCAAGGTCTTGCTGCCCCATAAATTTAGGGGCAGAAGAGAAACAAAGTACCCAGAACCATCATTAAAGGAAGGAAAAAAAGGCAATTCTGGTGTCAACCATTCTGGTTGTATTTATTATTGTATTTCACATAATTTCATAATGGTCCAAACTTGTCCCTTCTCTATGTTGAAGGACTAGGGGACTTTTTAACCCTTTATTAATGAAAACGACTGGTGTTCCTTTCATGAGATTGTCTCAGATGCTTCCAATTCTGGGAAGACAGTATCCAAATACCACTGAAATGACTTGCAACCCAATTGTTTCCTTAACTCAACACGCTCACTAATGTTTCCATAGGCAGCAGACTTCAGAGCGGGTCTTCGTAGAAAAAACTGTTCCTAAATGGAAAGAGTCATTTCATGAAACCAAACAAATCTTAGTCCTGATATCTAACAGAGCAGTGTCTAATTTCATCATCTAACAGAGCAGTATATGTTTTCATCATTTGAACTAAAACAAAACTATCAACAATAGACCTTTTCCTCTGCGTGGGGCGGGCAGACACACACATAAGACCTGGGACTCACTCGGCCCCAGCTGTTCACAGGATGCGCTGCGACCACCGTGATGAAAGCAGGGTAGAGGGACGAGGAAGTCTGGGTCCCGCTTCTTAAAAGCCCAGAATCATAGCTACCCATGGTAGCGTTCCCCCTTTCTCCTGATCTCCCCAAACCCCTCACTGCCCAGTCCCCATCAACACTTCCATGGTTTCAGAAACAGAGGGTGGTGCAGTGGCTCTGGGAACCCAGACTCTGGAGGAGGGCGTCCTGGCTTCAGTCTCTCCCTCTGCCACAGTGGAGGTGACAATGTAGACACTAAGGACGGTTTGGACATTCGTCAAGATTTAAGCAGGCACTAATTCATGGCCCATGAGCCCACGTTTTCAGATTTAAGCAGGCACTAATTCATGGCCCATGAGCCCACGTTTTCAGATTTAAGCAGGCACTAATTCATGGCCCATGAGCCCACGTTTTCAGATTTATTCAAGATACATCTCTACAAATGTGCAAAAAGACATGGGAAAAGGATGTTCATTTCAGCAGAGTTAAGGAATGACAAAACGCTGAGATGATCAGAATGTTATCTATAGGGGCTATTTATTAATGGGATCAGTTTTAGGAAATCTATTCAAAGGAGATATTTGAAAGAATGACATGTTTATATGTTCTGATTTTAAGACTTTGAAAGTATGTTTTAAAATTATATCAATAAATGGAAAATTCTAAAACAAAATACTGATGCTCAAATCTAGTTATGTAAAAGAAAAGGATATACACTCCTGTGTACGTGCACGTAACAGAAACTAGAGAGGAAGTTAGTGATGACTTCTGAGGGGTAAAACTATGGGCTTCAGAAGTTTTTCACTTCATACTTTTCAATACTGTAAGACTTTTAAAAATGCAGATGCTTCACCTTTTTAAAAATAATTTTTAAATATCAAGAAATACAATAAGAATACAAAAGAAACACATCAAATATAACTGTGCACCTTAATGAATTATCAAAAAAAAATTCAACCTGAATAAACTTGGGTAGGTCAAGAAATAAAACAAAACCGGTACCTCAAAAGCCACTTGCCTTTTCCTTCATGATCATAATTCTTCCTCATAAGTTTGGAGTGCTATCCTGATTATGTGTTCATTTCTTTTCTTTTTCTAACATTGATATCTAATTATTCATGCATAAATGCTATGGTTTGATACTGTGTTTTTAACTTTATAGAAATGGGAAAATACAGTATGTATGCTATTGTGTGGCTTTTGTTCACCGTCTTGAAGATTTACCTATACTGCTGTGTGTGTATCTAAAGTTGGTTAATTCTCATTGCTACATAGAAGTATATCGATTAAACATATCATATTCACCCTATTCCATTCCCCTCCTGATAAGCATTTGGGTTGTATTCAGTTTCGGCTAACACAATCAATGCTGTTTATAAACATCCCTGTTCATCTGTTCTGATGCACAGAAGAACCCATTCTGTAGTGTCTACACAGGGTGGACTTGCTAGATCATGGGATATTCATTATCTTTTATTATTTTATTCAATAGTGCCAAACTGTTGCCCAAAAGGCGTTTGTAACAATTAACACTCCCACCCACAGTGTCTGAGACTGCCTATGCTTGCCCACACATGATCCTGTCAGGCTTCAAAAATGTTTCACCCTTCCGGGTGGCTATGTAAAAATATCTCATTGAGATTTTAATTCATATTTCCCTGCTTACTAAAGAAGGTGAAGTATTATTACTTTTATAATTTAAAATAATAAAGAAATATTAGATCAAGACCAGGAAATATACTATCACAGAGAATCTAAAGACGTATGCATGGGAATGGGGAGAGAGAGGCATCTGCTGCAGAGGGGCAGTTTTGGGAGTGGAAAATACACCTGGGGAAGAAAAAAAAGACTTCGTGTGTTGGTCGATTCACTTCTGAGAAACCTGAGTTTCCCTAGAGATTAAAACAATGAATAAGGTACAAATGTAGTGGGTTAGAAGGAACTAATCGAGCATAGGGTGTGAAAATGAGCGGGTGAGGAACTGAAAGGGCACGTCTGTGCTGAGTGGCTTCAGTCGTGTCTGACTCTTTGCGATCCTATGGACCGTTGCCCCACAGGCTCCCCTGTCCATGGGAGTCTCCAGGCAAGAATGCTGGCGTGGGTGGCCATGCCCTCCTTCAGGGGGTCTTCCCAGCCCAGGGATGGAACCCATGTCTCATGTCTACCTGCTTTGGCAGGTGGGTTCTTTACCACTCGCACCACCTGGACCCTAATTTAAGGAAAAGCACAAAATTTGGTATCTGGAAGGCAGTAGAAGGCTTCTTCAGAGCCAGTCCCTCTCTGTTCTCTGACTCATCTTCCCAAACCAGGGATGTGTCCTTCACCTTGTATTCATCCAGCCAAATGTGTGCCAGTCTGAGATTGTTATATTCCACAACTTTCATAATTTCAGAGTGGTTTGTCATGTGTTGCCTATCAACGTGTCCAACTCGAGAGCAGGGGATTACATAGAGCTGGCCTCCACACATCCAGATCTATAAACATGAGGAAAACAGAAAACACAGTAATGGTTAGTGTCTGTTTGCTAACAGGCAACTGCAGAATTAAAACAGAAATAACAGCAGCCATCATTAAGTGTCTTATTTCATTTAATCCTCACAAAAACCTTATACTGTGATCATCCCCGTTCTACAAAAGAAACTAATACTTACATTAGTCAAGAAGTTTGCCCAGTGATATAGCGGCAAAGCACAAATTTCAAACTCAAATCTGGCCCCAGAGTCATGGCTCTGAATACTAAGTGGTCCTGCCTTGCTCGTACATGACCAGTTCTGATGCTGATCATAGGAAGACGGACAAGATACTTTGTCTTGGGCTATTCTCAAACAATATGCTGAAAGTAACATTTCCCGAGACTATTGAGTACTACTGGCTGTTAGGTTCAGTTACGCAGTCGTGTCCAACTCTTTGCAACCCCCTGGACTGCAGCCCGCCAGGCTCCTCTGTCCATGGGATTCTTCAGGCAAGAAGAGTGGATTGGGTTGGCTGTTAGTAGGTAACAAAAGAAACATTGATCATGGGTGACTTCAGTTATTCCTCTTTTTTTGTACTTAAAGCACTTTATAATGCTTATTTTTAATAACTTCTTTTTACTACACAAAAAAATATGACCATAGGAAAAACAAGTGTAGAAAAGCAAACAGGAAAAAAGTCACTTTTTAAAGACTTCATCAGTCAATACTAATCGAAATTGTTGTTTAGTTGCTAAGTTGTGTCCAGCCCTTTTGCAACTCCATGAACTGTAGCCCACGAGGCTCCTCTCTTCATGGGACTTACGAGGCAAGAATACTGGAGTGAGTTGCTATTTCCTTCTGCAGGGGATCTTCCTGACCCAAGGATTGAACTCATGTCTTCTGCATTGGTAGGGGAATTCTTTACCACTGAGCCACCAGGAGAACTGCCTAATAATCCAAGTGTGTATGTGTATATACATAGATACACAACAGTAAGATAACTTGCTTTTTTAATTTAATGTTTTGCAAAGTTATTTTTAAAGTCTTGTATTATTTGGAATAATACAAGAATATTAGAATGTTGGTAGTTTTAATTTTTTTGATTATTATAGATAATACCACAAAGAATGTGCTTCTAATATAAACCTTGCGTAGAGTATACTTACACAACTCTTCCATTTAATTCAGTGAGTCTTACATGGTTCCTAGATCAGCAGCATCCGCATCAGTGGGGAACTCACAAATGTAAATCCCTGGGCCTACCCAGACCTACTGACCCAGGAACGCTGGGTCTGGGGGCCCAGTATTTCTGTACTTTAATCAGTTCTTTAGGTGATTCTGATGCATTCTAAAGTGTGAGAACCACTGTTCTAATTAATCAAAGTCATCCATCCCAGATGTATAGATTTTTCTTAGGAAATCCACCTAATCATTTAAAATAAGACTCATTGAAAACAATACTCAAAAGTATTATGGTGACAATATCAGATAGTCAGAAAAGATCATGGTAAAGAGAAGGGAAAAGCAGAACCTCTGACATGAGACCTAGTGACTGGCACAACAAACTTCCAGGGTTCTTCAGAAATACCCAGAAATATCCAACCAGCCCATCCTAAAGGAGATCAGTCCTGGGTGTTCATGGGAAGGACTGATGCTGAAGCTGAAACTCCAGTGCTTTGGCCACCTGATGCGAAGAGCTGACTCATTGGAAAAGACTCTGATGCTGGGAAAGATTGAGGGCGAGAGGAGAAGGGGATGACAGAGGATGAGATGGCTGGATGGCATCACCAACTCAATGGACATGGGTTTGGGTGAACTCCAGGAGTTGGTGATGGACAGGGAGGCCTGGCGTGCTGCAGTTCATGGGGTCGCAAAGAGGTGGACACGACTGAACGACTGAAATGAACTGAACTGATCCCCATAAAATGTCTACAAAAATACACATTGACTGCCTTCTCCAGAATGCATGCCACAGTAGCTTCACCTGACTCACTCAGTTGCTAGAACATGAGACTCAGGTGAATCACAAAGGATTTCCCTGATGGTCTAGTAGTTGAGAATCCAGCTTGCGGTGGGAGGGACATGTGTTCAATCCTTGGTCAGGGAATTAAGATCCCACATGCTGTGGGGCCATTAAGGCCACACACCCACACCAAAACTACTGAGCCTGCTCATCACAGGGAGGATCCTACATGCCACAAATGAGACTCAATGCAACCAAATAAATAAAATAAAAAATTTTTAAATAATAGAATAAAATGAACAATACAGTAGAAAATCCCTTAGAGCAGAAGTCCAAAGATTTAGATTCTTTATCATCTTTGCTACATGCTGATGACCAGACATATCCTGTCTGAATCTCTTTTTCACCTGCAGTTGAGAACTAAATAGTTGATCATTTAAGCTACTGCTTTGAGGGTGCTTTGTTATGCAGCAAAAGCTACCTGATACCAGTCACCTGCAATGTTTTAACCTTTTTCAAGAGATCTTAAGGAAATTTGGAAAATCAGTAATATCCATTTAATCATTAGGATGGATACAGAAGTATTTATTATTGTTGGTGCAGTCTTATAGGTGTGAAATGTTTCTTATCAAAAAGAGAAATCTGGCTATAAGCATAGAATAGAAAACAAAAGTCAAGTAACCAAAGCGCTCAAGGGGGAGTGAAAGTAAAATGTATATTAAAAGACTTTCTCAAAAAATCAAATTGAGGATGCAACCGCAATTTAGCCCCATTTTCAGAGGACCCATGCAGTTGGTCTTTTCCTCTTGATTCATTCTCAAAGGGACACGATCCATCTGGACATGCCTTTTGTTCTGCTCATTGTCCATGTAGGAGATGGTCAGCCTTCTTTCTCAGGTATACTGCTGGAAGTAGTCTGTCCAGCTCTCAGTATTACCATTATTATTGGAGGAGGAAGAGGATGGTGAGGAGGGAGAATATCCCATCAAGAGTTAGTATCGTGGGATTTCTCTGGTGGTTCAGTGGCTAAGACTCCATGCTTCCAAAGCAGGGCGTCTGAGTTCGATCCCTGGTCCAGGAACTAGACCCCACGTGCCACAACTCAGAGTTCACAAGCCACAACTAAAGATCCCACATGCTGCAATTAAGACCCAGTGCAGCCAAATAGATAGATTAATAATAAAAAGGACCATAAAAAAAGAGTTAGTATCGTTTAATACTTCAGAGTCCAGACTCTGAGGCCACTCCATGTGGTTCAAACCCCCCATGAGCCGTGTGATTTGGGACAAGTTACTGAAGTTACTCAATCCATTTGTGTCTCAGTTTCCTATCTGTAAAATGAGGATAACAACAGTACCGGCCTTACTGCTAAGCCTGCACACTCCAGAGCCCGCCTGCCACAGCTAGAGAGCTTGCGTAACAACACGAGAGAGCCTAGGCACCTAGAAAGATCGTGCACTGAAAAGAGGGATCCCATGGAAAGTAACAAAGGCCCTGTATGCAGCAACTAAGATCCAACACAGCCAAATAAGTAAATTTTTAAAAAAGTACCTGCCTCATGGGATTGTTATGAACATCAGATAATCTGACACTTGTAAAGCGCTTAGAGTCTGTGTTTTGAAAAACGAGAGTCTGCTGTAGTGAAGTGTGGTAGATTGCAAGCATGGCCACATATGCTTCTCATTCCTACCCGCACATCTAACTGCTATGTAACTGGGTACTCCATTCATCAAGAAATGAGGTTTACTTCTCCATCTCTTGAGGCTGGTCTTGGCCCTGTGACTTGCTTTGGCCAACAGGACATTAACAAAAGTGATGCTTGAAAAGTGTGTGCAGCACTTTGGGATCTGCTGCCCTTGGGAACCTTGTGACCACTTCACAGTGAATGAACCTCATTAGCCTGCCTAACCACAAGAAACAAACAGTCTGGTCATCTCCACTGGCCCAACACTGGACACTGGCCAACGTCCAGACACGTAAATGAGGCCATCCCATGCTAGCCAGCACCAGCTGACCCTCCAGATGAACACAGATGTGTAAGCAGCACCAGTAAAATCAACCCTCCTGGCTGTGACCAAAAGAACCACTTTAGCAACACAACAAATTTTGAGGAGTAACAATTGTTTATTGTTTCAAGCCACTGTATTTTGGGGACAGTTTGTTACACAGCAAAAACCAACTGATACACTAAGGAAGTAAATGGGACCTCTTATCCCCTTAGCTGTGCTCATTTCAGAAACTTGGTGTGATTGATGAAAATACTGTTCTGCAAACATTGTCTCACTCTCCGCCCCTCACCAAGGGGCAGAGTATATTGCTCTGACACACTGACTTAGGGCTTGTCCGTTTGGCATGCTTTGGCCCGTGGAACGTGAGCAGACACAGTGCCTCTGGAGACTTTAGATAGGCTGTGTGGTTTGCCTTGACTTTTGCCTTCCTCCTGTCAACATAAGAGCATGCCCAGGGTTGCTAGTAGAATGACCAGCAAAGCTGAGCAAACTCAGAGACCAGCCCGGCCAGGGTAAATGCCCAAACAGAGCCATGCTGGCTGACCCGCAGACATCTGAAAGAAGAAAGTAGATGCTTCTTGTTCTGAATTGCCTGGTTTTGAGCTGGTCTATAACAAGCATCATCATGGCATTAGCTGACTGGTACCTGGGCTGTCCTTGACATCCCTTTCTCTCAGCACCCACCTAGCTGATCAGCATACCTATGGGACATTCTTATGATGGTAACGTGTAGGCAACTGGTCACAGAAGCTTATGACTCAGGAGAAGGAACTGGGAAGGGGCAAGAATTGGTATCACCTGCATCCGTTAGCCATGCAAACGTGATCTGGATAAGGTTATGGAGCAGGTGGAGCAAGAAGAGAGGGACTTGGGGAAACCCCTACAGGGTGGCAATTCTGAGCAGATGGGCCAAGAAAAGTAACTGATCTGAGCAGGGGGCTGGGTGCTGAACAGCTTGTCTAATCCTCATGGTGTTGACCCTGGAGAACGTGCTTCAGCCCTTCTCTAGCACAAACCCAAAGCCTGTGGCTTGCTCTCAAACTACAACCTCCCCGGGCTGCAGCAACTGTGGGCCGAATCTGAGCTGGTGTCCGGGTCTAAGAGCCCAGTCTGGAGGTGAGGCAGTTGATTCTCCAGGTGCAGAGCAAGGCCCTGAACCTGAAGCAGTGTCCTGACCCTTTAGGGTACAGCAGGATGGAGCGCTGGGGCAGGGGGCCGGCCTGCCCCAGGCGGCAGGGCACAGGCTGACTGCTCTCTCAGGGAACCAGAGGTGCTGACCTGGAGCCTGATTCTGAGACTTATTCCGAGGTTGGAATTGAAGCTGTGGCTCTGAGGGCACCAGTGAAACATCACTTCCCACAAGCAATGGTAACACTGAGCTCGGGGCAACTAAAGCAAGTTCAGGGCATCGGAGGCATCCAATATATGGCCAGCCTTATTGAGAAGCCTGGGCTTCTCTGGCTCAGATGGTAGAGTGTCTGTTTGCAATGCAGGAGACCTGGGTTCAATCCCTGGGTTAGGAAGATCCCCTGGAGAAGGAAATGGCAATCTGCTCCAGTACTCTTGCCTGGAAAAATCCCATGGACAGAGGCACCTGGTAGGCTACAGTCCATGGGGTCGCAAAGAGTTGGACACAACTGAGGGACTTCACATTCATTCATTAGTGAGAAGTGACTTAGAAACTGGGTGAACCGGAGCTGGGGGGCCAGCGGGGGGGCCTTAAGACCTGAAGTTGAATAGATCATACAAGCCAGGAAGGGACAGGTTTGGATCACACTGCTTGTGAGTTATGTGAATCTTCCAAGTTATACTACCTCTCTGTGCCTCGGTTTCTCCACTCTAAGCAGGAGACGATGCAGGTACCTACATCCCAGATTTATTGTCAGGATGAAGTGAGCTAATATCTGTAATATTTCAGAGCGGTACATGTCACACATGATAACAACTGGAAAACCAAATACATTTGTACCTTCACATCTCACCTTACATGCCACTTCTGCAAGGAAGCAACTAAAGACACACCCTCCCCCAAGACAAGGCCAGGTTCCCCTTCTATATGACCTCACAGTACTCTGTATTTCTCCTTCATCACAGTGGTCAGAAATACAACTAAATAACTAATCATCTCACTCTACCCCAAAGAGAACGGAAGCTTTATGCCGTTCGAAACCACTTCCTCATTGAGGGCCACTGTACTTCAGTACCCAGTACAGTGCTTGGCGCCTAACAGTTTCTCCGTAAATATTGTTGAGGGAGTGAGTGAATGAACGAAAGGGGACTGCGTCTTCTGAACACCCAGCACGTGGCACAGCCTGATGCAAGCGCTACTCCTTAGATGATGGGTGTGTTGAACCTCGAACTTCACTTGAACTCTCAAGAGAGTCCGAAACTGAGAAGACTGTCTTTCGTTTAGTCCGAAGCTAAAACGGGACGTGGGTTTTAGCACCACACAGGTGTCAGTTACAGCCACGGAGGCCAATGCAGGCTCACGAGGAAAAGGATCAACCAGGGGATGGCACAAACACTGGCCAAGGAGAAGAGACTGCTGCAGATCCTGGGGGCCCTGGCTCGCCTTTTGACCCCTTTGGGTCCCTTTTGTTTCTGGGTCATGGAGGGGAAGGCTGAGAGGCGGAGAAGGCTGGCGTGGTGGGCTGCAGGTGGCTGGCTCAGGGCATTTGGCTGGCTCAGTGGACAGTTCTTTCCTAGCAGACAAGGAAACATTGCACTAGGTTAACAACAGGCGCGGCTTCACAGGTGCAAAAGATGGCTCCATATCAGCCCTGAGCCCTGAAGAGCATGTGGGGTGAGGAGCAAGTGTTGTCAAGAAGTGTCTTGGGAACAACCATGTTTGAGAGATACACAGAAGAATAAATTCCTTCAAAGGAGATTGAGCACAGCTGAGCAATGCAGAGGGATTTTGTGTTGAACACAGCTCAACGCCCTTTTCTTGGATTTTGCTCTAAAAATCCAAGAACACTTCTGGAAAAGACTGGTCACTAGAGGTAATCTGTCTGCATGGCAGGGGCTTCCCAGGTGGCGCCGGTGGTAAAGAGCAGGAGACATAAATGACGCAGGTTCGATCCCTGGGTTGGAGGATCCTTTGGAGGAGGCCATGGCACCCCACTCCAGTGTTCTTGCCTGGAGAATCCCATGGACAAGCGGAGGCTAGTGGGCGATGGTCCACGGCGTCACAAAGGGTCAGACACGACTGAGCACACGCATACACATCAAATACTACAGTAGCCTCAAGCACACGGAAGGCCAGAAGCCGTCCACTGGGGACACCAATATGGAACTGCTAACAGTGCCAGCCATGACGTCAGAGGGACGCTGCTGAGGGCCTCCACACAGTGATTCACTGCAATGAGTGAGAAATGAAGTGGATGCAGCTGTAGCTAATGCTTCCTTAGGAAAAATCAGGTTACTTGGGCAGAGGGGGCCACCAGTGTCAAGAGAGTGCCTAGCTATTTATTCATTTACATGTTTGTTTATGAAAAGTGAGACCCAAGCATCCTTGAAACAGATGAAAGCGCCATTAGGAGTGAAGTTGCTGACAATACTGAAGCAAAAATCATGAGTGAATTTGAGTAATAAGTTAGCTGTTATTTGCTGTCTGGAGGGAAGGTAAAACCACGGCAAGGAATATACTCCGTTTTCAAAGATGCATCATTCACAAAATCGATTCAATTCTGAGACACAAGGATGTGCTTATTAAGTTACGAGGTCCTGAAAAAGGGGGATTTTTCATATGCTTCATTCTCAAAGCCCAAGGTAATAAAATGAGTAATAATCAACCAAGCAATAAAAAGTACCAAAGGCATTGAGGGTCACAAAAATAATGCCTCGATGAGAGTGGAACAAATGAGTAGGAAAAGAAGCAATGAAAATAAACTTATAAGATACTGCTAAATAGGGGCTTAGAGGAAGAATCAGTTCAGTTCAGTTGCTCAGTCATGTCCGACTCTTTGTGACCCTATGAATCGCAGCACGCCAGGCCTCCCTGTCCATCACCAACTCCCGGAGTTCACTCAGACTCACATCCATCAAGTCGGTGATGCCATCCAGCCATCTCATCCTCTGTCATCCCCTTCTCCTCCTGCCCCCAGTCCCTCCCAGCATCAGAGTCTTTTCCAGTGAGTCAAATCTTCGCATGAGGTGGCAAAAGTACTAGAGTTTCAGCTTTAGCATCAGTCCT
>SJYX01002738.1:12230-24453 GCA_006410675.1 Oreotragus oreotragus | reverse complement strand
TGCCATGATCTTCGTTTTCTGAATGTTGAGCTTTAAGCCAACTTTTTCACTCTCCTCTTTCACTTTCATCAAGAGGCTCTTTAGTTCCTCTTCACTTTCTGCCATAAGGGTGGTGTCATCTGCATATCTGAGGTTATTGATATTTCTCCCGGCAATCTTGATTCCAGCTTGTGCTTCTTCCAGTCCAGCATTTCTCATGATGTACTCTGCATAGAAGTTAAATAAATAAGCAGGGTGACAATATACAGCCTTGATGTACTCCTTTTCCTATTTGGAACCAGTCTGTCGTTCCATGTCCAGTTCTAACTGTTGCTTCCTGACCTGCATATAGGTTTCTCAAGAGGCAGGTCAGGTGGTCTGGTATTCTCATCTCTTTCAGAATTTTCCAGTTTATAGTGATCCACACAGTCAAAGGCTTTGGCATAGTCAATAAAGCAGAAATAGATGTTTTCCTGGAACTCTCTTGCTTTTTCCATGATCCAGCGGATGTTGGAAATTTGATCTCTGGTTCCTCTGCCTTTTCTAAAACCAGCTTGAACATCTGGAAGTTCACAGTTCACGTATTGCTGAAGCCTGGCTTGGAGAATTTTGAGCATTACTTTACTAGTGTGAGATGAGTGCAATTGTGAGGTAGTTTGAACGTTCATTGGCATTGCTTTTCTTTGGGATTGTAATGAAAACTGACCTTTTCCAGTCCTGTGGCCACTGCTGAGTTTTCCAAATTTGCTGGCATATTAAGGGCAGCACTTTCACAGCATCACCTTTTAGGATGTGAAATAGCTCAACTGGAATTCCATCACCTCCTTTCAATTAAAGAAACAAAACCTACCACATTCTATTATTACAGACTTTCAGAAACAAGATAAACAATGAAATATTTCTCTCCATTAAGCTTGAGAAATCAAAGTAACAGTCTCTACAGGCTTCCCCCTGCTCCGAGCACCTCCGTGCTATGTTTCCATCACCAGAAGAGTTCTCACCGGATAGGTGTAGTGGGTCCTTCTGGTCCCTCTAGCTCATAAGGGAGGACATGATCCCATTTAAATTCCAGACGCCAGTTGAAAGCTCCCCTCACAATAGGAGAGGGCTGGTATTCCAGGGTCATGTAATCAATGACATCTATCAGAGGACACACCACCATTTTGGGGTCCTTGGCAATGGCATTCAGCAAGGGCTCCAGCCAGACTTTATTCACCTCACAGTGGCTATCCAGAAACACTAGAACGTCCCCTGGGGAGGCAAAAACAGGTGAGTGTTAGCCCATGTGTAGGAAACACCCAACAACACGAATCGAGGTTCAGTGCAACAAGTATTTATCCAACACTTACTGTGAAAGTAAAATGAAGTTGCTCAGTCGTGTCCAACTCTTTGCAACCCCATGGATTGTAGCCCCCCAGGTTCCTCTGTCCATGGGATTTCCCAGGCAAGAATACTGGAGTGGGTTGCCATTTCCCTCTCCAGGGGATCTTCCCAACCCAGGGATTGAACCCAGGTCTCCCGCGTTGTAGGCAGACGCTTTACCGTCTGAGCCACCAAAGAAATTTGACTATTAAGGTGCTTTCAGTTTCCCTGGGAGGAGGCAAGAAACGTATATTTGATACTGTATCAAAAATGCAGGACAGTGTGTGCCACAGATATTCAGAAGGAGCTGGTGACTGTGGGTTAGAGCTGCAACCCCTAACCTCTTTTGGCACCAGGGATCAGTTTTGTAGATTTGGGGAAGACAGTGCTCCCATAGACCAAGGGTTGGGTGAGAATGGTTTCAGGATGATTCTCATAAGGAACATACAGCGTGGATCCCTCGCATGCACAGTTAACAGTTCGTGCTTCTGTGAGAATCTAATGCGGCCACTGATCTGACAGGAGAAGCCCAGCGATGGCGTGCAGTTGTAAATGCAGATGAAGCTTCACTCACTTGCCCACCTCCTGCCAAGCAGCCTTGCTCCTGACAGGCTATGGACCGCTACCTGTCCATGGCCCAGGGGTTGAGAACCCCTGATCTGTTTGCTCTCTCACCCAAATGCATTGCCTGTGCAAACCCTGCCATCAGAAGAGAGACTAACACAGATGCAGATGTCCTTGGTTCCGCAGCCCTTCTTCCGCCCTTTTGATTCCCTGGTGAGAAACCAACATCAGTTCATTTCTCTTCCCCCCAGGATGTTTCTGGTTTTGCCATACAGATGTCTGAGGATGTGCTGAGCCCCCCAACACAGGAAATAATTCATATCAAGTTCCTCACACCAGGCTTTAGCAAGCAGCTTTATCCAAAAATCCTAATTCTGACAACGTGACTGAAGGCAGCTGAGTTCTCTTCAGTTCAGTTCAGTCGCTCAGTCGTGTCCGACTCTTTGCAACCCCGTGAATCGCAGCACGCCAGGCCTCCCTGTCCATCACCAACTCCCGGAGTTCACTCAAACTCACGTCCATCGAGTTGGTGATGCCATTCAGCCATCTCATCCTCGGTCATCCCCTTCTCCTCCTGCCCCCAATCCCTCCCAGCATCAGAGTCTTTTCCAGTGAGTCAACTCTTCACATGAGGTGGCCAAAGTACTGGAGTTTCAGCTTTAGCATCATTCCTTCCAAAGAACACCCAGGACTGATCTCCTTTAGGATAGACTGGTTGGATCTCCTTGCAGTCCAAGGGACCCTCAAGAGTCTTCTCCAACACCACAGTTCAAAAGCATCAATTCTTCGGTGCTCAGCTTTCTTCACAGTCCAACTCTCACATCCATACATGACCACTGGAAAAACCATAGCCTTGACTAGACGGACCTTAGTCAGCAAAGTAATGTCTCTGCTTTTGAATATACTATCTAGGTTGGTCATAACTTTCCTTCCAAGGAGCAAGCATCTTAATTTCATGGCTGCAGTCACCATCTGCAGTGATTTTGGAGCCCCCCTAAATAAAGTCTGACACTGTTTCCACTGTTTCCCCATCTATTTCCCATGAAGTGATGGGACCAGAGGCCATGATCTTCGTTTTCTGNTTTGAATATGCTATCTAGGTTGGTCATAACTTCTTCCAAGGAGTAAGCGTCTTTTAATTTCATGGCTGCACTCTTATGTTTTTCTTTTAAAAAAAATTCCACATCTTACACTATATCATGACTGTCCCACTCCTTTTCTTTATAAACACACTTTGAAAGTGGAGTCTGCAGCGGCTGACTTCATTTCTTCACTTTCCACTCCTTCCTCCACTCCCTCTACTCTGCCTCCCGCTATCTCCAAGTTTACTGGAAGCTTTTTCTCCACAAGCATCTGTAATCTCCGTGTCATTAAATCCAATAACTTTGTTTGTGGCCATAGATTTACTGTGTATCTTCAAGCATTCTACAGGCTTCAACATTCCCTTCTGAAACCTTTGTGGTTTTGTTGTTGCTGTTTCTGGGACACCAAGCCCTCCTTCCTGGTTCTTACCCCTGCCTCTGGAACTCTGCTGCAGCCTCCCTGGCAGACCCTGTCCTCCTGTCTGTTATTTAAGTCCTAGAGCACCTTCGATCTTGGTCTTTATCTCCTTTTTTTCAGTTTGAACTCTCTCTCTCTGGACTCACACCCACTCCCATGGTTGTACCCAGTATCCTCACGGCTCTTGCATTTGTGTTTTCACTTCTTAGAAGTTAAATAAGCAGGGTGACAATATACAGCCTTGATGTACTCCTTTTCCTATTTGGAACCAGTCTGTTGTTCCATGTCTAGTTCTAACTGTTGCTTCCTGACCTGCATACAGATTTCTCAAGAAGCAGGTCAGGTGGTCTGGTATTCCCATTTCTTTCAGAATTTTCCACAGTTTAGTGTGATCCACACAGTCAAAGGCTTTGGCATAGTGAATAAAGCAGAAATAGATGTTTTTCTGGAACTCTCTTGCTTTTTCCATGATGCAGTGGATGTCAGCAATTTGATCTCTGGTTCCTCTGCCTTTTCTAAAACCAGCTTGAATATCAGGAAGTTCACGGTTCACGTATTGCTAAAGCAGCTTGGAGAATTTTGAGTATTACTTTACTAGCATGTGAGATGAGTGCAATTGTGCAGTAGTTTGAGCATTCTTTGGCATTGCCTTTCTTTGGGATTGTAATGAAAACTGACCTTTTCCAGTCCTGTGGCCACTGCTGAGTATTCCAAATTTGCTGGCATATTGAGTGCAGCACTTTCACAGCATCATCTTTCAGGATTTGAAAGAGCTCCACCGGAATTCCATCACCTCCACTAGCTTTGTTCATAGTGATGCTTTTGAAGGGCCACTTAACTTCACATTCCTTACTGCTTCTCAGATATCTATTTCAAAATTTCTTTATGGTACTGTGCCAGACCTGGAAGAGGGCATAGCAATCCACTCCAATATTCTTGCCTGGAGAATCCACGTGGACAGAGGCGCCTGGTGGGTGCAGTCCACGGGGTCACAAAGAGTCGAACACGACTGAGCCAGTGAGCACACTGTATCAGACAACTCACTCTGGAATATAAAATCTGTTGTATTCATACCCCGATCAAAACTGAGCCAAAAAGAGCCCCATTTTTAAATATACATAGCTTTTTTTTAATCAACACTTTGCATTTTTCATTAAAATAGCTTCTATGACATTACATCACACAAATATTTAAAAAATCACGTCAGCTAATTTGATAGGTGAAAAATACCATCTGGTTCTCCAAAGAAGATATACAAATAGCCAACAAGCACATGAAAAGATGCGTGACAGCATTCATCTTTAAGGAAACCCAAGTTAAAATAGTGAGGTACCACTTCATACCACTTCACATCTAGCAGAGTTAAAACAAAAAAGAGAAAATAATAACTGTTGGGAGGATGTGGGAAAATCGGAACCCTCATACGTTGCTGTGGCGTGGTAAGTCACTTCAGTCGTGTGCGACTCTCTACGACCCTACAGACCGTAGCCCGCCAGGCTCCTCTGTCCATGGGATTCTCCAGGCAAGAACACTGGAGTGAGTTGCCATGCCCTCCTCCAGGGGAGCTTCCCGACCCAGGGACAAACCTGCACCTCTCACGTCTCCTGTATTGGCAGGTGGGTTTTTTACCACTAATGCCACCTGGGAAGCCCAAAATGGTCCACCTGCTGTGGAAAATAGTTTGGCAGCTCCTCAAAAACTTAAACAGAATTACCACGTGACCCAGAAATTCCACTCATTGGCACATTTTATAAAGAATTCAGGGGACTTTCCCGGCAGTCCAATGGTTAAGACTCTATGCTTCCAATGCAAGGGGCACAGGTTTGACCCTTAGTTGAGGAACCAAGATCCCGCATGCTTTGAGAACAACAACAATTTAAAAATTTAAAAGCATTCAAACGTACCCATGTATATGTATGTCTATAGCAGTAGTCCTTATATTATCCCAGAGATGGAAATAGCCCAAATGTCCACCAACAGATGAGTGGAAAAATAAACTGCATATACACACACCATGGAATATCATCCAGCCATAGAAAATGAAGTACTGGTGCATGTACCTTAACCTCAAAAGCATTATGCTGGTGAGAGAGCCAGACATAAAAGGTCTGATTCCATTGCTATGAAATATCCAGAATAAGTAAATCCAGAGACAGATGAAGATGGTGGTTGCCAGGGGCTGGGAGAAGTGGAAATAAGAAAATTTCCCGATTTATGGGTGTGGGGTTTTCTCTCGGCGTGATGAAAATATTTTCGAACTAGAGGGGGTGGTGGCTGTACAACATAGAGACTCTGCTAAGTGCTCTATGCCCAGATTAAGCTAACTTCTCCTTAGGATCTAAAATCACTGAAGGGCCGGAACTTCCCCAGTGGCTCAGCGGTGAAGAATCCAATCAATGTAGGAGACACGGGCTCCATCTCTGGTCTGGGAAGCCATAACTACCGAGCCTGTGCTCTCGGGCCCTCAGGTTGAAAGTCCTGAAGTCGAAAACTACTGCACTCACGTCTGCAGCTTCTAACGCCTCCACGCCCGGAGCCTGTGCCTGCAACGAGAGAAGCCGCAGCGGCGAGGAGCCCACACGCTGCAACTAGAGTGTAGCCCCGCTGACCACAACTAGAGACAAGCCTGTGTGCAGCAACAAAGACCCAGCACAGCCCGAAACAATACACACATTAAAAAACCCAAACCCGGAAGGACACTGGTTCAATGGACCTGATAAAGGATCTTTCCCATCCTTCCTCCTTAAAAGATATATCTGGGGAATATTCAAAACTGAATTGCTCGCTGAGGTTAAAATTCAGGAGAAACAGTCTTCATCTTCGCTGAGTGGAGGCTTGCTTCCTGCCTTCCTCTAGCAACCTTTGTGGCTGTCTTCCAGTCGCTCAGTCGTGTCCGACTCTTTGCGACCCCGTGGACTGCAGCACACCAGGCTTGCCTGTCCTTCACCGACTCCCTGAGTTTGCTCAATTCATGTCCATTAGGTTGATGATGCCATCCAACCATCTCATCCTCTGTTGCCCCCTACTCCTCATGCCCTCAATCTTTCCCAGCGTAACCTATTCACACAACTTCTCTAGGGATTGTGTTTTGCAAGTTTTGTTTTCATATTTAAAAAACAAATGCTGTATCAGTCTCTCTCAATATTTTCAGTCTCTTTCTCCCCTTGCTTCATTTTGTTTTCTGCTTTTCTTTAGTGTCAACATTTTTACATTTAAACATTAGTTTGTTGTTGTTCATTTGCCAAGTCATGACCGACTCTGTGTGACCCTGTGGACTGCAGCATGCCAGGCTTCCCTGTCCTTCACTATTTAATCATAGCTATTATATCTATTTTAAACATTCTCGATTTGCACAGCAGGATCCTCTATGACCCACCTCCTAGAATATTGGAAATAAAAGCAAATATAAACAAATGGGACCTAATTAAAATTAAAAGCTTCTGCACAACAAAGGAAACTATAAGCAAGGTGAAAAGACAGCCTTCAGAATGGGAGAAAATAATAGCAAATGAAGCAACTGACAAACAACTAATCTCAAAAATATACAAGCAACTCCTGCAGCTCAACTCCAGAAAAATAAACGACCTAATCAAAAAATGGGCCAAAGAACTAAATAGACATTTCTCCAAAGAAGACATACAGATGGCTAACACATGAAAAGATGCTCAACATCACTCATTATCAGTGTAAAAGTGTAAATCAAAACCACAATGAGGTACCATTTCACGCCAGTCAGAATGGCTTCGATCCAAAAGTCTACAAGCAATAAATGCTGGAGAGGGTGTGGAGAAAAGGCAACCCTCTTACACTGGTGGTGGGAATGCAACCTAGTACAGCCACTATGGAGAACAGTGTGGAGATTTCTTAAAAAACTGGAAATAGAACTGCCTTATGACCCAGCAATCCCACTACTGGGCATACACACCGAAGAAACCAGAATTGAAAGAGACGCATGTACCCCAATGTTCATCACAGCACTGTTTATAATAGCCAGGACATGGAAGCAACCTAGATGTCCATCAGCAGATGAATGGATAAGAAAGCTGTGGTACATATACACAATGGAGTATTACTCAGCTATTAAACAGAACACATTTTGGGAGTGGGGTTCAGGATTGGGAACTCATGTACACCTGTGGCGGATTCGTGTCAATGTATGGCAAAACCAATACAGTATTGTAAAGTAAAATAAAGTAAAAATAAAAATTAAAAAAAAAGAAGAACACATTTGAATCAGTTCTAATGAGGTGGATGAAACTGGAGCCTATTAAACAGAGTGAAGTAAGCCAGAAAGAAAACACCAATACAGTATACTAACACATATATATGGAATTTAGAAAGATGGTAACGATAACCCTGTATGCGAGACAGCAAAAGAGACACAGACGTATAGAACAGTCTTTTAGACTCTGTGGGAGAGGGAGAGGGAAAGGGTGGCATGATTTGGGAGAATGGCATTGAAACATGTATAGTATCATATATGAAATGAATCACCAGTCCAGGTTCAATGCATGATACTGGATGCTCGGGGCTGGTGCACTGGGACGACCCAGAGGGAATGTACGGGGAGGGAGGAGGGAGGGGGTTTCAGNCGTTTCCTAGCTGCTTATGGCTGCTTCCAAACCATAACATCTCTTCTCCCACGCAAAAAAGTCCCCTTTCCTTTCAGTTCAGGCCATCTAATTAGAGCTTGTCTTTCTCAATGTTTCTCCACTTTGCAAAACTCTAGCCTTCTAATTCTTCCTGATAGAGTTAAACCCACCCAGCAGCGGTCATTTTCCCTCCTGCCAAGGACACAGCACAGGCTCATCACAGCTGTCTCAGTTTGAGGGCAACTTCGGTCATCACATAGGCAGCATCCCCCACGAGGGCGAGTGGACAGGCAGCCATAAGCATTACCCAGAAAACTCCGTCAGAGGCAGGAAGCTAGAGAGCAGGGCCTGTCTCTTATACACATCTGGGTGCACTGGGACGACCCAGAGGGAATGTACGGGGAGGGAGGAGGGAGGGGGTTTCAGGATGGGGAACACGTGTATACCTGTGGCTGATTCATGTTGATGTATGGCAACAGCAATACAATATTGTATAGTAATTAACCTCCAATTAAAAAATAAATTTATATTAAAAAAATTTTTTTTTAAGGCCTCCCAAAAAAAGTTAGCAAGAGAAAAGTGCCTCTGCACCCAGAGCAAAGTGTTTGTCCATGAGACTTTGGTAATTTTGTTGGTTAGTTTTTCTTGTTTGCTTAATGTCAGGTTTATTGATGTGTAAGTTACCTGGAATAAAATTCATTCTTTTTATATTAAAAAAATAAATAAATATTCTCGATTTTATCTCTAAGGCAATTATTTTTAAGGTATTAAATATTTTAATTGTTATTAACAATAAAATTATTATACAATAATATCTTATTTCAATTTATTGTATTACGTTATTGCTATCTCTCTTAATTTTTTTGTTTTGGGATTGATGTTTGATAATGTGGTGTGCAAAATCTAGTTATGGGGGAATTTACAGAGAATCTCTTTGTGCTTAAGTGTATGATCAACTTTTATAAAATATCCAAGCATTTCTACTTCATTCACACCATAAATCTGCTAAACATTTGGATTTTGTGAAAAAAATTCAAGGGACTCTGCTATTTGAATTTCTCATTGTTGTTTGTTTGCTATTTCCATGACCAGTAGCGTGGTAATACTATTCACTGGCATGGAAATCAGAATTTGAGGGTTTGCGTCCTGAATTGTGTGACCTGGAGCAGGTCTCTAGTCTACTGGGGAGATTAGTTTCTTTAACCAGAAGATAAGGATGGTGAGTTCTAAAGTCTGAGAGACTTCCCACCATGAATGGTCTGTATTTTTATTAGTTTTCCCTGTATTTCTCCTACTTTTATTTTACATATTTTATCAGTTTGAAGCATATAATTAAATATCTATGTTTTAATTTCTTATTTATTTGTACTACTCACTGTCTGGGCTTCCCAGGTGGTGCTAAGTGGTAAAGAACCTGCCTGCCAATGCAGGAGATGTAAGAAATGAAGGTTCGATCCCTGGGTCAGGAAGATTCCCTGGCGGAGGGCGTGGCAAGCCACCCCAGTATTCTTGCCTAGAGAATCTCATGGAGAGGGGAGCCTGGCAGGCTACAGGCCATGGAGTCACAAAGAGTGGGACGTGACTAGCGCAACTTAGCATGCACAGACGTAATCACCTGCTAATAAGCATTTAATACTTAATGCTTAAAAAAGAGTGCTCATAATGACTTCATTCAATCATTGCAACAACCACATTAGTTGTATATTTTTGTTCTCATATCACGGATTAGGAAGCTGAGGTTCTGAGAAGTGACTTGCCCAAGATCCCGTAACCGGTAATTGGCACATACCAAACTGGAAATGAAGGCTCTGCTTCAAAACCCAGTGCTTTCTGTTCTGTCAACCATGACCTCCCTTGGATGTTTGTGGCGGAGAGTCAGACACTGCCCTCTGCGCCACATAAGTAAACATATTAACAGGTTCTGGGAACTAGGATGACCTCTTTGGGGAGGGCACTACTCTGTCTCCCACGTGAGACAACAGATCGTTTCGTTCTGTGTGATTGTCACGCAGCACCGCAAGTTCTCAATGGCGTGTTCGATTTTGCTAACCTGTTGCCTTTAGGGTGGCAGTTGGAATCTACACCTCATCTCTGCCCTTTTGGCCACCTACTGACCACCCAGGCCAAGTCAGTGGAAGATGCTCCATTCTCACCCCCTGATCGCCTTGTATTTATTCCCCCAAACTTCCTGCTCTGCTGTGGACTACCCTTTTACTCTTTCCACAGTTTCCTTATTTAAAATAAATTTCTGGACTTTCTTAGTGGTCCAGGAAAGAATCTGCCTCTCAGTGCAGGGGACATGGGTTCATCCCTGCACCGGGAAGATTCCACGTGTCACTGGGCAACTTTAGGGAAAGAGGAAATTAGCCAAGATGGAGGTGGTCAGTCTCTCTTGCCCCATGCCTCTGGCTCTCACCCCACATTTTGTAAACGCGTGGTTTTGTAACAGCTGAGATCACTTGTAGCACTGTGCGTGTACGTCATGATGTACCTGCTTGGCCATTTCTGCTCTGTAAGCTCCACCTGAAAGGCCTCTGAGGCTGCGTTATGGCTGTGTCCGCTGGGTCAACCACGAGAGGACACAGCGTGTCTGCTGCTGGAGCTGCTGTGCCGGTCGGGAGAGAATAAACGTGTCTGCAGATGCTATGGCCCCTTGAGTTTTCTTCCAGCTTCCTTGCTCGCGCCTTGCCTACCCTGGCTTCAGTGGACAGTGTGCACTGTGAGATTCAGCAAGACAACTAAGCCCCTGAGCTTCAACTACTGAGCCCGCAGGTCCCGACACCCCAGAGCCTGTGCCCCACGAGAATTGAGAAGCCACCGAAATGAGAAGCCCACCCCTCACAACTAGAGAATAGCCCCTGCTCGCCGCAACTAGAGAAAAACCCATGCACAGCAATGAGAATCCAGCCCAGCCCAAAAGAAAGAAAACGCTTTTAAAAACTAAAATCCTTAAAAAAAATTAAATTTGCCTACACTAAATTCTCCTGCAGACCTCCTTGCCTGATGTAACCCTGACTCTCCGAGAAGATGCTGTTTCTCATACAAAGTCCCTCCTTTCCCTCCCTGACCACAAGAATCCTTGGGTTCAGGACACCACCACTGTTTCCTAGCTGCTTATGGCTGCTTCCAAACCATAACATCTCTTCTCCCACGCAAAAAAGTCCCCTTTCCTTTCAGTTCAGGCCATCTAATTAGAGCTTGTCTTTCTCAATGTTTCTCCACTTTGCAAAACTCTAGCCTTCTAATTCTTCCTGATAGAGTTAAACCCACCCAGCAGCGGTCATTTTCCCTCCTGCCAAGGACACAGCACAGGCTCATCACAGCTGTCTCAGTTTGAGGGCAACTTCGGTCATCACATAGGCAGCATCCCCCACGAGGGCGAGTGGACAGGCAGCCATAAGCATTACCCAGAAAACTCCGTCAGAGGCAGGAAGCTAGAGAGCAGGGCCGCGCTGTTCTGTACAGGGTGGTTCCGACCGGCCTCTCTGACAATGTGCCACTGAACCAGAGACGTGGACAAAGTGAAGTAACAGGTCACGCAGGGGGCTGGAGGAGGAGCATTCCAGGTGGGAAAATCACATGCAAAGAAAGGCCCTGAGCTAGAACAGCTGGTACGTTTTGAGGAGCAGCAAGAAGGTCAGTAACGCGAGGGAGAGCGAAGGGGAGGTGAGTGACGAGGGCAGGGCTTCCCTGGTGGTCCGGGGGCTGAGAGTCCGCCTGCCAGTGCAGGGGACACGGATTCAACCCCTGGTCTGGGAGGACTGCACCTGCCACGGGGCAAGCAAGCCTGAGGCCGCAGCTAGCGAAGCCCACGGGCCTAGAGGCCATGCTCCGCAACAGGAGAAGCCACTGCAACAGGAAGCCTGCCAGCAGCCTCTAAAGAGGGCCCTGCTCACCACGACTAGTGAGCCAGCGACAGCAAAGACCCGCGCAGCCAAGAACACAGGCACGCACTCGAAAAACTGCAACGCGAAAAGCGTTTTTAAAAATGTAGAAGATCGTCAGGATCTTAGAGTAAGAACTTCTCAAACAAGACCCAAGAATCATAAAGAAAAGTATTGATGAATCTGATTATTTCAGTATTAGGTTAAAGCTAGTGGCCATGATTGTTTAAATGAAGTTCACTTCTCTCTCCTTCTCTCCTTTTCCTTTTAGGTGGTGCGATGTGGTGCGTAGGATCTTAGTTCCCCCACCAGGGATGGAACCCATGCTCTCAGGGAGCTCAG
>SJYX01002738.1:0-11865 GCA_006410675.1 Oreotragus oreotragus | reverse complement strand
TTTCAAAAAACCAGCTTTTGGCTTTGTTGATTTTTGCTATGGTCTCTTTTGTTTCTTTTGCATTTATTTCTGCCCTAATTTTTAAGATTTCTTTCCTTCTACTAACTCTGGGGTTCTCCATTTCTTCCTTTTCTAGTTGCTTTAGGTGTAGAGTTAGGTTATTTATTTGACTTTTTTCTTGTTTCCTGAGGTATGACTGTATTGCTATGAACTTTCCTCTTAGCACTGCTTTTATAGTGTCCCACTCACATGACTTTTTCTTAATGTCTGTACACATGCAGTTTACCACTCTCTTCTTATAAGAGTACTACTCATAACCAGAAAGCTCCACCTACATCACCTTTTCCATCCTAATTACCACCCAAGGGACTCATCACCAAGTGTCATCCCACTGGGAGCATCAACACGTTCATTTTTGCAGGTGGGGCACAAATACAGAGGTTGTAACACATGCAGAGCACATTTCTTACACATCTATAGTGACGACCCTGACTTCCTCGTGTCAGCTTCTTTGGCCTTTGACATTCATGCTGACCCCTAAGATGAGATAAAAGAAAGTAAATAATTGGTAAATGAGGAGAATGAAATGAAAGTACAGCAGTGGAACCACTTAACTTAGATGACCATTGGGAGTAGAACCAATAAAGATTCAGAATGTTATTGACCAATGAAAAAAATTTAAATACTAAAACTTATGAGGCTTAGTCAGACAAAGGATGACAGTAAGTGTACTGAAGTGGCGTTGAGATGCTTGCCGAAGAACTTCTGGAGTAGCCACTACAGTAGATACCAGCCTCTGGGCACCCACATGCTTCTCTGGGAGTATATCAGAGATGTGTGGAATCTAGGTGCTAACACGTGTTTGCCTCTCTTCCCAGAGTTCATCTGCTCCTGAAGAATTCCAAGTCTGTATCTCTATGTGGTTATTCACGAGTTGTGGTAGCCACAATATCCCAGCAATTGCTTTGCTTCAGTAGTTCAGGCAGATGAAGCCTAAAGAGCATTGTCTTAAACTCCTCAGATCACTCTGTCTAGGGTGTGAAGACAGCTCATTAGCAAGAGTTTTTTACCCTGGCTCTATAGTGATGACATGGACATTGAGAGTCTGGAGTGTAGCTGCAGAGATGTGCAACCTCTATTAATGAGAACATTGGACATATTATTTTAACACTATAATATAATTAGTGAAGCAAGATTTCCATTAGATAAAACTTCTGCAAGTCTTTATTAGTCCTAATAGTCCCTCTAGACCTAATAGAACACCAGAATATTATTTCTCATGTGATCTGTCCAGCAAGATTTGAGTTTTCTTTCTTAGCTATATCACTGGTGCAAGCTACCATATGAGAGAAAGGTCAACCATAGGACAAGGATCAAAGAATTAAGTTTGTGAATCCTACCCTTGGAATTCTCCCTGGGGCTTGTCTTTTTCTACTAGTTTACTCTGTTCCTGGAATTAAAAGTCAGCAGCTATGGTTAGGAAAAGCTATTGATTATTTAACTATGCTATTAATTATATTGCTTGTTACCTCTGTTAATGGAAGAGTCTTTAGGTTAGGAATCATGTGTTATTCACCAGTGTATCTGAAACATTTAGCATTTTACTGAATGGAATAATCATGAATGAATTAGATTTTTCTAAAAATTAATTAGGAAAGATTAGTTCTCAAGAGGAAAGTTATAGTATTTATATTCCTTACTGCTGCTGCAAAGTCGCTTCAGTCGTGTCCGACTGTGCGGCCCTATAGACGGCAGCCCACCAGGCTCCCAGTCTCTGGATTCTCCAGGCAAGACCTGGAGTGGGGTGCCATCGCCTTCTCCGATTTGTATTCCTTAACTCTGGGACAAATGAAAAAACCCTTCCTTTCAAAATTGGGATCAGTGGCACACCATGTTCACATCAAAGGTTGATTTTCTCCTCTCATTTCCTTTCAGCTTCCTAGAATGGGATGATTCTAATACTCATAACAGATATTATATATAGTATGCTTATTAGAGTTTAAGAACTATGATACACACTTTAAATTACACTAAAGATAATAACACTGGAAACAGTTATTCAGCTCTTGCTATGTGCCAGATACTAAGTGCTTTATATATAGCTACTTAATATCAGTTCCATATTGCAGATGGGGAAACTAAGGCACAGAAAGGCACGCACGGCCCAGTCAGCTGGTAGGTATGCAGTCGGACATTGAACTTGGCCTCTGTGCTGGCTCCTTTAGGCCTTTCTCAGTGCCGTCTCCTGTGTGCTATGCTGCTCCAAGGCTGTCACTCGTCCTTTTGGTCCTTTGCTGCAAATTAGAAAGAAGCACGTCTTCCTCAGTAATAAGAAATTTCACAAATGTGTGTATATTTGAGATATTTATTCTTCTGTGCATAATTCTTTTGAAGAAAAATCTGCCCATAGTAAACATGTTGTTATATAAGTTTTAAAAAAAAATATGGTCAATGAAATCTACTCTCTTAAAAAAATTTTAAGTGTGCAGTGCTGTTCATAGTAGGCATAATGTGGTACAGTGCATTTCTAGAACTTAATTGCCTTATATCACTAAAAGTTTAAACTTGTTGAATAGCAGTTCGCTGTTTCCCTTTTCCCCAGTCTCTGGCAACCACCACTCACTCTGCTCTCAGCTTCTGACATTAAAAGATGTATAGCATTACTGATCAATCACCAGAGAGAATGTCATATTTTAATAGATAAGTCATTTTTAAAAAGAAATTTAAATTACTGATATCACAGCAGTATTATGTTCTTTCCAACCACTCACTCTGCTCTCAGCTTCTGACATTAAAAGATGTATAGCATTACTGATCAATCACCAGAGAGAATGTCATATTTTAATAAAGAAGTCATTTTTAAAAAAGAAATTTAAATTACTGATATCACAGCAGTATTATGTTCTTTCCTATGGTCATTAGTTAATTGAAGTTGTAAATTTTTACAAAATTGTAGGAATTCACATTTGTTATAATTTTCAAATTATATATGTCATCTGAACAATACTCAAACTGTAGTATGCATTCAGCTCATCATTAAAATGCATATTCTAGTTCAGGAAGTCTGGTGGGGCCTGTGATTCTGCAGTTCTAACAGTCTTCTAGGTGATAGAGGTGTTGCTAGTTTGTGGACTATGTTAGCAAATTATCTAGAACTATGAAGAGGCCATGATACTCTTCATTTTCATAAGTGTTTCCTTTAACAACAGCGTTGTCATATCCAATATAAGAAAGAATTGCTTTTGAAACAATTTTAGATCATAGCTGGGCTAATAGTGAGATTTATAGGTGAGTTAAATCTTCCTCCTTTTTCTGGTAATTCAATGTTAAAGAAATTGGTGTCAGAGCCAGGAAAATCTTCAACTGGTTCAACATCAGTGATATCATTTTAGTAAACAGCATTGCTTCATGTTTCTTCAAAGAATTTCTTATTGCTTTGAAGGGCATTATTGATTAAGATTTGGTTCCTGCACATATTGCATATAGCATTAAATAATATCGGTGTTTCAAGAGGCTGCAATATTTTAATGGCAGTTAATTTTTGTACTGCCAGAATTTCTGTAGCTAAGAAAAATCAATTGCTGTATTGAGTGGGTAATGATATAGTAATCTGCAATTTATGCCCAAGTCATATTTATTTTGTGTATTATTGATGGGAAATGAATATTTGTTGTTACATAATGATCTGTGTCATCATGAAAGTATTTGTAGATTTAAGAACTCAGAAATATTCTGATCCAGTAAACAAATAGCAGATGATATGGGCTGTGTTATACAGCATCAATTTAACCTGTGCACTAATACCAATAAAGAAATTTTTGCTCACATTTCAGATACCTACCTGTCATTTCTTGTGTAAAAAGACAGGTTATTTTAGATGTTTGACCAACAAGGCCTTTTGATTATCAATCATATTTGTTCTTTGTCAGGAATATCCTAACAAAATATTCTGATTTCGTTAGGATAAGATACAATGCTGCTATCTGTTAGAAAACTGTCATAGTTAATAGGCAAATTGCCCATATTTTGAGTCAATAAAGTTAAAAAGTATGTCAGTAGTTCAAAATGGTAAATTTGTCTCTGATGTGCGTGATAACCTCTTGAATACGGAGCATGCGTGTGTGTGTGCTCAGTTGCTTCAGTCATGTTTGACTCTTTGCAACCCTGTGGTCTGTAGCGCACCAGGTTTCTCTGTCCATGTGATTTTCCAGGCAAGAATATTGGAGTGGGTTGCCACGTCCTCCTCCAGGGGATCTTTAAAGTGCATAAATTAACAACGCTATGTGGCAGCTCTGGGCAACTCCCTTGGCATCTTCCATCCCAGAGCCGTTTTCTCATGGTGTTTCATATTGAGATTGTACTCAGTGTTTAGATAGTGAATGGATAGTGATTCCCTCACTCCTGGCATCTCCACTTTCCAGATTAACCTCAAAAATTCACTTGTAGAAAACCAGCTAGGATACCTGAAGTCTTTCCACATGCACTAGAGATAAGATCTGCCTAGATTTCTACATGGAGGCCTCTTGGAGAGGGAACTGATGTTGGTAGATTTTCCAGCATAGAATTTGTAGATCAGCTCTTGAGCAGAAGGAAGGGGAATTCATGCAGGTCTTTGTGCAGTCTTGATTTTCATGTGATCTTGACTAGAAATGCCACTTTGTGGTACTAGTGTCATGCCTGGAATGAAACTGGAATCACCTAGCCCAGCCTTTTCTCCAGGGTAGGAATCTCCTTTCTAGCTTCCTTGAGTACCTCTCTTTTAGCTGAGGGTTTCCAGTGATGGGCTGCTCAGTAGTTCATTTCATTTCAGTGCATTCCAGAGGCCCAAGTCTATTTACTAGAAATATTAACCCTATATTACTGCTACAGCTAAGTCACTTCAGTCGTGTCCAACTCTGTGCAACCCCATAGATGGCACCCCACCAGGCTCCCCCGTCCCTGGGATTCTCCAGGCAAGAACACTGGAGTGGGTTGCCATTTCCTCTTCAAAGCATGAATGTGAAAAGTGAAAAGTGAAAGTGAAGTTGCTCAGTCGTGTCCGACCCTCAGCGACCCAATGGACTGCAGCCTTCCAGGCTCCTCTGCCCCTGGGATTTTCCCGGCAAGAGTACTGGAGTGGGGTGCCATTTCCTTCTCTGAACCATATATTAGGCTGTCTTAAGTATCAGTTAATTAATTGCTAGTTTGTAACTTTATTCATATTTTTTTTTTCGGAAACATTAAAACTTTGATCTTCTTCAAACATATTTATCAAAGGTGAATCTAAAGTCCACATTTAGCTACAAAGAAATAGATAAAAGCAGAATATAGGAATATAGAACTTCAAAATTGGAAGAAATTATATAATGATTTATATTTGAGTTTTTCATTTACCCCCTCCCCCCACAGATGCTTAAGTATAGTATTCCCCTTGTGTGCCAACTTTAAATATCAAAAGAAAATCTCTTCTAGTGTATAAGAGCTGAATTGCTATCAAAATCCCACTGATAATAAGTACTCTGTGGAATGTAACTCATTGTATAGAAATGTTTAAGGTCATTTAGTCTTATTAGCAATAACGTCAGTCAATATACACTGAATGCAGTGGGTGCTCACGAAAATCATTCAGCTAACTGCCTTTGGGGAATCCATGTTGCATATTTCTTTTCCAATTTACTATGCTCTCTCCGAGGCTGCCTTTTCCCCTTCTTTTTCTGGTTCTTTTAATATTTTCACTTGAGAGCCATAAACATCTAGTCAGAATTTAAATTGTGGAAGGATCCTTATGGGAACTCTAGTGCTAAACTTTCTTCCTTTTTAACCAGGCCCCCCCTTTTTTTTTCTCATGAAAGATTTGGGCTTAGTTTGAATAAATCATAATCATTATGGTTCTTAGCTGTTAACAAGAACAAAATGAGCGTTCACGCTGGCCTGCCGTTGTGGCGGCAAGAGCATGTGGATGGGCTGTGCTGCTGAGGAGGGCTGTGAGCTTGGCAGCTGTCTGACAAATTTGGACCCACCCTTCCCCTCAATTAACCCTGGTGGGGAGGACAATTTACAGAGTGTAAAAAAGGGACAAAGTGTCCTATAATGGCCTATTTCAACTTGGCCTCAGGCTTAAGGATGTGTTTAAGTGAAAGTGAAAGTGAAGTCACTCAGTCTGTCCGACTCTTTGTGACCCCATGGACTGTAACCTACCAAGCTCCTTATCCATGGAATTTTCCAGGCAAGAGTCCTGGAGTGGGTTGCCATTTCCTTCTCCAGAGGATCTTCCCAACCCTGGGATTGAACCCGAGTTTCCTGCATTGCAGGCAGATGCTTTACCGTCTGAGCCACCAGGGAAACCCAAGGATGTGTTTAGAGCACTATTTCCAGAGGGCACACAGAGGTATCAAAGCTGGAGGAGTTTTTCCCTAAAGTTTTACTCACCTTTCAAACACACAGTCTGTAAAAGTTCTCAAGACATTGAGTAGGAAAGTTGGAATCACAGTGAAAGGAAATCCTCATGGTTCTACTTTTTCTTCGATTCTTGCGTCTTTCAACTGTGTCTGTATATAGAAGCAAATCAACAAATATTAAGTAAATGTCTATGGAGAATTCTTGAAGGAAAATAATCAAGCTAAGAGAAAATCCCTGCCCTCTATTAATGTATGGCCTAATTGGAGGTGAAAGGATGAGAGAATCATGTGTGAAAAATTATTCAGGCTCAATATACTTCTCTGAAACACAAAAAGAAGAGCAAGGGTTTATAGCAAATAAAACTTTATGCACATTGCGACAATTTACTCTGAATAGCACCACTTTACAATATGTGTCCTACTAACTCCATTCATAACCTACATATTCTGATGGTGCCAGGTTTGTTTGTTTTTCTTAACCTCCTCCAAATTCTGTTTTTCGGGTGATCTTTCTTCTGAAAGTGATGACAAAACCTAGTTAGATCATATGTTCTCATTTATAGTTCAGAAATTTTGGTCATTATTTAGTTTTATATTTTCTGTTAACTTGAGTGTGACCCTAGGCAATCCTTTTCAGTTCTGTATTTCTTGGATTCCTAATCTATAAAATAAATTGGTTTATCCTTCAAGGACATTGGGGTTCTTAAATGCAATGATTTTGATATTTATATACAGAGGATGAGATGATTGGATGGCGTCACCAACTCAATGGACATGAGTTTGGGTAAACTCCGGGAGTTGGTGATGGACAGGGAGGCCTGGCGTGCTGCGGTTCATGGGGTCGCAAAGAGTCGGACATGACTGAGCAACTGAGCCGAAATGAACTGATACAGGTAAAGCTCTTTTGACCTTAGAGATTTCTTAGTAGTGTCTATCCAGATCTTTAATTTTTTCCTTAAAAGGTTCGTTTAATTAGAAAAGTAGTTTATGCTAGTCATAGAAAATTAAGAAAATACAGATGAGAGAAAAAAGGCCCACCTGCCAGAATAACTGAATAATCATATATATGCCTCCCTTTCCACTTGTTCAGCTGCTAAGTCATGTCCTACTTTTTTGCAACCCCATAGATCATAGCCCACCAGGCTCCTCTGTCTGTGGGATTTCCCAGGCAAGAATACTAGAGTGGATTGCCATTTCCTTCTCCAGCAGATCTTCCTGACCCCAGGACCAAACCTGCATCTACTGTATTGCAGGCAGACTCTTTACCACTAACTCACCGGGGCTTTGCACTTGTACTGTGTCCTGGTTCAGTGAGAGTCCTAGTAATGGTGATCTGATAGCACACCTGAGATTATCACCACACACTCTTCATCAGCCTGCGTACTGGATATAGCCTGACCAATGAGTGATCCACTTCCAGAACCTCATCCTAAAGGGCCTGCTTTCTAAAACCATTAAAAAAATTTTTTTTACTACTTTCTTCTCTTTACAGTTTATCTATGTGAATCCTTATATCATAAATTCAAGATTTTTCTTCTTTTCTGACGTAAGCACTTATTTTTCCCTCTAAGCAATTTATTAATCTCATCCCACAAATTTTGATATGCTGTGGTTTTAAATTTTCATTCAGTTCAAAATATATTCTAGTTTTTCCTTTATGGTGCTTCTTTGACCCATAGCTTATTTATTATAAATATGCTGTTTAATGTGCAGATACTTACAGATTTCCGAAATTTTTCTTACTATAATTTCTAGTTGTAGTCTGTAGACTGTTGTAGTCTGATAAACACTTTGCAGGATTTTAATCTGCCATTTATTAAGACTTTATTTTTACCATTTACCTCTCTTTATTTCTTTGTGTAGAGTCAGATTTTCCTCTAGTATCACTTTCCTTCTGCTTAAAGAACTTTCTGTAACTTTTCTTGCAGGGGAGGAGCTAGGGATAAATTCTCTTAACTTTTATTTTTCTGAAAAGTATTTGTCTTTATTTTCATAAGATACTTGTCTAGCTGACAAAAGAATTCTAGGTAATGAGCTTCTTTCTTTCAGTGTTTTAATGTCTATTATATTCTGGCTTGAATAGTTTTTGATTAATCATTGTTTCTTTATATATAATGTGTCTTTTTTCCTTCTCTCTATTTTTATGATTTTATTCATGGGTGCTTAACAATTTGATTCTGATATGCCTTGGCAGTTTTAAAAATAGTTCTTCTCATTGGCATTTATTTGGCTTAGATCTGTGTTTTTTTTTAATGTATTTTTTCATCAACTTTCAAAGAGGCCATTGTTTATTCAAACATTTTTTTCCATTCATACCTATCTTCTTCTTATGCATCAATTACATGTATGTTAGAATGCCTGATATTGTTCTTCAGATCACTGATGTTCTGGGTTAGTGTTCATTTGGATGGTTTCTATGGCTGTGTCTTCAAATCTGCTGATTTTTTCTTTTGTGGTGTCTAATAAAATGTTAATTTTATCTGGTGTATTGAAAATTTCAAGTTTATTTTTCATATTTAAACTTTTTTTAATATACCTTCTATTTCTCTTTTGAGACTGGTCCATATCCCTCCCTTCTTAAAATACAGGCAAGATTTAACATCTTTGTTCACTAGTTCTGGCATCTCTGCTTCCATGTCTGTTTTTCTATTGGTTGATATTTTCTATTATAAGTTAGTTTCCTGCTTGTTGCATGGCAATTTTTTTATTACATGTCAGATATTGTAACTTGCACATTTCTGCTGCTAGATTTTATTTTCCTTTTAATATTATTGGATTTTATTTTTGTATGCAGTGTATTTACTTTGTATCAGTTGTAATGTTTTATATTTATAGCTAATGTAGCCCCACTATTTAGGCAATATACTTTTGAAGATTTTACTTGATTCCTCACCTATTATAAGATCACAGACTCTTCCTAGCTCTGTGTGCCTGGTTCTGTGTTGACCCTCCCTCACAGCTTCCCACTGCATCCTGGTAACTATCTCCCAGGACATAAGCTTGGTCAATAGTAGGGTTCTTCCTGCTTGCTTCTCTTCTTTCATGGATCACAGTCTTGTCTTGCTTTTTGTCCATTGCCTTAAAATTGTCATTTCATATATTTTCTAGTCATTTATGGTAGGAAAGTAGCTATTGTCCATCTTGGTTACCAGAAAAATCTGTATTATTGTTTTTAGAAGTATATATTGATTTTGTTTAGTCTCTCAGTCCTGTCTGACTCTTTTGTGACCCCTTGGACAGTAGCCTGTCAGGCTCCTCTGTCCATGGGATTTTCCAGGCAAGATTACTAGAGTAGGTTGCCATTTCCTCCTACAAGGGATCTTCCTGACCCAGGAATTGAACCCAGGTCTCTGTATCTCCCGCATTGTAGGTGAATTCTTTACCACTGAGCTGCTGGGGAAGCCCTTAGAAATATAGTTTCTAATAAGGTGTGCTAATTACAGAATATTCTCAGTTTAACTTCAGTCTTGTGAAAGTGCTGATGCTTATTTTAGGACCTTTATGGTTTTTGTCTCTTTGTTTTATCAATTATTGAAAAGATGTGTTATGATTATAAATGTGTCAATTTCTCTTTATCATCCTTTAACATTTTGCTTTTTATATTTATAGTTTATGTTATTAGTTATTAGAATTACGTCATTGTTATATTTAGTAATGTTTTATCTCCTATTGAAATGAACCTTCTGAAATGTGAGTGATCTACACACACTAAATGTATAATTAAACCCCAAACCTTACATTGACGAATAATCATCCTATTAAATTAGTGATAAATTTCTTTTCCTTTTCTGGTAAAAAAAATTAGTTAGAAAACTTACGTATATATACACATACATACATACACAGAATGACTTTCTTTTAAAAATAAGTATTGCTTTGGAAATACTCCTAAGAAACTAGCTACCTTAAAAATAATGATATGTATTTTTTATATAGTTTCTTGTCAAAGACTTTCTGAAAGAATAGCTTCCTCTATTACAATTTCAACTGAAAGCCTGGGACATGGAAAGAGTAAGTATTTTGTCATTAGTCAGTCACTTTTTGTTTTTTTCTACTTTGCTTTCAGAAAAGAGGCAATGAAATTTTAAAGGCCATGTCACATGTAGCAGAAATGTAGCAAAACTGCAGAATATTGATACACACAGCAGACATAACAAATTTCAAGCAGATTTTGGTGACAGAAGCAAGTAGTCCTGTAGTCAACATAAATTGGTAGTGAAAGATTGAGATCTTTGAACATGATCACAAAAGAAAACCTAGAATGAATATGGCAGAATAGAAAAGTACCTTATAGCACTCCATTCCTTTGTAATGTTGGAAGATCCTCAAATCAGAGTCTGAATCCTTGATTTCATTTGCTGGGTTGTGTTTAACCCCTCAAATCTTCTATGAATGTAATAAAGAATATAAATGAACAATCCTGCCATCAGATTTTCTGAATGTTGCATTTTTATGTCACATTTTGTCATTAAATCTTTAATTTCTCCAGAAGTAAGCTACTTTGCTGCTGGTACTTGCTCATATCTTCCATCTTTACTTTCTTAGGAATTAAAATCAGGAGGAGTATTGTCAGGGTCTCCCTAAGAAGTCACCATATCTGCTGTTCTTTTTCAGGATTTAAGAGATGACTGTCTTGAATGTCACTGAGGATGGTGACTGCAGCCATGAAATTAAAAGATGCTTGCTCCTTGGAAGAAAAGCTATGACCAACCTAAACAGCATATTAAAAAGTAGAGACATTACTTTGCCAACAAAGGTCTGTCTAGTCAAAGCTATGGTTTTTCTAGTAGTCATGTATGGATGTGAGAGTTGGACCATAAAGAAAGCTGAGCGCTGAAGAATTGATGCTTTTGAACTGTGATGTTGGAGAAGACTCTTGAGAGTTCCTTGGACAGCAAGTAGGTCAAACTAGTCAATCCTAAAGGAAATCAGTCCAGAATACTCACTGGAAGGACAGATGCTGATACTGAAGCTGAAGCTCCAATACTTTGGCCACCTGATGTGAAGAACTGACTGCTTGGAAAAGACCCTGATGCTGGGAAAGATTGAGGCAGGAGGAGAAGGGAATGACAGAGGATAATGGTTGGATGGCATATTGACTCAATGGATAAGAGTTTGAGCAAGCTCCCGGAGTTGGTGATAGACAAGGAAACCTGGTGTGCTGCAGTCCATGGGGTCACAAAGAGTTGGACACAACTGAGTAACTGAACTAAACTGAACTGTCTTGAATGTAATGTACTTATCATAGCAAATTTCTTAAAATGATTCATGAATAACTGGGACATTCCTCATCTCATCATCAGTTCAGTTCAGTCATTCAGTTATGTCCAACTCTTGCACCCCCATGCATTGTAGCATGCCAGGCCTCCCTGTCCATCACCAAGTCCCGGAGTTCATTCAGACTCATATCCATTGAGTAGGTGATGCCATCCAGCCATCTCATCCTCTGTCATCCCCTTTTCTTCCTGCCCCCAATCCCTCCCAGCAT
>SJYX01002737.1:29355-107108 GCA_006410675.1 Oreotragus oreotragus | reverse complement strand
AATAGGTGACTCTCCCAGGTGGAGTGGGGACCTTCCTCTAGTGCTGGCAGAAGGTAATTTGGAAACATATACTAAAAACCTCGGAACGGAGACTTCCCTGGCGGTCCAGTGGTTAAGACCTCGAGCTTCCAACACTAGAGGGCTCGGGTTTGATCCCTGGTCTGGGAACTGAGACTGAAGTAGGGGATAGAAGGGCCCCTGGCCCAGGCAGCTGATATTTGCCAAATGGAGCAAAACTGAAGTTTATGTCTTCAGCCAGACAAGAACCATGCCTGTTTCCCTTCCTCTATTGATATGGAGGGAATAACTAATGGGGGAATTAGCTGCAGCAAAAACAGAAATGAGTGGACAGACTTGGGCACACAAGAGGCCTGCAAGAGTTAAACAATCTTGCTTCTTCTTTAACTGTTACTAGCAGATACAGGCTTCCCAGGTGGCTCAGTGGGTAAGGAATCTGCCTGCAATGCAGGAGACCCAGGTTCGATCCCTAGGTCAGGCAGCAAGACCCCCTGCAGAAGGGGATGGCAACCAGCTCCAGTATTCTTGCCTGGAAAACGCCATGGACAGAGGGGCCTGGCGGGCTACAGTCCATGGGGTTGCAGAGAGTCCAAAGGATTGAACGGCTAAGCACACGCTCACACACATTCTCTCTGATCCTTGGTGTCTTTCTCTCTTTCTACATCTGTTTTTTCCTTCCCTCCATGCATCTGTGCAGATATCTGGCTATGTAGCTACCCAGCCGTATCTCCTATGAGATATAAGAGCTATATCTCCTTTGCTGCTGCTGCTAAGTCGCTTCAGTTGTGTCCGACTCTGTGCGACCCCGTAGACGGCAGCCCACCAGGNTCTGTTTTTTCCTTCCCTCCATGCATCTGTGCAGATATCTGGCTATGTAGCTACCCAGCCGTATCTCCTATGAGATATAAGAGCTATATCTCCTTTGCTGCTGCTGCTAAGTCGCTTCAGTTGTGTCCGACTCTGTGCGACCCCGTAGACGGCAGCCCACCAGGCTCTGCCATCCCTAGGATTCTCCAGGCAAGAACACTGGAGTGGGTTGCCATTTCCTTCTCCAGGGGATCTTCCCAACCTAAGGATCAAACCCACGTCTCCTGTGTCTCATGCATTGAGGTGGGTCCTTAACCATCTGAGCCATCAGGAAAGTCTCGTCTATTATCTGTCTGTTATGTCATCTCTTTCAGCTATATATCATCTGTCAATTATCTCTCATCTATCAGCCATCCACCTACCAACCTGCCCACCCGTCCACCCTGTCTTCAGCTCCCTGTGTCCTCTCAGTATGCTAACGTAGGAGACAGCAGAAATTTCAGCAGTTCCTCCTGCTCCCTGCTGCAATTTTCTTTCCTTGGTCTTTCAGTTTACACCTTCATCCTAATGGAGACACTTAAATATATTATTTGTTGGGAGCAGGCTAAATCCTCGTATATCACTTCTTCAAATACTTGATAGGAAGCAAATGGAGTGGATGAAAAGTTCCTTTGGATGTTCATAAGTGTTCCCAGCAGAAGTAAAAGTGTGTGTGCATGTGTGTGTGTGCATGTGTATGTGTGGAGGGTGGGAGGTGGGGAGGAAGTCTCTCCCTGATGTTTTTGTGTGTTTTTTTCCCCCAGGTGCTTAGGCTCAGAGTGGTCAATATACCAACATGGCATCCTTAGGGGGCTGGCATACTCTGCCACCCCCCGGGTGAAAGCATTAAGGGCCAGTCGCTGTCGTTAACCTTGGCCTTATAAGCCCCCACCCCCTCACTCATAAAAATTTAACTGTGACCGTGGGGGCGGGAGCTGTAATCTCTGAGGAAACCTTGGCCGAGGTCTGAGTCAGCCAGCCTAACTCAGGGTGTTTCCTGACTTCACCCACCATCTCTTCCTTGACCCCGTGGTGGTTAATGGTGGGCTGGCTAATCGCCACACGTTTGTGAACTTCCCGGTTTCCCCCCGTGGCTGATTTCTCACTGCATGCCGTGTGTGTGTGTGTGTGTGTGTGTGTGTGTGTGTGTGTGTGTGTGTGTGTGTGTAGGGGGGAAGGCACTCAGTTACGCTAGATGAGTATGTTCTAGAGGTCTGCTGAACCCCCGACTGGGGTCCTCAAGATTCTTCAGGAGGAGAGATCTCATGCAAAGAGTTCTTTATTTCTGTTAAAATTAATTTTCGTCGGNGTGTGTGTGTGTGTGTGTGTGTGTGTGTGTGTGTGTGTGTGTGTGTGTGTGTGTAGGGGGGAAGGCACTCAGTTACGCTAGATGAGTATGTTCTAGAGGTCTGCTGAACCCCCGACTGGGGTCCTCAAGATTCTTCAGGAGGAGAGATCTCATGCAAAGAGTTCTTTATTTCTGTTAAAATTAATTTTCGTCGGAGTAGAGTTCATTTACAGGTGTGCAGCGAAGTGAGCCAGTTATACATACACAGATTGCTGTTCTTCAGTCGCTCAGTCGTGTCCGACTCTCTGCGACCCCATGGGCTGCAGCCCGCTGGGCTCCTCTGCGCGGGGGGCTCAGCCGGGCTGCAAAGGTTTGGAGCAGAAGTCTGGGGACATCTAGGAACCCAAGGCATCTTCCTCCTTGAGGACTTTCTGGCCGAGCATGCCTGGATCTGTGCGAGAGAAAGAGGTCAGTTTGAGTGGTCCCATTCCCCACTGCTCCCCCAGCCACTTTCTGAGTGTTGTGGTGACCCGAGAGAGGGGCCTCTCTTCTGTCCAGCTCCTTTTCGACGCCCCTCTCGAGGACAGAGAGCGCCTCCTCTCTGCCCTGCTTCTTCTGCCGTCTCCTATCGTCTACCCGCCTGCTTTCCTCTCGCACTCCCATTTGGAGACGGTACATGGTGATGCTGAGGAGTGTTTTCAAGAGCGAGAGTGTAGCCGAGTTTGCGGTGGGAAGCAGTGAATCAGAAGGTGGCCCCTGTCTGGGGCTGGTAGTCCTCCACCAGATACCTGTCAAAGCACATCCCAAAATAAGGTTGGGATTGGAGGAGGTGGAATTGAGGTACAAAAGCTAACCTGAGAACGGCAGGCAAAGCTAGGGCTTGATCGCTGACTGTGTCTGTGGTCGGCTGGGTCAGTGAGGCTGCACTTGCTAGATTTAGTTCCTTCATTTCACAAATATTTATCGAGCACCCACCATGCACCATCTGTTGCATTAGGCAGTAAGCAAGACGCAGAAGGTCTCTCCACTCTCACGAAGCTTAGATTTTACTGGAAGGAGACACAGTAGGTAAAACTATGAAGAAGGGAGAATCATATAGTGGTAAATGCTGCTAGTAAGTGGGTTTCCCTGCCGGCTCGGATGGTAAAGAATCTGCCTGCAGTGTGGGACAAAGAGAAATAGGTTAATGTCGGGTCAAAAGGACAGGTGGCCATTATATGGGAGAGGTGATGACTATGCTGGTTTCTGAATGACATGAAGGATCCAGCCACGCAAAACTCTAGAAACAGAACTTCCGAGAGAGTTCCCTGGAGGCCTCGTGGTTAGGACTCGGTTCTTTCACTGGTGTGGTTCAATCCCTGCTCGGGGAACTAAGATCTCCCCTGCAACGGGCGAAGCACAGTCAAAACTTTAAAAAAGGAACAGAGCTTTCTAGATTGAAGCAAGACCTGGTGAACAGATCCTAGAGTGAACAGACCCAGTGTTTCAAGAAAGTCAGAAACCAAAGTCGGGACAGAGCATGAGTGTGCGCGTGCCTGCTCCGACTCTTTGCGACTCCATGGACTGTAGCCCATCAGGTTCCTCTGTCCATGGGATTCTCCCAGCGAGAATACTGCAGTGGGTTGCCATGTCCCTCTCCAGGGGATCTTCCCCACCCAGGGATCGAACCTGAGTCTCTCACATCTCCTGCACTGGCAGCTGGATTCTTTACAACTCGCACCACCTGGGAAGCCTTTGAGTATGCGTACAAAGTTTAAAAGTTGGAAATAAAGATCTTATTTATTTTACTTAAAAAAATATATTTATCTACTTGGCTGTGCTGGGTCTTAGTTGCAGCCCGTGGGCTCTTCACTGCTGTGTGAAATGGAAATTCGCTCAGCCCGACCCTTTGTGACTCCATGGACTATTCTCCAGGCCAGAGCACTGGAGTGGGTAGCCTTTCCCTTCTCCAGGGGATCTTCCCAACCCAACGATCGAACCGAGGTCTCCCCCATTGCAGGTGGACTCTTTACCAGCTGAGCTTTACCAAGCCCTCACGGCTGTGTACAGGATTTTTTTTTAAGTTGCGGCATGCAAACTCTTAGTTGCGGCACGTGGGATCTAGTTCCCTGAACAGGGAGCGAACCAGGGGCCAGTGCATTAGGAGCTTGGAGTCTCAGCGACTGGGCAGCCAGGAAAGCCCCCAGATCTTATTTAGGAAAGAGGTCAAGCTGGACTGAACCTCGAGGTCAGAGGGAGGGTTTGAAGTTCACATCTCAGCTAGAGCTAAACTGGAGGATGATATCGGGGTGGGGAGACCAGGGTGCGGGCATGGGGTGGGCCAGAGTGTCAGGAAATGCCAGGCACTGTTTGAAATTAGAGGGAGACAGGAAGCTGAGCACGTGCGCTTGGGGCTAAGGCCTGTGGCTACAGGTGCGGGTCCCGCGGGTGAGCCCAGGGTCCTTCCCGCCTCCCCGAGCCTCCCAGCCCCACTCCCCCCGGCCCACCTCTCATATTTCCCCAGGCTTTACCTCCGGTCTCTGCTTTGGCAACAGTCTCCCCCAGACTCCTGGAGGCCAGCACAGACTGGGAATAGGGGAGGCCGTCTAGGAAGAGAGACACGCGTCAGTAAGCTTTGGGGGCTTTCAGTTTGGGGCTGTGTGCTGTGTGGTTTTTTAAATTCTGTCTTTATTTTGGGGGCTGTGCTGGGTCTTTGTTGCCGCGAGGGTTTTCTCTGGCTGTGCCGAGTGGGGGCCACTTTTCCTTGCGGTGTGGGGGCTCCTCTTGTTGCGGAGCTGGGCTTCGTGGCTCGGTGGCGCGTGGGGCCTCCCCGGATTGGGGACGGAACATGTGCCCTCTGCATCGCAGGGCGGATTCTTAACCAGGGCAGCGCTGGTTTTACTTCCTTGATTTCCTTGGAATCATACACTACTTATCAGTTCTCATCCAGGGGCAAACGCCCCCTACTTCCTCCCCGACCCCTCAGCCCCTTCGCCGAGGGATATTTGGGAATCTCCAGACACACTGTTGGTTCTCACACCTTGGAGGGACTGCCGCCGTCTAATGAACGGAGACCCGTTCTTGCTGTTCACTCAGTCGTGTCCGAGTCTTTGCGACCCCGTGGACTGCAGCACGCCAGGATTCCCTGTCCATCACCAGTTTCCAGAGCTTGCTCAAACTCAGGTCCATCATGTCGGGAATGCCATCCAACCCTCTCATCCTCTGTGGTCCCCTTCTCCCGCCTTCAATCCTTCCCAGCATCAGGGTCTTTTTAAGTGAGTCAGCTCTTGGCATCAGGCGGCTGAAGTATTGGAGCTTCAGCTTCAGCATCAGTCCTTCCAGTGAGTATTCAGGACTGATCTCCTTTAGGATGGACTGGTTGGATCTCCTTGCAGCCCAAAGGACTCTCAAGAGGCTTTTCCAACACCACAGTTGAAAAGCATCCATTCTTAAACATCCCCCGACACGCAGCGGTCCAGCCCCAAATGTAAACAGTGCCGAGGTTGAGAAGTTAAGTGCCCGCATCTGGTAGGTGGTGATGAAGAGCGGGTTCCCTTCAGGTCGCCCTGCGCCTTCCCGGAGTGTCTACCCACGTGTCCCGAGGCCATGCGCCCCCAGGGTTCTTGCCCTTGAGAAGCCAAAGGCGGAGAGGGGAGTCTCAGAGATGTTACCCGGCCCGGCGCGATGAGGAGGTAAACAGGATGGGGGCTGAGCAAGCAGGAAGTGGATGGGGGGCCCTGCAAGGAGATACTTAGAACCACCGGGACTCACCTGGCCCTCACCATCTGCCAGACCCTCTGCTAGGAATTTTCCACGCAGCCTCACTGACCACACTGCAGAATTACGAGGGGGCTTCATAACACCGCTTAGGCATTTGAAACAAGCAGCGTCACTCTCTCGTGTTCAGTCGCTTCAGGCGTGGCCACCTCTGCAACCCTGTCGGGGGCGACAACATCTACTCCAATCCGGCGCCCCGCCCATGACAAGGATCTGGGTGAAGGTTCCCCGCCCATGACAAGGATCTGGGTGAAGGTTCACAATCCCAAGGAGGAATGAGAACCAGGGGAATTTCCGGAAAAACCCCGACTATACCCTCTGCGTGCCAGCTTTCAGTTTGTGTGCTTTTCTGTTTCGTTTTACTGTCCTTTCTGGGAATGAGTGTACAGCCTGTGGCCTCCAAAGACCCAATGTATGGTATTTTCCAAGCAATGTTCACCCATGTAATCACAAAACACATCCTTGGAGAGACAAGAAACATCACATACCTCGTAGGAAGCCCCGACTCTAGATTTGCACTTTTTAAGAACTTCAGCTGCGAATTATATTCAGTAGTAAGGGTAAATTTCAGTGCCAGACTGCTATTCCTCATCCCCTGCCCATGGTATACCTGGGAGTGCATTAGTTTTAAAAGAATAACAATGATTTCTTAAATTAATAGTTCAACTAGGTTTAAAGTTCAGAATCAGTAGGAGTAGGAAATTGTATAAAAACTATAAATAAGATTGACCGCCACATGACCCACTTCGAGGGAGCCACAGTGTTTGTATGTGAGTGAGGTAATAGACCTGCTAGACAATAGATAAAGCTATAAGCACCAATCATAATAGGAAAACTGAGGTTTAAAGAATCGCATGAATAATTTTGGCAACATAACCTTTCTACAGTTAATGGTTTGTGGAAAACTTGGTAACAGCAAGCGAGGCACCTGTGGGCCTTCAGGAGTTATAACAATTCTTGTCAGGCCTCAAAAGGCAAGAAGATGATGTATGGTGATTTTTCATGGAAAACATCCCCTGTGAAAACATACTGACCTTTTTGACGGTGATTTTTCATGGAAACCTCCCCTGTGAGAACGTACTGACCATTTTGACCACACTGTTATGTACTAATCCCTCATTTATAATGATTATTGTTCCATGACCTAATACACAAACCTAACCTATATAATCTGATACCTTGCAAAAATAAAATTGGCATTCTTTCCTGAGCCTGCATCCAAGGCCTGAGTCTGAGTGTCCACTTCAGATGTGTATAAGAGACAGTCCTTGCGGTGTGGGGGCTCCTCTTATTGCGGAGCTGGGCTTCATGGCTCGGTGGCGCGTGGGGCCTCCCCGGATTGGGGACGGAACATGTGCCCTCTGCATCGCAGGGCGGATTCTTAACCAGGGCAGCGCTGGTTTTACTTCCTTGATTTCCTTGGAATCATACACTACTTATCAGTTCTCATCCAGGGGCAAACGCCCCCTACTTCCTCCCCGACCCCTCAGCCCCTTCGCCGAGGGATATTTGGGAATCTCCAGACACACTGTTGGTTCTCACACCTTGGAGGGACTGCCGCCGTCTAATGAACGGAGACCCGTTCTTGCTGTTCACTCAGTCGTGTCCGAGTCTTTGCGACCCCGTGGACTGCAGCACGCCAGGATTCCCTGTCCATCACCAGTTTCCAGAGCTTGCTCAAACTCAGGTCCATCATGTCGGGAATGCCATCCAACCCTCTCATCCTCTGTGGTCCCCTTCTCCCGCCTTCAATCCTTCCCAGCATCAGGGTCTTTTTAAGTGAGTCAGCTCTTGGCATCAGGCGGCTGAAGTATTGGAGCTTCAGCTTCAGCATCAGTCCTTCCAGTGAGTATTCAGGACTGATCTCCTTTAGGATGGACTGGTTGGATCNATCCCTGTACCCTGCGGAGGCTGGACCCCCGCACCTGACAAAGCAAATGAAAATCCTCTTTAGAGGAAGGTAACGTGATGCTCAGGCATATTTTATTTTAACAGTTTCAAAACACAATGTCCAGTATACAAGCTGGGATAACTAGGAATATCATGGGACAAGAAACAATGGTAAAAATGAGACATTTTAATTTGTTAAAGTTAAAATGTTTAATGTTTATCAAGTGAAATTTCCACCACTGGCAAGATAGCAGATGAGTTATTGATGTCCTCAGATGATGTCCTAGGGCATGTTTACTGGGTGATTGCAATTACACCACAACCCAAATTCCAAGTCAAACTTGAAAATGTTGCCAGGGAGCTGGAACCTATCAATAGTGATATAGGGAACTTTAAAATAACTGAGTGAAAATGCTAGGAAAATTCTAGGAAATAATAACAGAATTTAAGAACCTGAGGTTTACAGCTGAAAACAGAATGAAATGTGAAGAGGAAGAGATGTAGAAAGGAGTGAAGAACAACAAAAATGGTAAATACATGGGAGGTTCTAAATGAGTAGTGAAATAATGAAACAGTAATAGTGTTGTTTTAAAGCACACATTGTGTAAATATACATCTTAAATACTATTGCATTTTATACAGTCAGCTACTCATTTAGATTTACCCTTATATTTGCATATGTATATGTGTGTATGTGTGAGAAAATATATGAAAACAGTGGCAAATAAGTCAATGTAGATGAGTTTACATTTTACATAGTAAAGTACATTTTACTTTTACATTTCCTTTTACATTTACATTACTTTTACATAGTAAGATAAATTTACACAGTAAATTACATTTACATAATAAAGTAATGCTCAAAATTTTCCAAGCCAGGATTCAGCAATACATGAACCTTGAACTTCCAGATGTTCAAGCTGGTTTTAGAAAAGGCAGAGGAACCAGAGACAGATGACATCATCCTTAAGGCAGAAAGTGAGGAGGAGCTAAAAAGCCTCTTGCTGAAAGTGAAAGAGGAAAGTGAAAAATTTGGCTTAAAGCTCAACATTCAGAAAACTAATATCATGGCATCCGGTTCCATCACTTCACAGCAAATAGATTGGGAAACAGTGGAAACAGTGGCTGACTTTATTTTGGGAGGCTCCAAAATCACTGCAGATGGTGATTGCAGCCATGAAATTAAAAGACACTTACTCCTTAGAAGGAAAGTTATGACCAACCTAGACNAGCCTCTTGCTGAAAGTGAAAGAGGAAAGTGAAAAATTTGGCTTAAAGCTCAACATTCAGAAAACTAATATCATGGCATCCGGTTCCATCACTTCACAGCAAATAGATTGGGAAACAGTGGAAACAGTGGCTGACTTTATTTTGGGAGGCTCCAAAATCACTGCAGATGGTGATTGCAGCCATGAAATTAAAAGACACTTACTCCTTAGAAGGAAAGTTATGACCAACCTAGACAGCATATTAAAAAGCAGACACATTACTTTGCCAACAAAGATCTGTCTAATCAAAGCTATGGTTTTTCCAGTGGTCATGAATGGATGTGAGAGTTGGACTATAAAGAAAACTGAGTGCTGAAGAATTGATGCTTTTGAACTGTGGTGTTGGAGAAGACTCTTGAGAGTCCCTTGGACTGCAGGGAGATCCAACCAGTCCATCCTAAAGAGATCAGTCCTGGGTGTTCGTTGGAAGGACTGATGTTGAAGCTGAAACTCCAAAACTTTGACCACCTGATGCGAAGAGCTGACTCACTTGAAAAGACCTCAATGCTGGGAAAGATTGAGGGCAGGAGGAGAAGGGGACGACAGAGGATGAGATGGTTGGATGGCATCACTGACTCAATGCACATGGGTTTGGGTGGACTCCAGGAGTTGGTGATGGACAGGGAGGCCTGACGTGCTGCAGTTAGTTCATGGAGTCACAAAGAGATGGACACAACTGAATAAATTCCAAAAAGGGCTCCCCCCCCCCAAAATGTGGTATATATCTGGAAAAAGAAGATGACAGTGAAAGTCAGGCCCACACAAACACTTGTTCACAAAACACGGGCAACAAATAAATCACGTTTGGGAAGCAATTGTCTTGTTCTGACTATATACAAATGGAAAAGTCTTCAAATGCCCCAATACCTTCATTTTGAAATGCCTGTCAGCCTCAGGAGCTGGCCCTTATAATACACTTCTGGCAATATTTGTGCCTGATTGTTTTCAGAGCTATTAATCAAATGCTAACTATTATGCAAATGCTGTTTAAAAAAATGTGTCTGAGGTGCATTTCTTTTGTTAATTGTAATTATTACTAAGTTTCTCACAAGTAACTAAACAGAAGACTATTTAGAACCAAATTTTAACAAAAAAGTAAAAATTTCAGTGAGCTTAACAAAAAACAGGTGATTTATTTTCAAATAAAAACAGTTAAGAGCATGATATATAATGAATTAAGATAGTGAATGAGGGACACGTTCTATATTTGACAGCACTTTGAATACAAGTAGCAGTGGCCCATTTTATTCTCTCCTTGGTAACCTAATTAATAATTAAAGATAGCTAAGAATTGCCTTTCTGTACTTGAATTCAAACTATCATCCTAAGTATCACCTGGGGAGAGTAGTGAATTCCAGACTTTTGCCAAAGTAAGCACAGCAGGTGTTTATCAAGGTCACAAACTTAAATCATTAGTTAAAAAAGAAAGAAGAACAGAAATGTTGTTGGCACACAGGAAAAACAAAGTACTTCCAGATGAGTCCTTCCATCTCACCAATAATTAGCAGCAAAATCCCCCACATCTATTAACTCGATGATTTACCGTATGCCCAATTCAAGTTCAAGGTCTTTGCAGGCCAGCCTCCTTTGTTACTAGCCAAAAGTGCCTAGTATTCTAGCCAAAATGCCCCGTGGTTTTGCTGATTGACCAAACATGTCACAGTGTACATTTTCAAATAGATAGAATGTTTTCCCTGGATCTAATTCTAAAATGTCATGGCCACCATTGTCCTCAAAGGTAGAGTCATGAAAAAAGAAAGGAATAGATATAAAAGGAAAGCAATTTTCCCAACTCCTCATTAACCCACCTAATAAATAACAATGCACATCATATTGCTTAGCATTTTACTATACATCAATAATGCAGTCATCTGATTAATAGATTGTCATTGTTATATTTGCCTTGCACCTTAGAAGAATTAAAAGATAAGCAAACAAGACTGCCACCTTTGGCAATGTGCTTATTGAATATCTCTGTACTTATTGAATAATGTTGGAAAAAAAGGGTAGTAGTCATTCCTCAAAGAATATGTTTTAGGAAAGTACTAGCACAGAGACCTAGGAGCTCTCTGTCCCCATCTTTAGAACAGTGTACATGGATTAATGAGATATTATTTATGCAGGTTAATTAGCCTTTTCTCGCCCATGCAAATAAGAGTCGGGGGTGTCTAAACACAGGAGGAAAGCCTCCTCACCACACCCTGGCGCAGAAGACATTCATAAAGCAACACATCCTTCAGGGATACGGTGGTGGGTTCAGAAATTAGACTTCCTGAAACTAAATCCCTATCCAGTCATGTAGAATCTCAGGTAGGTTATGCATCCTCTGTGACTTTGGATCCTTATCTGTAGTCCACATTGATGTAAAAACAACTACTTCACAGGATCATTGCAAAGATTAAATAAGATAGGGCATATTTTATTTAGAGTATATCCAGTACAATGCCTGGCACATGAAAAGAGCTCAAGAAATGTTGATTATTATTATTAGCATCATCATTATTCCTACATTTAAATGTATAGTCTACATGTAGGATATCATCTCATGTAGAGGGTCCAGCTAAAACCAAGGTTGAGACATAGCCAGTGTGAGGTTGGGTGGCAACCCCTCAACTAAGCTTTTGTGTGCATCTACTGATTTTTCTGGAGATCAAAGAGCCCCTGGGACAAAAATTTCAACTATATCCACAATTAGGGTTCAGACTTATGTAGGCCTGTGTGAGGACCTGGGTAGAGGGATGAGGCGGTGGTGACTGGAAAGGAGTTCTTTTAAATATACTTAGCTGACCAAGGAGCCTTAAAATGGAAATCACTTGAAGAAGAGTCTAGCCTAAGGAGCCAACATAAAAAAGCATTTGAGGAAAGGGTAATTCTAAGTACAGAAAGTGGTCATTATTTGAAACTATTCCAATTCAGCTGTTCTAGGGGAATGAAAAAAAGAAAAAAGCTACATCATTAATCTCTATGACACCACCCTTATGGCAGAAAGTGAAGAGGAGCTCAAGAGCCTCTTGATGAAAGTGAAAGAGGAGGGTGAAAAGGTTGGCTGAAAGCTCAATATTCAGAAAACCAAGATCATGGCATCTGATCCCATCACTTCATGGGAAGTAGATGGGGAAACAATGGAAGTAGTGTCAGACTTTATTTTGGGAGGCTCCAAAATCACTGCAGATGGTGACTGCAGCCATGAAATTAAAAGATGTTTACTCCTTGGAAGGAAAGTTATGACAAACCTAGATAGTATATTCAAAAGCAGACACATTACTTTGCCAGCAAAGGTCTGTCTAGTCAAGGCTATGGTTTTTCCAGTGGTCATGTATGGATGTGAGAGTTGGACTGTGAAGAAAGCTGAGCACCGAAGAATTGATGCTTTTGAACTGTAGTGTTGGAGAAGACTCTTGAGAGTCCCTTAGACTGCAAGGAGATCCAACCAGTCCATTCTAAAGATCAGTCCTGGGTGTTTCTTGGAAGGAATGATGCTAAAGCTGAAACTCCAGTACTTTGGCCAGCTCATGCAAAGAGTTGACTCATTGGAAAAGACCCTGATGCTGGGAGGGACTGGGGGCATGAGGAGAAGGGGGTGACAGAGGATGGGATGGCTGGATGGCATCACCAACTCGATGGACATGAGTTTGAGTAAACTCCCGGAGTTGGTGATGGACACGGAATCCTAGCATGTTGTGATTTATGGGGTCGCAGAGTCAGACACAATTGAGCAATTGAACTGAACTGATTAACCTCCATATCAGAGTCCAGGCAACAACACAGAGGATGCTCCTTGTCCCTGGTCTAAACAGAAGGCAGAGATGGCACCAACATATGAGGTGAATCAGCAGAGATCTGACCCCCAGCAGATCAAGACTGCTGAGGGCAGAGCCAAGCTGTTCAGATGTCAGAGGCAGCAGCTGCAGAATCCAGATCAGCTAACAGCCAGGTCAGCAGATCTTTGGGGTAACCAGCCTAAAGTGGGGAAAGGAGTCCAAGCAGAACAATCAAGTAGGTGGCACAGTGCAGAGCAGCAGAAATCAGCCCTGGGAGTAGCCAGGTTGACTGCAAGCATGCGGAAAATACCTCCCAAATGAGCCTCTAAACCCTCAGCAGAGTGCTCTGCCAGGGGTGATCATAATTGGAGTATGAGTGCTAATGGCCCTCATTTGTCTTCTCTGGCTGCTCAATCCTGGGACAGCTGGCTTTCCTTTATGTCACGTTGGTCACCTTTTTAGGAAAGCCTATTTTCATTGTTGTGACAGCGGTCTGAGAAAGGAATATAACCTGACAGGTTGGTACACAGATTTTTCTGGTAATAACTAGGCACAAGACTCAGATATAGGAGAGATTCTTCTTCATCCAAATCCCCAAAGCCAGGCCATAGTGCTCTTGGGGGTTCAGATGTGACAGCTGGGCTGAAAACAAGGCTCTGTGTCCCTATTTGAGACAGTAGAGTGCTGGGGGTGGGGAGTGACATCATCAGTGGATGTTTTTTCCCCATTCCTAACACTTTTGATTCAAATGAAAAGCAATTTAGTACGTGAAGAAGGGAAGCTATGAGAAAATATGGCTAGTCCTGAAGGATTTTCAGTTTATAAACTTGGGTGTGCAAGAGATATTTTTAAATTTTTCTTAAACCAAAATAAGACTCAGCCATCCCTTTCTCTAAAACTAGCAGAAAATTCAGGCTCAGTCCTTCTTGAAGTTTTCCATCCTCCTCCTCACCTAGTCTCCTCCTCTGGATTGAGCAAAGTTGAGCATCTCACAAAAGAATCAAGGCACTAGGGAGGACTTTTGGTCAAAACACATCACTCCCTACTGTCTACCTCTGTGGCTGGCATGGTCTCTTTGGGTTAGGGCATCTTTGAAGAGAGTTGGAGCATCCAAACTGGGCATCCCAGCCTCCCCAGGGGCCACCCAGCCTTTCCCAGAGGGGCAAGTGACCCCTCTGCAGAGTGGAGTCACAGAGCAGGACAAAGGATTCCTGCACTCTTCCCATCAGAGGGAACATTTCTCCCTTCTCTTGCTTCCTTAAAAGTTTTTAAAATAAAGTGTACATAAATACCTAGAGAAGTATAGAGTAAATATGATGAGCCCAAACACTGAGCTTAACTTCTGGCTTGAATAAAGGCAGAAAGAAAGGTGAGAAATACACAGAGAAAGTCATAAATTAATGTGTCAAAAATTATCCTGCTGTAAGTGAAAAGCTATGGTGACAATTTAGTTATTTATTTATCAAACCCTTCAGTTCAGTTCAGTCACTCAGTCGTGTCCAACTCTTTGTGACCCCATGGACTGCAGCATGCCAGGCCTCCCTGTCCATCACCAACTCCTGGAGTTTACTCAAACTCATCTCCATTGAGTTGGTGATGCCATCCAACTGTCTCATCCTCTGTCGTCCCCTTCTCTTTCTGCTTTCAATCTTTCCCAGCATCAGGGTCTTTTCAAATGAGTCAGCTCTTCACATCAGGTGGCCAAAGTATTGGAGTTTCAGCTTCAATATCAGTCCTTCCAATGAACACTCAGGACTGATCTCCTTTAGGATGGACTGGTTGGATCTCCCTGCAGTCCAAGGGACTCTCAAGAGTCTTCTCCAACACCACANCAGCATCAGGGTCTTTTCCAGTGAGTCAGTTCTTCGCATCAGGTTGCCAAAGTATTGGAGCTTCAGCTTCGGGCTCTTGAAAGACCAAATAGCATTCCACATGGAGACCCCTTAGGACAGCACCTGGGACAAAGAACGGGATCAGGAGTGTCAGGAGTCCGAGCTCGGGCTCCCATAGCCCCCTGATCCCTTCACAGTCCCTGACAGCTTGTTTTTCTCCTTTTTCTATTTTTTGGACAGACCATAAGGCACTTGGGATCTTAGTTCCCAACCAGGGATCGAACCTGCACCCCCTGCTTTGGAAGGGCAGAGTCTTAACCACGGGGCCACCAGGGAAGTCCTGACAGCTTTAACTGTTCGTTTACACCTTCGCCCCTCCGGGCTGTGAGCAGTTTGAGAGCAGGCGCACCATACCATACTAGTCTTAGGTATCGCCACTCCAACCACAGAGCAAGTACTCAGTAAATGTGGAATGAACAAAAATGAATGCATGCTAGCATCAACCCATACACAGTGTGGCTTTATTCATATAGTAGAACCCCAGATAGAGAAAGGCAGTTTTAAATTCTAGAATCCAAGGCACCAGACCTTGGAATCCAAATGCCAGAAGAGATCTCTGGAAATGGCTGGGTCCTACAGGGCCGCCAGGTAGATGTCAGAACACTGAACCCGTCCCCTTTCCACTTAGATTTCCAGGTGGTTCCTCCTTGCTGACAATGTGAGAGGCAGTTTCACACACCTGGCTGCTGCCTGCAGGTTAAAGGCAGTACCTGTAAAGGCAGCCTGTGGGACAGGCAGCTGTAGGACGGATCATGGTGACGGTGAAGTGTACACTCACCATTTAACAGCCTGATGCTGGGAGGGACTGGGGCAGGAGGAGAAGGGGACGACCGAGGATGAGATGGCTGGATGGCATCACGGACTCGATGGACGTGAGTCTGAGTGAACTCCGGGAGATGGTGATGAACAGGGGGGCCTGGCGTGCTGCAATTCATGGGGTCGCAGAGTCGGACACGACGGAGCGACTGAACTGAACTGAGCTGAACTACGTCCCAGACATGGGGTAAAGCACTTTACACCATGGTTTCACTTCATGCTCAGTGTCTATTATTATTCCCATTTACCAGGGTAGAAACTGAAGGTCAGACAGGTTACACAATTCACCCACAGTCACACAGCTCACAAGAAGCTGGGTCAAGACTCAAACCTCAGCCTGTCTCGAAAGCCAGTTCTATAACCACCAGCCTCACCTCCTGTCAGCCTGCCACGTTCTCAGGTTGTGTTGTCTACAGAAGCCGGGTGGGACCTCAGGGCAGTTAGCTTGGTGTACTTGTCTGAGTTCCTTTCTAGATTTGTCCAACGAACACTTGTTGAAACTCCTCCGGGTCAGGACTTGCTCTGTGCACTGGGGACAGAGGCCACCCAGCCCAGTGTGGGGGACAGATCTTGAGCAATCATGACACGGTGGTAAGTGCTGGGTTAGTGGGACTCGAGAGGCCATGAGGCCGTGGGCATGGACGTCAAAATCGGACGGGCAGGGACTCACCTGGTGGTCCAGTGGCAAAGACTCCGTGCTCCCAAAGCAAGGGGCTCAGGTTTGATCCCTGGGCAGGGAACTAGATCCCACATGCCACAACTAAGACCCAGAGCAGCCAAATAAATAAATACATATTTTTAAATCTGCTGGGCATCAGAAATAAAGCTTCCTTGGCAACATCCGAACACAGGAGATGAGAGGACAGCACATCCTTTGAAGGGGAAACTCCAGGCCAAGGAAATTGCATATGCAGAGGCCCAGAGGCAAGACTATGGAACGTTCAGGAAAACACAGGTCATTCAGGGTGGCTGCAGGGGAGTGGGTCAGGCAATGTGATAAAGCAGGGACTACATGCAGACAACAGCACCGAGAATGCACTGGAGCCTGAGGCCAGGGGGACACTCTGGAAGTATTTCAAGCAAAGAGAGGACTTGGCCAAAGTTTTACTGTCTTTCTAAAGAAATAATGACAACAACAACAGTATCTATCATTTATCTAGTACTCAGTCACTCTTCTAATCACTCTACATGGATTAATTCACTTAATCCTCAGTACAGGATCATCACTAACATATAGTATCCCAGTACACAGATGAGGAAACTATAGTACAGAGAGGTTGAGTAACTCGCCCAAGGTCACACAGCTAGTAAGTTTGCAGAAATTACATTGGAACCCAGAGGATCTGGCTTTAGCGTCCATATGCTCAATCTACTGAACTCTTCTCCTAAAAGGCAGGGCTTAGATGTGTCTGGATGACACCAGAACCCATCACAGAGCAAAGTAAAGAGGAGAAGGTGCTCAGGAATTCTGTGCTCAGCTGCCCTACAAGTGGACCTGGCTCAGGGAGAGGGACTCTGCTCTCCAAGCTGCTCCGGGCCCAAGGCAGTCGGTTAACTACACACATCCCAGCCTGCCTTGGAGTCACTGCCAGGCTCCCACCCTCGAGTTCCAAGGGCAGCACCTTATCTTCCCAGATTTCTCTGGGATTTCTTGCAACTCTGCTCTCCTGGAAGGCCTTTCCGCTTTGCTGCAGATCCTATCTCCCCGCGTGTTTCCCATTAGGAAAGCGGTTAGCACTCATCCATTTGCATAAGCACAGGGGCTCCCTAGACCCAAGCAAGCCAGGCCTCTGCACAGCTGGAAAGGGGATCCCTCTGCAAAACCTGGCCAGTGCCTTGTTGGAAGCTACTTGCCTTCTCAAGGTGCCTCAGTTTCCTCATCTTTAAGTGGGGATAATGATACCACATGCTTCACTGGGCTGTTGTTATGACTACCTGTGATGATACTCATGAACAATGTGTAAATCAATAAACAGCTAAATAGGAGGAGGGGAGTTATTACTAATATGAATGTTATTATCACTGCCACTCAAATAATTGTTGCAATTAGAGAGAAACACATAGAGTAAAAGTTCAGTTCTGGGCTTCCCAGGTGGCTCAGTGGTAAAGAAGCCCCTTGTCAATGCAGGAGAAATGGGTTCGATCCCTGGTCTGGAAAGAACCTGCATGCCGGGGACCAGCAAGGCCCATGCACCACAACTACTGAGTCTATGTTCTAGAGCCTGGGAGACAGAACTACTGAGGCCACGTGCCACAGGCCCTGGAGCCCACGCTCCACAAGAGAAGCCTCCGCTGTGAGAAGCCCAAGCACCGCGACCAGAGAGCAGCTCCCACACGGTAAAACTAAAGAAAAGCAGGCAGCCATGAAGACCCAGCACAGAAAAAATAAATCCGTAAATAAACTTTCGTTAAAAGTTCAGCTCGGTTAAAGCAGCAGTATTACACCAGCTACGCAGAGCGTGAGGTTCTGCAGGTCATGTAGCACCTGGCCAAAGATGCCATGCGAATCAACGAGAACGTGGCGAAGTTCACTGCCATCAGGAATAAGCATGCAAGCAGCAAACTCCTGAAGATCAGCACGATTCCTCGGCTGAGCTCATAAGCCATCCAGGAGCTTGCCTCATTTCGGCTGGGACGGTCCTAGGCCCCAGGGCGCTGGGGAAGAGTGTGTTGTCTGTGCACTTGGTCTTGCTGATCTGGAACTCCTGAGTTTGTATATAGGCCTCTGGTCTATTTCATGAACCTTCTTCTCAGACCGTTTTCCTAAATGTATATGGAGGAAAAATAAAGCTATTGGTTAAAAAAAAAAAAAAAACAGTCCAAGGGACTCTCAAGAGTCTTCTCCAACACCACAGTTCAAAAGCTTCAGTTCTTTGGCACTCAGCTTTCTTTATAGTCCCACTCTCACATCCATACATGACTACTGGAAAAACCATAGCCTTGACTAGATGGACCTTTGTTGGCAAAGTAATGTCTCTGCTTTTTAACAACCTGTCTAGGTTGGTCATAGCTTTTCTTCCAAGGGGCAAGTGTCTTTTAATTTCATGGCTTCAGTCACCATCTGTAGTGATTTTGGAGCCCCAAAAAATAAAGTCAGCCACTGTTTCCACTGTTTCCCATGTATTTGCCATGAAGTGATGGGACCAGATGCCATGATCTTAGTTGTATTGATGTTGAGCTTTAAGCCAACTTTTTCACTCTCCTCTTTCACTTTCATCAAAAGGCTCTTTAGTTCTTCTTCATTTTCTGCCATAAGAGTGGTGTCATCTGCATACCTGTGGTTATTGATATTTCTCCCGGCAATCTTGATTCCAGCTTGTGCTTCACTCACTTATTGCTAAAGCATGAGACAGCCACTGTTCTAAGCACTTTGCAAATATTAACTTATTCAATGCTCATAGCAGTCCTATATTATCCTCAATTTACATTGTAGAAATTAAGCCACACAGANGAGTGGTGTCATCTGCATACCTGTGGTTATTGATATTTCTCCCGGCAATCTTGATTCCAGCTTGTGCTTCACTCACTTATTGCTAAAGCATGAGACAGCCACTGTTCTAAGCACTTTGCAAATATTAACTTATTCAATGCTCATAGCAGTCCTATATTATCCTCAATTTACATTGTAGAAATTAAGCCACACAGATTAATTAACATGTCTTCACTCATACAGCAAATAAGTGGCGAAGTCTGTATTCAGTCAGCCTACCAGGCTCCTTAAACTCAGCTGTTGCCTGCTGCTGTGTGCTCCTCCAGATGGCGAAGATGGGGCTGCAGAGTATCACTCTGTCTTATTCCGCTGCTGCTTTCTGCTGCTGCTACCCTTCTTCCCTGAGTCACCATGACTCCCTCCACCTGAACCATGCTTTACTGGGTGCAGGTTTACATTCTGAAGTCCAGACCTTACACTGGCTCATATCCTGTCACCTTGATCCAACATTTGCTCTCTGCCTCCTGCTCTGTTCTTACATTTTCATTGTCCTCCTTGACCTTCAAATTTGAGGAACAGTTTAGTTTTACTGGCTTTTGTCCTCCAAACCCTCTGACTTTTCCTCTTTGAGCTCTTAGAGCAATATTCTTGGCCAAGTTCAAATTCCTTGAATCTAACTTTGATATGAGGTCTTCAAACCTGTGTCACCACCAAGCTTGGGCTTGATCCCAGGGAGGGATCAGTGGCATGCAGAACTCTAAGAAAATATGACATTCTATATCCCTTGAATGCAAAGATCTCAAAACCATTTAAAATATATTGTTCACAATAAAATATAGTTCATGTTTATATTTTTAAGGTACTTAATACTTTTAAAATCTTGATTTTTCAAATTTTCATTCAAAATAGCATGATCCAATCATAAAAAATTAGAAAATAAAGCACTGTATATTATCAAGTAATTTGTATGCTACAGGTTATTTTCAATGTTGTGCACATTTATGCATGAACCTTATAATAACTCTTTGAGGTAAATTGCTTAAAGGACTTGTTATTTTGGACCAATGCCTCAAATATTTTATATGCAACCTACAATAAGAAAAATAAATAATGGTACAAACCAATGTATACTTGCTGAAACAAAAGTTTCCTGTAACAATACTTACTTTTCCTACTTTAATAACTCTGAGTTAGGATATATTATGCTACTTCATTTTTAATAAATTTATTAAGCTATATTGCAGTTTGAGAAACAACATAACACTCTATCACTAGTTTGCTATTTTTATAGCAAAAATCTTCTTCTTGCTGCTTACCACACATACACACATAAACACACATACACACACTCTCACTTACATGCACTGCACAGAGAATATACATCTCAAAAATATACACTAGGGACAGAACACTGTCTCTCAAAATCTGGCTTTTTCTCAGTCCTAACAACTACGAGAATAGCAAGTGAGGCCATGAATTTCCTGTCCCTCGGGTCCAAGGAATCAATTGATCAAATACTGGAAGGTTTTGTGTAAGAGTCTATCCTGAAGCATACAACACTGATAGAGCTTGTTTCCTCTGTCTGAATGAGGTAGTATTGACTGTGGGACATATATTACTTGTCAAAGAAGTGGTAAGTGATACCTGAGGTTTAGAAGGGGAAGTATTTATATGCTGTCAAGAAAACAATCCTTTCTCTAGAAATGTTACTTTCTGAATTTAAAAATCATATTGGATGAAGATTATAGGATTTCTCAATAAAATTTCACCTTAATATGCATTCTTTTCTGTCTCTGTAGTATAAGAATAAATGTTACTTCACTAAGTTATCTCAAGACTTTAGGGAAGAGCTTAGGATAACTCATTAAAGTTCAAATTATCTCCTTTCCCTAAATCCATGACACTTTACTCTTGGCAAGATTGGAAACCAAGACTGTTATGGGCTGAATATTTGTGCCCCCCTAAAATTCATATGTTGAAATCCTAATCCTCAGTGTGATAGAGTTGGGAGATAGGGCCTTTAGGAGATGGAGAAGGCAATGGCACCCCACTCCAGTACTCTTGCCTGGAGAATCCCAAGGATGGAGGAGCCTGGTGGGCTGCAGTCCATGGGGTCACTAAGAGTCAGACACGACTGAGCGACTTCACTTTCACTTTTCACTTTCACTTTTCACTTTCCTGTATTGGAGAAGGAAATGGCAACCCACTCCAGTGTTCTTGCCTGGAGAATCCCAGGGACGGAGGAGCCTGGTAGGCTGCCATCTATGGGGTCACACAGAGTCGGACACGACTGAAGTGACTTAACAGCAACAGCAGCAGCCTTTAGGCGATAATTAGGTCATGAGAATAAAGTTCTTACGAGTACAATTAGTGGCCTTAAAAAGAGACCTCAGACAGCTCTCTTGCCCCTTTTGCCATATGAGGAAACAGTGAGAAAATGGACTATGAACCAGGAAGCTGGCCCTCACCAGATACCAAGTCTGCCATGCCTTCATCTTGGACTGCTTATCCTCCAGACATGAGAGAAATAAATGTTTTTTGTTTAAGCCATCACACTATAGTATTTTTAATGGCATCTTGAACTAAGATGAAGACTCTTTAAGACAATATATTCAGTCTGCAGATTCAGCTCAAAGGATTTATTTCCATTGCGTAAAGAGAGTTCCCAGCCCAGAGAAGAAACTCAACTGGTAATGAGGACCACAGAGCCTAAGGATTCATCATGATTATCTGGCTACTATTATGAAGGAGACGAAGAACTCCGTATTTACCAGGGCTAGATATTACTAGGGGAAAAAGGAAACAGTTAATTACATTATTTCTTTGGGCTTGATTCTGTTATCTTCTCAACACTGAAGGTGAAAAATAGTCAGGAGAGGATAAATCCAAGAAGCAGAATGCACACCAAAAGTGGAGATACAGAGGTTGCTGAATTTACTGCTTTTGCTTCAAAATGGAGTGTTAATACATAGTTGAAAGGAAAGGAGGAACTAATATTGCCCATCAAATGAGTAACAATAGGCAAACTCACTGGGGCTCTTGGGTCAGACAATTTCAGTTATGGCATTTATAAATGTTTTAGTTTCATCGACACTCTAAGCTTGTCATTGCCTAGCACATTACTTAAATTATTTATGTAATTCATTTCAAAGATACATAATATGTCTTCCCTGGATTCAGTCACTCTCCTCTTTCAAATATTCATTCAAAAATCACCCACAAGGTAAAGGCCATCCTATCAGTCATCTCAAATTCTCACAAGTACTTATTTTCCTCTCAGCTCATTTTTGCACCTGATCCCACAGACAAATTTAGCCTGTTTCACTCTTTTGTACCTGTACAGAAAAATATGTATATAAAAGAGCCCCTGACTACACAGACACTTTGAATAAAAAACCACAGCTCAAGATGAACCCTTAATGTTGTCCAGAAATCCTACTAAGCTTCCCTAAGCCATTCACTTTCCCACTCCAGTAGATAATAATCCACACCCCTTCTCTTATCTCAGACACTTTCTATTGCATCCTCACTCCCAGTAGGAAGCTAGTGACCATGCTTTCTTCCACACTGAAAAAATGAGAGCCCTCAGAAGAAAATTTCCACAGATTCCACCATCTGCTCACATGTGCACTCACATACTCAGCCCTTTTCTGTTACCATTAATGAATGACTGATGCAATTATCTAAAGTCTAACCTTTCATTTCTGCACTAGATTTCCCTGTCTCTCTCCTGTGCTATAAGAGTTTTCTCTTCTGCTGAATCATTCCTCTCAGTATATCCAAAAAGCAGTCTTCTTGACTCTACTACCCCTGCCACCTGTATGTCCATATCTCAATCCCTTTTACAGAAAAACTTATTGAAATGGTTGCCTACATTATTTGCCTATGGTTTCTCTCACCTTAATTCTCTTTTAAACCCATCACATCATATTTTTCTTCCATCAATTCACTAAAACTTCTCTGGTTAATATTACAAATGACCTCTACATTGCTGAATCCAATAGGCAATCCTCATTCCTCGTCTTATTTCATACAGGTAATCAATTTTTCCTCTTTGATACATGTTCTTCAAAGTTTCCATAGACTGTCTTTCTCTTGAGTTTCTTCCAATTGCACTGATCACTCCTCTCCTTCTCAGCTTTCTTTGTGATCCCTCTTTGTCCCTCAAACTTTTCATGTTGGAGTACTTTAGGACTCAGTCCTTAATGTTCTCCCAAAGGAGGATTTACAATAAACCTACTGAAGTTTAATCTTACCTTCAGTGACTCTCTTTGGTGTGAGCACATTTCACAATGCTATGAGGGCCCTAAGAAAATTTTTACATATTTTAACGGCAGTTGGTTAAAACTATTTTTTTTTTTCCATTTATACTTCTTTTCTGTCACATGTTTGTCAGGTGCTGCTTAAGTAGTAGCAATCATTTTGGGGATGTGACCAAAAATAAGTAGGGTCTAGTAAGATACTTTTAAGTGGTTTGTAGTCATTTTTATTTATAGTTAAGCTAATGCTAGCTACCTCATAGAGAAGTAGGCTTCTAAGAGTACTTCACAATCACTCGTGTGCCAGAATCCCCTGCAATATGAACGTGTTTCAAGGCACCTGAGGCTATGTAGTTGGTGAAAGGGAAACAAAGTTTAGAACATGTGGATATAAAAACTAGTCAATAGGAAATTCTTCTAATCTTCAAACATGTAAAATTAATGCCTAATAAAAATGGAAGTTCTCACTCAACAGGAATATACACAGCACTTCAGCATATCAATTATAAATATATCTTTTTATGGGAATAATATGCAATCAAATATATTAGAATTCTTGTGTTTATAGGGTATAGCCTATATCAGTATAAAGCCATATGTCTTGGCCAATCAAAAGCAAACTTTGATTCCATCAATCAAAAAAAAAAAGTTTGATAAATGCTTTTTTTTTTTTACTATTGTAAATACTTTTTTTTTTTCTTTTACTTTATTTTACTTTACAAATACTGTATTGGTTTTACCATACATCAACATGAATCCACCACGGGTGTACATGAGTTCCCAATCCTGAACCCCCCTCCCACCTCCCTCCCCATACCATCTCTCTGGGTCATCCCAGTAGGAAATGGCATTAAGGGTAAGAGCCAAAAAAAGTTGGGAAAAGATTTGAATGGTTTGTCAGTTGGTAAATTAACAAACAACAACAACAACAAAAAAAAACACTGTTACTTTCATGGACTTTGCAATATTTTTATATTTCTCAGCTTTTTAAGTGTGTAATTTATTTTTAGCCTAAATAATTGTTTATTATTTTACCTAATTTTGTACTCATAATTTTGTATTGTGTTTCTTCAAAGAGTCACCCACATGGATCTGTCCTTGCTACTTCTTTTTCTTATCTACATTCATTCCCTTGGGGATATCACTCAGTATCTTGGCTTTAAATCTCATGTCAACACTTAAGACTCACAGACTTTTATCTCTGCCAAAATCCTCTTTTAAGCTCCAGATCCTAATGGATGTCTATTGCATCCTATATTCAACATGTCTAAAACCAAACTCCTTTCTAATATCAAAACTACTTCTCTTGACAGTCTCCTGAGTCATCTATTGATAACTGCATTTTCCCTGTTGCTTATGCCAAAACTTCGGAGTTACCCTTGATTCCTTTCTCTGATAGTCCACAGTCTACCCTATTAGCTCTATCTCCAAAGTATATCAGAATCTGAACTATACCCAGTCACTTTTTACCCTTTCTGTAGTTTCCACTTAGATCCAAGCCACCATCATTTCTTGTCTGGATAACAATAGTTCCATGAGATTCAATGCTTCTATTATTGTTCGCCCCATTCTCCCCAGCCCTCCCACACACACATCATAAGTCAACTGTTCTGGCTCCCCACGACAAGCAGAATGAAAGGAAAAGTCCATATGACCACTAAGCCCTCTATCATTTGTTCTCCCTCCTATGTCTCTGACATTATCACTTACTACTCTCTCCCTTACTATCTTTGCTCCAGGCACACAAATTTTCTCTTTCTCAAATCAGTTCAGTTCAGTCACTCAGTCGTGTCCGACTCTTTGCGACCCCATGAATCGCAGCACACCAGGCCTCCCTGTCCATCACCATCTCCCGGAGTTCACTCAGACTCACGTCCATCGAGTCCATGATGCCATCCAGCCATCTCATCCTCGGTCATCCCCTTCTCCTCCTGCCCCCAATCCCTCCCAGCATCAGAGTCTTTTCCAATGAGTCAACTTTTCTCATGAGGTGGTCAAAGTACTGGAGTTTCAGCTTTAGCATCATTCCTTCCAAAGAAATCCCAGGGTTGATCTCCTTTAGAATGGACTGGTTGGATCTCCTTGCAGTCCAAGGGACTCTCAGGAGTCTTCTCCAGCACCACAGTTCAAAAGCATCAATTCTTCAGCGCTCAGCTTCCTTCACAGTCCAGCTTTCACATCCATACATAACCACAGGAAAAACCATAGCCTTGACTAGACGGACCTTAGTTGGCAAAGTAACGTCTCTGCTTTTGAATATACTATCCAGGTTGGTCATAACTTTTCTTCCAAGGAGTAAGCGTCTTCTAATTCCATGGCTGCAGTCACCATCTGCAGTGATTTTGGAGCCCAAAAAAATAAAGTCTGACACTGTTTCCACTGTTTCCCCATCTATTTCCCATGAAGTGATGGGACCGGATGCCATGATCTTCGTTTTCTGAATGTTGAGCTTTAAGCCAACTTTTTCGCTCTCCTCCTTCACTTTCATCAAGAGGCTTTTTAGCTCCTCCTCACTTTCTGCCATAAGGGTGGTGTCATCAGCATATCTGAGGTTATTGATATTTCTCCCGGCAATCTTGATTCCAGCTTGTGTTTCTTCCAGTCCAGCGTTTCTCATGATGTACTCTGCATATAAGTTAAATAAGCAGGGAGACAATATACAGCCTTGACGTACTCCTTTTCCTATTTGGAACCAGTCTGTTGTTCCATGTCCAGTTCTAACTGTTGCTTCCTGACCTGCATACAGATTTCTCAAGAGGCAGGTTAGGTGGTCTGGTATTCCCATCTCTTTCAGAATTTTCCACAGTTTATTGTGATCCACACAGTCAAAGGCTTTGGCATAGTCAATAAAGCAGAAATAGATGTTTTTCTGGAACTCTCTTGCTTTTTCCATGATCCAGCGGATGTTGGCAATTTGATCTCTGGTTCCTCTGCCTGTTCTAAAACCAGCTTGAACATCAGGGAGTTCACGGTTCACATATTGCTGAAGCCTGGCTTGGAGAATTTTGAGCATTACTTTACTAGCGTGTGAGATGAGTGCAATTGTGCGGTAGTTTGAGCATTCTTTGGCATTGCCTTTCTTTGGAATTGGAATGAAAACTGACCTTTTCCAGTCCTGTGGCCACTGCTGAGTTTTCCAAATTTGCTGGCATATTGAGTGCAGCACTTTCACAGCATCATCTTCCAGGATTTGAAACAGCTCAACTGGAATTCCATCACCTCCACTAGCTTTGTTCTTAGTGATGCTTTCTAAGGCCCACTTGACTTCACATTCCAAGATGTCTGGCTCTAGATTAGTGATCACATCCTCATGATTATCTGGGTCGTGAAGATCTTTTCTGTACAGTTCTTCTGTGTATTCTTGCCACCTCTTCTTAATATCTTCTGCTTCTGTTAGGTCCATACCATTTCTATCCTTTATCGAGCCCATCTTTGCATGAAATGTTCCCTTGGTATCTCCAATTCTCTTGAAGAGATCTCTAGTCTTTCCCATTCTGTTGTTTTCCTCTATCTCTTTGCATTGATTGCTGAAGAAGGCTTTCTTATCTCTTCTTGCTATTCTTTGGAACTCTGCATTCAGATGCTTATATCTTTTCTTTTCTCCTTTGCTTTTCGCCTCTCTTCTTTTCAGTGCTATTTGTAAGGCTTCTCCAGACAGCCATTTTGCTTTTTTGCATTTCTTTTCCATGGGGATGGTCTTGATCCCTGTCTCCTGTACAATGTCACGAACCTCATTCCATAGTTCATCAGGAACTCTATCTATCAGATCTAGGCCCTTAAATCTATTTCTCACTTCCACTGTATAATCATAAGGGATTTGATTTAGGTCATACCTGAATGGTCTAGCGGTTTTCCCTACTTTCTTCAATTTAAGTCTGAATTTGGAAATAAGGAGTTCATGATCTGAGCCACAGTCAGCTCCTGGTCTTGTTTTTGTTGACTGTATAGAGCTTCTCCATCTTTGGCTGCAAAGAATATAATCAATCTGATTTCGGTGTTGACCATCTGGTGATGTCCATGTGTAGAGTCTTCTCTTGTGTTGCTGGAAGAGGGTGTTTGCTATGACCAGTGCATTTTCTTGGCAAAACTCTATTAGTCTTTGCCCTGCTTCATTCCGCATTCCAAGGCCAAATTTGCCTGTTACTCCAGGTGTTTCTTGACTTCCTACTTTAGCATTTCAGTCCCCTATAATGAAAAGGACATCTGGAGGGCCTTTGATATGACAATTACCTTGGTGTAAAATATCAGATATCTTTTCAGATATCTCCTAAGATATCTCCTTGATGAAACCTCTTACCTCCTTCTAATGTTACCTTCTCAATGAGACCTAACCTTGACCACTCTGTATAAATTGCATCACATTCCTCTTATGTTACTAATACTCCTAACTCTGCTTTGACATGTTATATAATTTCCTTATTTATTATTATCATTTATCATCTGTATCTGCAACACAGACACTTCCACACACCTGACTATAAATTTTGTTCTTCTCAAAAGATAATTAAACAAAATATTATAAAGAGCTGAAACTCAAGACAGAAAAAAAAAAGCTATACTAATAAAATATTCATAAAAAGTTGATTGAAAACATAACAAAAAATTGAATTTAAAGAAATACAGGAACCAAAAGGGGCAAAGTGACCATTATCTTCATTGCTTTAAATTAAAAATAAACAAATATCAGCAAGCAGCAAGTCAATTCACTTTACAGAATCTTCGAATCCCAGAAACAGGAAGTGCCTAGGGTCCCTAAATGTAAGTTTTGACTTAAGACTGAGAATAAGAGAATTGATTAAAAGTCTTTATAAATAACAACAGTCCCCATGCTCTCCCCTCATTATGAAATCAGTTCAGTTCAGTCACTTGGTTGTGTCGACTCTTTGTGACCCCATGGACTGCAGCACACCAGACTTCCCTATTCATCACCAACTCCTGGAACTTGTTCAAACTCATGTCCATTGAGTTGGTGATGCCATCCAACCATCTCATCCTCTGTCATCCCCTTCTCCTGCCAATCTTTCCCAGCATCAGGGTTTTTTCTAATGAGTCAGTTCTTCACATCAGGTGGCCAAAGTATTGGAGTTACAACTTTAGCGTCAGTCCTTCTAATGAATATTCAGGACTCATTTCCTTTAGGATTGATTGGTTGGATCTCCTTGCAGTCCAAAGGACTCTCAAGAGTCTTCCCCAACATGGTTCAAAAGCATCAATTCTTCAGCACTCAGCTTTCTTTATAGTTCAACTCTCATATCCATACATGACTACTGGAAAACCATAGCTTTGACTAGAGGGACCTTTGTCGGCAAAGTCTCTGCTTTTTAATATGCTGTCTAGGTTGGGCATAGTTTTTCTCCCAAGGAGAATGTGTCTTTTAATTTTATGGCTGCAGTCACCATCTGCAGTGATTTTGAAGCCCCCAAAAATACAGTCAGTTGCTATTTCCATGGTTTCCCCATCTATTTGCCATGAAGTGATGGGATCAGATATCATTTAGTTTTCTGAATGTTGAGTTTTAAGCCAACACTTTCACTCTTTCACTTTCATCAAGAGGCTCATTTTAGTTCTTCACTTTCTGCCATAAGGGTGATGTCATCTGTGTATCTGAGGTTATTGATATTTCTCCTGGTTACTGATATTATGAAATGTCAATTAACAATTCTAGCGTCACCCCACCTGTCTCATGCAGAAGATAGATGGTATATGGAGAAAGTACCCAGTGAGAATCTGGATACAAAAGAAGCCAAACAAAGTTGAATGATGAAATGAATTGTACTAAAGACCAAGGGATAAATACAAAACTCTGCAAACTAAATAATGAGATGCTCAGCACGCAGAATGATATCACCAAGGCTTACACCCATCTGTTTCCATATTCCTAGTGGCTGATTAAAAAAATCCCCTGGAGCATCTGGAGAGACCAACTGGGTGGATGTGGAGGGAGACCTATTGTTGTTTAGTCGCTTCAGTTATGTCCACCTCTGGTGATCCCACACACTGCAGCCCACCAGGCTCCTCTGTCCATGGAATTCTCTAGGCAAGAATACTGGAGTGGGTTGCCTTTCCTTCTCCAGAGGGAGACCTATAGACCTATTGTTAAGGATTCTGAAATAAAATAGCAATGTCCTCATCCTATAATTTACAGTGAAATCTAGCCTGTCACACTGTGTACACAGAGCTGTTTGTTGTATCTTTTNCCACCAGGCTCCTCTGTCCATGGAATTCTCTAGGCAAGAATACTGGAGTGGGTTGCCTTTCCTTCTCCAGAGGGAGACCTATAGACCTATTGTTAAGGATTCTGAAATAAAATAGCAATGTCCTCATCCTATAATTTACAGTGAAATCTAGCCTGTCACACTGTGTACACAGAGCTGTTTGTTGTATCTTTTTTTAAATTGAGCTTTGCTATACTAAGCCTCACTGTAATTTCATTTTTACAAATTGATATTGCTTTGACTCATAAAAGTATGAATGGATGACAAAGGATCACCAAGATTTTAAGGAAAACCTCTTTCAAGAAAAGAGACCAAAGAAAAGGGACCAAAATAAACACATATTCTAAAGGAAGTTAAAGTAAATAGAAACAACATATGCAGCAGCAGAAAACATTTTTTTAAGTTAGTCTATAATTGATAATGGCAATGAAAATTTTAACTACTGAATAAGGAAAAACTTACAGAATACTATTTGGTACAGTAGTATTCTGGAAAAAACTACTTAAGAAAAGAAACCAGAAAGGTTGCCAGAGAGAAGAGGGAGTGAGGGGTTGGGTGAAATAGGTGAAGAGGATTAAGTGGTACAAATTTCCAGTTATAAAATAAATAAGTCATAGTGATGCAATACACAGGATAACAAATATGTTCAATAATACTGCAATAACTATGTGTACAGATGGTTACTAGACTTACCATGGTGCATATTTTGTAATGTATGTAAACATTAAATCACTATGTTGTACACCTGAAACTGACATAGTATTGTCCAACTATACTTAAAATAAATATGTAACATACAAATATACACATGTCTAATAAATATGAAAATATTTAGCCCTATTTGGGCTGTTATTTAAAAATACAATCACAAACTTTAAAGGTTAATAAAATTTCACTAAATGCAGAGGAAAAGAGAATATGAGGTGAAAAAAATAGATAAAAAAGAAAAAAAAAAGAAAGGAAAAGGATCAGGCCAGGAAGTCCCCAATCCAAATAATTAGTGCTGCAGAAAATTAGAATAGAGGGGTAGGAAATATCAAATAAATAAAGTAAAACAATTCAACAGAGCTAAGGAAAATGTGTTTCCAAAATAAAAGAGCCATGAAGGAGTCCACACAACAAATAAAATTGGACAAAAAGAATGGTAAATGATTTTGAAATTTCAGAATCATAGTAATAGAAAGAAAAAAAACCCTTGAAGGTCTCAGAAAGGAAAAATATTGTATAATGCACCAAGAAACAGGAACTAATATTTATTCAAGCTTCTTGACGGTAACACTTGATACTAGATGACATTAGAACAAGTCTTTTGGAATTATCTTTTGGAGCTACACTTGGTGGCTTAAATGGTAAAGTATCTGCCTACAATGCAGGAGACCTAGATCAGATCCTTGGGTCAAGAAGACGCCTGGAGAAGGAAATGACAACCCAATCCAGTATTCTTACCTGGAGAATTCCATGCACAGAGGAGCCTGGCAGGCTACAGTCCATGGGGCTTCAAAAAGTTCAGACATAACTGAGTGACTAACACTTTCACTTTCACTTTTTTGGAATTATAAAAACAACTGTTTATAACCTGTAATTCTATGGGCAGATCTGATCTGCACACAGAATAAAAGTATATTCAGAGTCACACTCTTTCTGATAACCCTTGAAGAATGTGTATCATCAAGATAAAGGAATCAACTACAAAAGGAGAAGAAACAGGATTTAGGATATAAGAAAAAAGAAGTAAAATCTCACTGTTTGCAGATGACATGATCCTCTACATAGAAAACCCTAAAGGCACCACCAGAAAATTACTAGAGCTAATCAATGAATATGGTAAAGTTGCAGGATACAAAATTAACACACAGAAATCCCTTGCATTCCTATACACTAACNTGACATGATCCTCTACATAGAAAACCCTAAAGGCACCACCAGAAAATTACTAGAGCTAATCAATGAATATGGTAAAGTTGCAGGATACAAAATTAACACACAGAAATCCCTTGCATTCCTATACACTAACAATGTGAAAATAGAAAGAGAAATTAAGAAAACAATTCCACTCACCATTGTCAATAAAAGAATAAAATACTCAGGAATAATTCTACCTAAGAAACAAAAGACATATATATAGAAAACTATAAAACACTGATGAAAGAAATCAAATGTGACACAAATAGATGGAGAAATATACCATGTTCATGGATGAGAAGAATCGATATAGTGAAAATGAGTATACTACCCAAAGCAATCAATAGATTCGATGCTATTCCTATCAAGCTACCCATGGTATTTTTCAGAGAACTAGAACAAATAATTTCAGAGAACTAGAACAAATAATTTCACAATTTGTATAGAAATACAGAAAACCTTCAGTAGCCAAAGCGATCTTGAGAAAGAAGAATGGAACTGGAGGAATCAACTTGACTGACTACAAAGCTACAGTCATTAAGACAGTATGGTACTACCACAAAGACAGAAATATAGATTAATGGAACAAAATAGAAAGCCCAGAGATAAATCCATGCACCTATGTACAATTTATCTTTGACAAGAGAGGCAAGAATATACAAGGGAGAAAAGACAATCTCTTTAACAAGTGGTGCGGGGAAAACTGGTCAATCACTTGTAAAAGAATGAAACTAAAACATTCTCTAACACCATAAACAAAAATAAACTCAAAATGGATTAAAGATATAAATGTAAGACCAGAAACTATAAAACTAGAGGAAAATATAGGCAAAACACTCTATGACATAAATCACAGCAGGATCCTCTATGACCCACCTCCCATAGTAATGGAAATAAGAGCAAAAATAAACAAATGGGACCTAATTAAACTTAAAAGCTTTTGCACAATGAAGGAAACTAAAAGCAAGGTGAAAAGACAGCCTTCAGAATGGGAGAAAATAATAGCAAATGAAGCAACTCACAAAGAATTAATCTCAAAAATATACATGCAGCTCAATTCCAGAAAAATAAATGATCCAATCAAAAAATGGGCCAAAGAACTAAACAGACATTTCTCCAAAGACATACAGATGGCTAACAAACACATGAAAAGATGCTCAAAGTCACTCATTATCAGAGAATTGCAAATCAAAACCACAATGAGGTATCATCTTATGCTGGTCAGAATGGCTGCTATCAAAAAGGCTACAAACAATAAATGCTGGAGAAGTTGTGGAGATAAAGGAACTCTCTTACACTGTTGTTGGGAATGCAAACTTGTACCGCCACTATGGAGAACAGTGTGGAGATTCCTTAAAAAAACTGGAAATAGAACTGCCATATGACCCATCAATCCCACTGCTGGGCATACACACCGAGAAAACTGGAATTGAAAGAGACACGTGTACCCCATGTTTATCGCAGCACTGTTTACAATAGCTAGGATACTGAAGCAACCTAGATGTCCATCGGCAGATAAATAGATAAGAAAACTGTGGTACGTATACACAACGGAATATTACTCAGCCATTAAAAAGAATGCATTTGAATCAGTTCTAATGAGGTGGATGAAACTGGGGCCTATTATACTGAGTGAAGTAAGTCAGAAAGAAAAACACCAATACAGTATATATGCATATATATGGAATTTAGAAAGATGGTAATAATGATACTATATGTGAGATAGTANACAACGGAATATTACTCAGCCATTAAAAAGAATGCATTTGAATCAGTTCTAATGAGGTGGATGAAACTGGGGCCTATTATACTGAGTGAAGTAAGTCAGAAAGAAAAACACCAATACAGTATATATGCATATATATGGAATTTAGAAAGATGGTAATAATGATACTATATGTGAGATAGTAAAAAAGACACAGATGTAAAGAACAGACTTTTGGACTCTCTGGAAGAAGGTGAGGGTAGGATGATTTGAGAGAATAGCATTGGAACATTTATATTACCATCTGTGAAATAGATCACCTGTCCAGGTTCAATGCATGAGACAAGGCACTTAGGGCCAGTGCACTGGGATGACCTTGAGGCATGGGATGGGGAGGGAGGTGGGAGAGGGTTTCAGGATGGGGGACACATGTACATCCATGGCTGATTCATGTGAATGTATGGCCAAAACCACCAAAATATTGTAAAATAATTAGCCTCCAATTAAAATAAATACATTAACTAAAATAAATAAATAGCTTTAAAAAAGAGAGAGAGAGATCCCAAACAGGAGAGGGATAAAGGTAAGTCACAGTATAAGTCTTAAATTTACAAATGAGTAGTAAATCTTAAGTAACTTCATCCCTAACAACTGCTGCTAAGTCACTTAAGTCATGTCCAACTCTGTGCAACCCCATATACGACAGCCCACCAGGCTCCCCCGTTCCTGGGATTCTCCAGGCAAGAACACTGAAGTGGGTTGCCATTTCCTTCCCCAATACATGAAAGTGAAAAGTGAAACTGAAGTCGTTCAATTGTGTCCAACCCTCAGTGACCCCATGGACTGCAGCCTTCCAGGCTCCGCCGTCCATGGGATTTTCCAGGCAAGAGTACTGGAGTGGGTTGCCATTGCCTTCTCTGATCCCAAACAACTAGGTATTACAAATTCTATTCAATTATCTATGGGTCATTTATACAACTTTTAAAATTCCTTTTTGAATTTTATTTCTAACTTGGAGATCAACCCTGGAATTTCTTTGGAAGGAATGATGCTAAAGCTTAAACTCCAGTACTTTGGCCACCTGATGCAAAGAGTTGACTCATTGGAAAAGACTTTGATCCTGGGAGGGACTGGGGGCAGGAGGAGAAGGGGACGACAGAGGATGAGATGGCTGGATGGCATCACTGACTTGATGGGCGTGAGTCTGAGTGAACTCTGGGAGTTGGTGATGGACAGGGAGGCCTGGAGTGCTACGGGGGGTTGCAAAGAGTCAGACACGACTGAGCGACTGAACTGAACTGAACTGAACTATTATTTTAAAAATATGATCTCCATAGTCTAGTTCTTTTTTGTTTCATGACTGTATATGGTCACTTTTTGTAAATGACCCATGCTGTTTTGTGCTCGGTCACTCGGTCAGGTTGCAAAGAGTCAGACAGGACTGAGTGGCTTAGCACAGCACAGTATGGGTCATTTACAAAAAGTGACCATGTATAGTCATGAAACAAAAAAGAACTGGACTATGTAGATCATACTTTAAAAATAATAGTTAAGTTAGAAATAAAAAGCAAAAGGAATCTTTAAAGTTGTGTACAGATTTTGAACATACTGCTAAGTAACTCACAGGTTAAAAAGGAGTACTAAAGCAACATTACAATAGGAATTATACAAACTAGAATGGTCAAAGTTGGACAAAGAATAAGAAAATGAAGAAAAAATTGAAGGTTTAAAATAATAAAGATGAATCAGAAATAAAAATTAGAAGAGAATGAAAATAGTTACACTGTAAGATAAGAATGCTCATTCTTACCAATTCCACTCAACATTTTCGTGGAGGGTCTAGCCAGTGCAATCAGGGAAGAAAAAAGAAAAAATCACAAGGAAAAGATAGAATAAGCAAACCTGTTGTTGTTTGTTCATAGTTTAAATGTGTACATAGAAAAAGAAAATAATCTACATATGAGTTTTTAGAATTGAGCTTAGTAAATTGACTGAATATAGAAATACAGTGGTATGATATTCAGTTAAATAGAACATAATTTTTATTGTATTTATACTAGCATTTACAATAGTAAATGAGAATGAGGTACCAAAAAATAAATCTAGTGAAAAGTTCTCTAGTTTTTCAATAGAAAAAAAAATGTAAATATATTGATAAAAATACTAATAAAGTCTAAATAAAAGGTAGACATACCATATGAAAAAGACACTGTCGTAAAGATGTCACTTCTCCTTAAATTGATGTACAGATAATCTAATAAATTCTGAATTCTTTTATTCAAGAAATGCAACAAATTCACTGCTTAAACTTAAAAAAATATTTCTTTCAAACAGTAATAGACTCCTGTACAATTGTAAGAAAATAAATAGATTACATGTACCCTTTCTTTACCCAGTTTCTCCAAATGGCAGCATTGTATAAAATTCTAGTATTAAAAAGAACCAGAATATGAACACTGACAAAGTAAAGATACAGAGCAATTCCATCACCACAAGTATCTTCATGTCGTCATGTTATTGTCACATACAACCCACTCTCCTGTTTTTACCATTGGGCAACCAATGATTCTTTCTCCATATCTATTGCTTTTTTCTTTAGGAAAAGTTATATAAAGGAAATTATAAAGTATATAATATTTGAAAGTTGGCTTTATTCATTGAGCTTAACTCCTTCAAGTTTCATCCAAGTTATTGCATGCATCAATAGTCTTTTCCTTTTTATTTTTGAATATTCCATGTATTCAGAATGTACTATGGTTCATTCAACCATTTACCTGCTAGTGGATATCTAACTGTTTTTACCTGGGGGCTCTTCTGAATAAAGTTTTTGTGAGGAATCCTGCCAGATTTTTGTATGAATAAATGCTTGCATAATTCTAGGATAAATGCCCAATGGTACAATTGCTTGTTTATATGGTATTTACCTCTTTAATTTCTTTAGAAACTATAAAAATGTTATTCAGAGTGGCTGTACCATTCTATGTTCCCACAAACAATGTATGAGTGATCCAGTTTCTCTGTATTTTGCTAGCACTTGATGTTGTCACTATTTTTTTAGCCATTCTGATATGGAGTGATATTTCATAATGTTAATTTGTATATATCCAATGACTAACAATGTTGAAATCTTTTCACATGCCTACTCATCATCTGTAACTTCTCTTCACTGAAATGTCTGTTCCTGCCTTCTGCGCATTTTACCAACTGGATTTATTTTGTACTTTACCACTGAGTTTTAATACTTTTTTTTTTTACATTTTCTACATACTAGTCATATTTAAAGTACATGATGTACAAACATTTTTTCTTAGTCAGTAACTTGGCTTTTCATCCATGCAACAGTGTCTTTTGCAGAGCAAAATTTTAACATTTTGATGAATCCAGTATTGTATTGAATAACAGTGATGTCAACAATTTATTTTACTCTTTATATGCAAAGAGCAAAAAGGCTGTGAATAGGTAGGGCCCTTCCAAAACATAAGAAAAGTTGTGAAGATATGGTGCATAAAATTTCCAAATTGGTTGAATATATTTGTTTCTTGCAGCACCACAACTTCACTTCTATCTAGGTATATAGTCTAAAATATCACTTACACCTATGTTCTCAGAGACATATACAATAAGCTTCATGGAATAATTGCTCCTTAAAGTAAAATATTGGAAGCAATATTATCTGCTGGAGCATTGCTAAAGTAATAAATCGTGTGTATTTGCAGAGTGCAATACTATACATTACTGATAAAGGATGACAGAGAGCTCCATGAAACAATGTGGATATATTTTGAAACATAGAAGACAACATACTGGATGATATAACTTTTGAAAAGCCAATTAAAGCAAAACTAAACAATACATTGCTTCAATATACATGCATATGTGGCAAAAAAAGGGAATAATGAACACAGCATTCTGAGTATTAATTACCTTGATTGAGAAGTGGGCATAGAGATAGGATTAAAGAGGCATATACATAAATAGCATCAAGAGTATGGGTATTGTTGTCTTACTTATGTGAGATGGGGAATACACACATGTTTATTCTTCTTCTCTGTAATTAAATACCTTATTTTAATTGTAGGAAATATTTCATAATTTTTTAGAAGAAAATAAAAGATAAGGAATATGTATACCAAACTCATGACTGTGGTTATTTCTCAGTAGAGCAGGAGGGAAAGAGAATTGGAGGTAATGGTTTAAAGAGACATGATTTATTTATTTAACATGAGGGGAAGAAAATGTAATGAATAAGGAAAAAATTCATGAGTACAACTGTGAGGTAGGTGAAGGGAATATAGCATTTTGCCATATCATTCTTTGCAATTTTCCTTTTCTGAATTATTTTTAAGGTAAACTCTTAGATGCCCATCTCTTCCACATTACGATTATAATGTCATAGATAAAGAGACAGACAGATAGCAAGACAGACAGATTTCTAGGCAGACAGAGAGATAATAGAATAAGAAGGTGAACAGTAGCAATACAGATATTTGGTTTCATCCTCTGAGATACACTGAGAGCAGCAACATGATGCATCACAAAGTAGCACTTAACTCCTGGCTGGGTGAGAAGGTAGACAGGGAAACACTTTCGATCTGCACTACATCTTTATATAGTGTATCATTTTATTACTGCTGAATCACCATAGAATCTCTTTCTGACCACAAAATTAACAGAAGGTGAGTAGTGAAATACATTTTATTTTAGGGTAAGAAATACTATTGAGATGTTTACTAGACATCAATGACATTATAAGCATTCATTGACTATAAAACATCTAAGGGCTACATCTACACTACAAACACAAAAAATAACTTAAAGTACAATGGAAATCTACAAAACTCTTAAGAATGCCACTTGAATTCTCAAAGGCATAGCAATCAGAAAGTGTGCTTTCAAAGGCTAAGGAAGGAACGTTGCTCAATGGAAAGATAAAATCTTCAACTAAACAAGAGCCTGTATAAGTGAGGAAGAGAAGTGAAATTGATATGTCAAAGAACTTGGAGAGTGAAATATGGAAACTATCAAAACCAATAGAAGGGGAAATGCATGAGAAGATAAGAAAATCCAATGTGAAAACTGCAGAAAGATTCACTGAAACTGTCAAATACTTCAAGAGAGCTGTAGGAAAGTACATGCTGTTTCCCTGGAGAGAAAAGACTGCTACATATCAACAGAAAATTGAGGATTTGTAAATGCACACGCGGTTTATAGAATGCTATTTAAATATATTGCCATTTTTCCTACACTTGGGAATTTAGAGTCTAACTAATTGACACTGAGAGACCATTCTACCAGCCCTGAAGCACACTGGGTCTCAAAGATTAACACAAGCTATAAGCCCTTGGATGGCTGGGTCAGTGTCTGGTTCATCATTTTTATTTCCCCAGCACTTATTATAATACTTTGTTCATAATAGGTAGCCAATAAATTTATGATAAAAACAATGCCAATCCTGCTAGAGAAAATAGGTCTTTTTTATTACCTCAATAATCAAATATGATCCAAAGCAAATTAAGTATTTTTGACAGTGAAATAATACGAAACAACAAACGCACCATTCCACTGTACCCTGAGAGAATTATCTAGAGATGACTTTCTCTAATATGGTATTGCAAATATTTGTTGTGCTCAGTAAATGAAAGCCTTATCATCAGAGAGTTGGTATGAAATAATAAGAGAAGCTCCTCACTAAGAGAATCAGATCTCTTACACTACTGCTTAGGCTATTTAGTCATGAGATCGTCCACAAATCACTGTACCTCCCTGACCCTAGGGTTTCCCATCCAGAAGATGAGGCTGTTAAACTAGAAATTCCTAAGACCCCTTCCAGCTCTATCATGTAGCTCTGATGTGAATCCATGAAAAAACGAAACATAACCTGTGATAGTCTTAGATTGCATTTTATTTAAAATAGCTTTTCTTCCAGGCCTGGTTAAAACAAACAAACAAACAGAAAATACAATTTCCTAGAACGGCTTAGCAAGGCTTTCTAATTTAGGTAGTGATATACGGCTGCCGTCTATGGGGTCGCACAGAGTCGGACACGACTGAACGACTTAGCAGCAGCAGCAGCAGCGTACTACAAACACCAGCAGAGCCACAAGAACTTGGTAAAGGCAAGATCGCTGTCTCCCAAACTACCGTGCATGGAAAGACCTACTAGTGAATAACGGGGTTCAAACCTGTGGGACAGCATCAAGACGGAGGTGATAGAATAGCAGCACTGCACTGTGGTTGCTCTGCCACAAACAGACTTGCGTGCCTGGCAGCAGAAGGAAGGCAGTGGAAATGAACAATCAGTAACCTCTGATAGTTAGTGCTTGTCCCACCCCCACTTCCATCCTATGGAAAGCACAGCCTCAATGCAGGCCTATGGTTTGAACAAGTGACTCTTTTGTGACAGGGTAACAATTCCCTCTCCTTATAAGATGTAGTATGGTCAGTTTTTCTTAAAAGATGCCAAAAAGATCAGGGAAAATGGACAGTAAAACCAAAATGGTGTTAACCGAAATGAATGTGGAAAAGCAAAAAGAATTGAGTAGCCCTTGTGATTTGGAAGTGCATATAAATTTAACATCTCTGCATCTACAGAAATTTACAACCTTCCATGGATTTCATCATTTCAATTTGCCTTTGCTAAATCATAAATAGCTCTACAATATAAGAATTATAAGAGGTATATATAACATGAACCCTTGATATAAAGGATGGTGGCATCTTTTTTATGCTAATAGTACATGCATTACAAATCCCAAATGAAGGAAAACCCTCTAAGTTTCTTTGGCACAGAATCACAGCACCCAAAAGGTATCTTCTGGAATAAACAATCCATTTCTGTGTAACTCAAAGTTCTGTACTGCAAATGAAGACTCTCTAGAGTCCAGACTTTATTTTTTAACTTTGGTCATTAACTTTTTCTCTTACATGTCTGATTAGGTTTAATGAGTTAGCTAAGTTAATGAAGTGTGATGTCCCATTAAATATATCAACTGACAACAATTAATTCCTCAGAGCATGCTCCCTGTTGATTGATTATATTTATCCATGTAGTGAATTTAAGTGATGTAAATTTCTTAGCAGAAAATAGGAGTTGCAAACTCTGAGAGTTTAACTCAAAGAAAATGATTATTTTCTAACAGTGAAATTTGTTCATCAGTTCAGTTAATGTGCCTGTTGTCAACAACTTAATGAACACTTCACAAAAACAAGTTATCAGTCAATAAAACAGTGTCCTCTCTCATTGAAGGCCTTAGCTAGGAGCCCTTAATTGCGTAGAGTACCTCTATGTAGTTGCATTAGATCTAAGTAGTGCATCTAGTATATCATTGTGCTACATCTAAATAAGAAGCAGTGTGAAGTTTAGAGGTTTAGAAAGAGAGCCCAGAAATGCAGAGGAAATGTAAGTGCCTTTGAATTTAAGGAAATCCCCAAATCCCTTTATTCATTTTTGGTAATAGCCCTAGTTTTCCCAGGGCACCTGTCACAGGTACCCTGAAAACTTTCTCACAAATTGCCTCAGTAATAATGGACTGTCACAGACTTCTTACATGATCCTGATAGAGTAGTACAGGATTTCTCAGGAGATTAAAGTCTGGTCAAATCACCACAGTGAGTGAAATTAACCAAGCTGAGAAGATCCTAGGTGGAAAAAGAGCAAACAACTGTTTAAATATAAATATCTTGATAATGAGTAATAAGCAAAATGACAAAAGAACTCAAAGTTATCATTTGTAAAATACACCTCTAGTTCAGTTCAGTTCAGTTGCTCAGTGGTGTCTGACTCTTTGCAGCCCCATGAATTGCAGCACACCAGGCCTCTCTGTCCATCACCAACTCCCAGAGTTCACCCATACTCATGTCCATCGAGTCGGTGATGCCATCCAGCCATCTCATCCTCTGTCGTCCCCTTCTCCTCCTGCCGCCAATCCCTCCCAGCATCAGAGTCTTTCCCAATGAGTCAACTCTTTGCATGACGTGGCCAAAGTACTGGAGTTTCAGCTTTAGCATCATTTCTTCCAAAAAACACCCAGGACTGATCTCCTTTAGAATGGACTGGTTGCATCTCCTTGCAGTCCAAGGGACTCTCAAGAGTCTTCTCCAACATCAGTTCAAAAGCATCAATTCTTTGGCGCTCAGCTTTCTTCACAGTCCAACTCTCACATCCATACATGACCACAGGAAAAACCATAGCCTTGACTAGACGGACCTTAGTCGGCAAAGTAATGTCTCTGCTTTTGAATATGCTATCTAGGTTGGTCATAACTTTAACCAACTCCCAGAGTTCACCCATACTCATGTCCATCGAGTCGGTGATGCCATCCAGCCATCTCATCCTCTGTCGTCCCCTTCTCCTCCTGCCGCCAATCCCTCCCAGCATCAGAGTCTTTCCCAATGAGTCAACTCTTTGCATGACGTGGCCAAAGTACTGGAGTTTCAGCTTTAGCATCATTTCTTCCAAAAAACACCCAGGACTGATCTCCTTTAGAATGGACTGGTTGCATCTCCTTGCAGTCCAAGGGACTCTCAAGAGTCTTCTCCAACATCAGTTCAAAAGCATCAATTCTTTGGCGCTCAGCTTTCTTCACAGTCCAACTCTCACATCCATACATGACCACAGGAAAAACCATAGCCTTGACTAGACGGACCTTAGTCGGCAAAGTAATGTCTCTGCTTTTGAATATGCTATCTAGGTTGGTCATAACTTTCCTTCTAAGGAGTAAGTATCTTTTAATTTCATGGCTGCAATCACCATCTTCAGTGATTTTGGAGCCCCCCAAAATAAAATCTGACACTGTTTCCATTGTTTCCCTATCTATTTCTAGTTAGAAGAGTCTAAATAATCCAGATTATTGGAAAGGTTACCTTAGATATGGAAAGAAAGTAGTCAGTGGATGCAAGCCTTCACTCTGGATGATGAGAAAACTCTCATTTCCCTGAATACTTCACGTTCTCTCATGTTGATACATTTGGGAAGACCGAAGAACATTTACCCATATACTTCACTGAGTGAACAGAGCAACACAGAGCCCAGTTTGTCCTTGGGACATGGATTTGTAGGGGCTTTCTAAATAACAGAATAACCTTTCTTGGTTCTTATGCATTACTAAAGAGGTGAGTGTCCTTAACAGAAAAAAATTGTGTATTCAATCAAGTAGGTGTTAAATGTTGCAGGCTTATCAAAGAGGCATCCTTCAATCTTGTTTATTTAACCAGTCCATGAATAGAAGCAGCACTTGTTAGCTACAGTTGGCTATTGTCAATGGTATACTTTTGGTTGTTTCTCCCCCCACACTTTGGTTGTTTGTTTTTATGGTGTCTAAACCAGGACATAAAAGCTAATGGTTGGTGATGGTCATTTTACATACTCAAGTAAAATATTCGACAAACGTATTAATTGAATCAAGCCCACCACATCCCATCCATAACCTTCAAGTTAGCATAAAAAATTGTCATGATTACCAGAGCAAAAAATAACAAACTTACAAAGGTCAAAAGCATACTTTGGCTCTTCCATTTCTTCACGAGGATAATTGTTGACTCCTGACAGTAGATGAAAGCAAAATATTTCCAATTAAAGTGAGAATCATTAGCTAGGCCAGCCATTGAAACTAATAGGTACTTGCTCATCTGAAGGGCCTGAAGTGTTTAGTGGATTCCTCTTTCATTACCCAAGATGCTTCCCATTGCAATCTAGTTCATTGGTCATCAGTAATTTCTATAACTGCCATAGCATAGCATTGGGTCGGCACTTGGCAAAGGAGAAAAGCAAAGAAGTCCAGTTCCACCTATAATGCTTTATTTCTTCCCCTTCTTATTCTCAAAGATTAGATCCATCTACTTGTATCTCTCTTCAATATTTCTCATTTCAGAAAAGCAGAAAGAAGATGACTAAACATGGATTTCAGTATAAAGTATTCTCAGAGATTTTTTATGAATTAATTATTTTCCTGGCTACCAAACAAAACTGTTTTAACTAAGTAGGATAAATTCTCTGTTTAGTATGGACATTCATTATTGCACAATTCTTGCTGTCATTTAAATAATTTTATTTCAATGGATCAGGGTTTGGATACTTAAATAAATAATAAACAAGTAAAATATTATATTTGGCTTCCCTGGTGGCTTAATGGTAAAGAATTACCTGCCAGTGCAGGAGATATGAGTTTAATTCCTGGGTCAGGAAGATCCCCTGCAAGAGGAAAGGGCAACCCACTCCAATATTCTTGTTTGGGAAATCCCACTGTTAGAGGAGCCTGGCAGGCTACAGTCCATGAGGTTGGACAAAGAGTTGTACTTGACTTGGTGACTAAACAACACAATGTTATATTAATCTTTCTTAATTAATCCTTCTTAATATAACCAGCTCCATGTTAGTATTTTCTGTCCAGTTCAGGTGTCTTCCAAAGTGTAGATTAAACACCACCTTAAACATCAGAATCACCTGGAGGTAAGGAACAGATTATTAGAAACACAGATTCCTGGGCCAAAATTTACTGAATCAGAATGTCTTGGAGAAGACCAAGGAATTTGCATTATTAATAAACATCCCTAGTCACCCTTAGGCTGAGGATTCACTGTCGTATCAATAAACCTTTACTTTCTCTCTTAAAAAAAAACAAAAAACAAAAAACACTCTTCATGAATGATCACCACAAAGGAGGGAACAGATGATAAAAACATTTCATAAAATTAAAAATGTACAAAAGAGGTTAGTTGAATAAAATATGCTGAGTTCCTACAATTTCACACTATACCTTGTATTTACTCTCAAGTGTAGCACTCACCACAATGTTTTATACCAAAATATATTTGTTATATCAATTTTTCCTACTTGACTACAGGGTATTAAAAGATAGTATCAGTGTCTTACTTTATTTTCTTAGTCTCAAGAACAGTGTTAATTATCCTACTGAAATGAAGGAATAAAAGAATAAACATTGTGTCTATTAAAAAAGCTTATTCAGATACATGAGTTACTTAGAGAAGCTCCACTTAAAGCTGCCTGGAGAGTAACACATTATATTTCATTCCATCTAAGATGCCACTGATTATAAGACACACTATTATTTTATATACTACCAAGAAAAAAACTCCAGAAAATAAATGGGATATCATCATTGATTGTAAGATACAACCCAATTTTAAGGATAATAAAAAATGTGAAAAAGTGTGTGTCTTAGTATCAGTAAAATGGGGGACTTAATACATGGCATCCAGAAAGAGTAAACACACTGCCACAGAAAGTGGTTTTCTTAATAATGTGTATGTGCTTAGTCGCTTCAAGACCAGACATAAATACAGCCATCTCAGCAGGTGCCCAGGAGAATCAACACTGTGTTGTGCTAATTCACTTCATCTCATCCCAATTCTGTGAGACCCTGTGGACCATAGCCCGCCAGGCCCCAGTGTCCATGGGATTCTCCAGGCAAGAATACTGGAGTGGGGTTGCCATGCCCTCTTCCAGGGGATCTTTCCAACCCAGGGACTGAACCTGCGTCTCATGCCTCCTGCATTGGTTGGCGGGTTCTTTATCAGTAGTGCCCCTGGGAAACCCTTTCTTAATGATATCATCCACTTAATCCTGACTCATCATATTACCATGTAAAGCAAGTAGGGTTCATACTTCATTTCAGGAATTAGTCTGAGAAAATCTACAGAAAGACAGTTTTCCCACTGAACACTGTCCAAAGCACATGCAACTCACTGTAAAATACAAGTCTCAGCAGACCCTAATAAACTGATCGTTCAAATAGGTTGCTTGTCTTTTCACCTAGCGTGCATTTGTTTAGGCCACAGAGCTCTGCAATATGAGACTTAAATTGTATTCAGTGCTTAAATGGGAGTAATAAAAATAAGTGGGTGGGCCAGGGATTGAAGCCACGTATTTAAATGAATTTTAAACCTAATTAGGTGACTAATTATGCATCAGAACTTAGTTGATGTACAACATGTCATGCCTGGTTAATGATGATTTATTCTAAAATTCTTCATTCAGATTGCTTTATTCTCCATTTTCAATGAGTCAAATCACTAAAAGACAGCCTTAATTTTGAGAATGTTCTCCTTCTTAATCATTCTCTGTCTAAAATTTGTAGAAATTTAAAGACATCATAAAATAGAACTCAATATTACAAAATGAAAAGTAAGAAAATTTGCTATTCAAAGCCTCCCTAGAGCCTTACATGTAGTATAGAATTGAAGCAGTAAATTCCAGACCATATTTGCCAAACACAAAGTACTACATTGGTAATAATTAATATTTCTAAACAAAAGGAGAATTGTGTTGGTAAAGCTTTTTACAGGCCTACATAGCGTGGCAGTAAATAAACTCTCCCAATTTTCCAAAATGAATTTATTGGGAGCAAAGGCAATGAAAAATTAAACCAAACACATTTTACAGTACTGGAGTGGGATGCCATTGCCTTCTCCATATATATATATATGTATATATATATATATATCTTAGCCTGGCGGGCTATAGTCTGTAGGGTTGCAAAGAGTCAGAGAAGACTAAAGCAACTTAGCATGCCAACAAATATGTCTTGAAAGCTTGCTCTGAGCCACTTAGACTGGATTGGTATACAGGTGAGCTAAAGATGGAACAGTGAACCAGAGGGACTTGGTCCCCCTTTCAGAGCTGAGGTCTAATGATGAGACAGAGAACTATACAATCATAATAAATCACACTAGTGCTCTAAAAATGGAATTAAAGGGAGCTTTGTGAGGTATATGTACTAGTTTAGCAGGTGGCAGAAAAAATTGCTAAAAGATACGTAAGAATTAGTCAGGCCACCTAGTGGGGAAGATTGTTAAAGGCAGAGAAAGCAGGTGAGTGAAGATTGTGTTTATTTCAGAAGATGAAAGATGTGTTTTATGGGATTGACAGTTTGTATGCAAGAATATGTATGTGCTCAGATGCATCCAACTCTTTACGACCTCATGAACTATAGCCCGCCAGGCTCCTCTGGCCGTAGGGTTTCCCAGACAAGAATTCTGGAGTGGGTTGCCATTTCCTTCTCCAGGGGATCTTCCCAACCCAGGAATTGAACCAGGGCCTCTTACATCTCCTGCACTGGCAGGCAGACTCTTTACTACCAGCGATACCTGGGATGCACAAGAAGAGCCCAAATGGAGAAATAAAGACCTCTGAAGGAGTTTCAACTTTGTTGGAAGAGCAATAGAAACACATAAAATACCTTTAAAGCAAAGAGGGGTATAATCAGAATCAAATTCAAGAATGATCACTTTGCTTTAGTTTGAAAACTGGTTTGCAGTGGCACAAGACAGAAGGTAAAGATTCCTGCTTGAAGAGTGATGACATTCCAGAAGAGAGTGAATGTACACATGACCTGGTGCAGGAATAATGAGGAATAACTTAAGATAGATATTTGAAAATGACTGCAGATATAATAAAAAGATAGCTGGTAATTTACTTGGACGTATGTAGAAGAGGGTGGTGGGGAGAGGCAAGGAAGAAGTAAGGAGTGGTAAAACTGAGAAGGCAAGGAGTTAGGTTTCATCAACTGCCTGAATGGTAGGGCCTTTCACTGGAAACCAGAGAAGGAAAGAAGGAGGAGTTAGCTCAGATATTCTTAGACTTCCTGGAATTCGTAGACTACCACTTAGGAAGCAGGTGAGTTCACCATGAGGACATGACCTATTGGTAACTGGCTGGCAGTTGCATCTATGGGTGCAGTGTTTAGGAGAGAGTTTTTGAGATATGTCAACATTATTTTTTAAATATGTTTTATTTATCAACTCATTCTAGATGTTTGCCTAAGATCATTTTTCGAATCTAACAGAACTCATATTTTCTCAGGTCATTGGGGTCAAAAACTGTCAAAACACTGCAGTGTAAGGGCAATGAGGAAAGTTTCCAAGTGTTTATTAGCTCTGTTCTCAAGAGACCTATAATTTTTCCAAGGGATGGATTTCCTGATCTTGGTATGCAAAGACAGTAAACTACATTTGTTGCATAAAAAATTGATTTTGCTCAATGTATACTATACATCTGCCATTTTCTTAAAACATTTCTCCATGTCAGTAAACCTAAAAAGGCTGCCACAGCAGATTGCCTCAGCTAACATGTAGCAGGCTTTCATCAAATGTGGTCTGAGGGGAAGAAATGAAAAGCGGAGGCTTTCTGTGCCGAGGTGCTGAGAGAGCAAGCCGGGTTCTTGGTATTCTGTGAGAGAAACAAGTTTGCAGCATAACGAGCTTGAGGAAATATTCTGCAAAGAGCTCTTGCACAAATTGAACAACATAAAAGAGTGCACGCTGATTAGTGCAGGATTGCAAACAGAACTGGAGCATTCCTTATTCATTTTCTACTCTGGAAAGCTCTGCTGGGCACTTTCTAACCATGGACAATTTATTTGCCAATTGCATCATGGGCTTAAGAAAATATTTTTCATAAACATTTCAGGAACATATTTTTTCCGCTGATGTTTGTCCTATCCTTTTGGGTTTAATCAATGCTCTGCTGTTATAATGTATTTTCTTGCTTCAGTCCATGAGTAGCACTTACATTTAAAACAGGCCTATTTTTCCCTTCCAAGTAAATGATGATGCTATGTTTCAGATGCTCACTAATATGAAGAGCAACAAAAATACTCCAAATCCAAAAATCATTTCATCATTCGTCCCATTTGCATGTGATCTCTGGATTTTGCTGCATTCTTTCTGACATTTCCACCATCCACTTTGGGAACCATTTCTTTGCACAAATCAAGGGTGCATAGCTCATTGGCCATCATCTGAAGTCTATTTGTATACAATAAGTAAGGATCATTATTTCTCTGACAAATACAACTTAACCTTATCTCTACCCTCTACCCTCATGACCTTAAAATATACTTTTGCTGGAAAACTTCTGGCAAAAATGGTGGGTCAGCATATGTAGAAAATTACGAACTAGTCTTCTTCATAACACTAAAACTCCACGTTGCACTGTGCTCCAAATGTGTCTTAACTTAATCTCCTCCTTTCTTCAGAACACAGTTATATGGGTCACTAGAAAAGCATGTAATTTCAACTCATGTTGAGCACAGAGAATGGGAATTTTAAAATATAATAATACTGATACATCAGTCACAATAAGAAGGAGAAGAATGGCTACTGGTTATTGATGATGTCCTATATAGAACTTTGCCCAGTTTTTGACTAAGAGGTTAACATAATTTTAAAAAGTTTTTTTAACTGCACAGAAATTCAAGGGAGATAGATATTTGTTTTAATCAAATATTCATTTTGCCCCATTGAGGAGAGAGCTGGCTGAGCACAGAACACCCAACACTTGATGGATGAGACTGATTATTATCACAAATATTCACAGCCTAGGGGAGGAGGATACCCCATGCCATACAAGACCACATAGGCTGCACTCAGAAATAGAGTGAACCAGGGCAGTGGGAGGCGGGCTTTGAGGTATTCAAGAGGGTGAGGCGCCCCCTGGTCCTGATGGGAGGGTGTCACTGGCTTCTTTGAATAATCCCACAGACTGATCATAAACTAGATCCATAGGGATGAGCGGAAGTGGTACTTGGCAACCCACTTCAGTATTTTTGCCTGGAAAACCCCCATAGACAGAGAAGCCTGGTGGGCTACAGTCTATGGGAATGCAAAGAGCTGGCATAACTGAGTGAGCAAGCACAGATGCCGCTTAGGAACTGCAGTAGGCAGAAAAGTGCCCCCCAGGAAAATGTCTATGTCCTAATTTCTGGAACCCATGAATATGTTACCCCTTAAGACAAGAAGGACTTTGAAGATCTGATTAACTTAAGCATCTGTAGTGCTTAGTCATTCAGTTTGACTCTTTGTGACCCTTTGGACCATGGCTGCCAGGTTCTTCTGTCCATAAGATTTTCCAGGCAAGGAAACTGGAGTGAGTTGCCATTTCCTTCTCCAGGGGACCTTCCTGACCCAGGGATCAAAACTGTGTCTCCTGTGTCTCCTGTACTGCAGGCAGATTCTTTACCTGCTGAGCCATTGAGGAAGCCCATAGATGAGGAGATTATCCCAGTCTACTCACGTGGGCCTAATGCCATCACATAAGGGTCCTTACAAGTGAAAGAGGGAGGTAGGAGAGTCAGAGCAGGAATGTGATGACAGAAACAGAGGTGAGAGCCATGCAATTTCTGGCTTGAAGACATGAGCCAAGCAAGTTGTGCAGCCTCTAGTAGCTGGAAAAGGCAAAGCAACAGATTCCTCCCTAGAGCCTCCAGGAGAGACCAGACTTGCCATCACCTTGACTTTAGCTTGAGACCCATTTCAGATTTTTGACCTCCAGAACTGTAAGATAATGCATTCATGTTGTTTTCAAACCTTTCAGATTGCAGTAATTTGTTATAACAACAGCAGGACATTAATACAGTCATGGTAACCGTCAACACTTATTTTAAACTTTTTCTCTTTCCACATTGCCAGTTTCCTCCTAGGAGATTTTGACAGCCATGAACACTAACCTCTGCTCCTGTGGTCTCTTGTATGTGTTTCCAATATCTATGTCTACTCAACTTCTCCAAATTCTACCTTAACTCCAACATACTATTTCACTTTATTACTTCCTCAGTTCGCCTTATTCTCTTCTCAAGGATTCTCATTCCCATCTTATTTCTGCTTCCTTCTTCCTTTAATGTGAGGCTCTCATCTTTCAACATTTATTTCACTGATTCCTTCATGCTCTATTCTTCTTCTGTCCACTTATGTGCTGCTTCTCCCTCTCTGATCTGCTAACACTCTGTTATGCAGCGCAGAACTTGGCTCAAATGTATTTCTCTGTAAATCTTTCTTATTCCTCAGACAAGGTAAGTACCTCTTGCTTTACAATCATATCATCATTTCTATAGAGTTGTAATTTACTGAATAGCTTTCCCTTAAGTTCCATCTTTCCCACTGAACACTATCCTTGTTCAAAAATGGTTTGGGTCTTGTTTATATCTCTAACATTGAGCCAACTATCTGGTACACAGTATATGTTCAATAAATAGTTTTTGAATGAAGGGCCCAACAAATACATTAATTATAATAAATAGCAGTCTCTTTGGTAATTTCTATAACTCAGAAGACAATACAAGCATCTTTATTCTAAAACTATAATTCAGATCTTACTGAAGCCAAGACTGATTTCCATCAGGCCAGCTTCATACATGCACACCCTAAGAAGTGACACAGGGCAGGTTTCTATATTCAGGAAGACTTCACACCTAATTTAATGCTCTACTTTTACCATCTTTAAATTCTTAACAATTATTGATCAAGGAGTCTTATGTCTACATTTTGCACTGGAATCCACACATGATGTAGCCAGTCCTGTTCCCCATGGGTGGATTCATTCCACAACAGCTTTTAAGATTCTATTATATGTTGAGCACTATTTGTGGGGATGCTAAATATGAATATGATGATGTCTTTACAGATGATATAGATATCCAAACAAATATTTACAAATAATTACAAAATAATATGACAAAGTCTATAATGGAAGCAAGTGAAAAGGACTATCAGAACTCTAAAGGAGAAGTTAAAGATTCTCCTGAGAGCACAGAGGAAGGCTTCTCTGAAGAGATCACAATTGAACTGAACCCTCAGAATGAATAGGAATTCTCCAGTGAAAAAGTCATTATACATATAGAGACTAAAACTCCTTAATAGGTGGACAAGAAATGGCAGGATAATAGGGCTGTCACCCTCTACTTTCCAAGGTCAGGGGGTATCCAATTTGTAATCACTTCCCAAGAACAAATCCAAGGGTGCTTCCCCATAACAACCCAGTTAGGAAGTAAACAGAACACATACTTCTCTGAAGTTTACAAAGTTCTGGACAGGTGGGATTGGGAGAGGTTGATGAACAGCAAGCACAGAGCACAAGGGATCTGCTAGAATTCTAGCAGATAGGGACAGAGCAGAAGGCTCAGGCCATAAAGCAGCCTATTTGGTACAGCTTTCTAAGTACCCAGAGTATAGTAGCCAGGGCATTCATGCTGATCCTCCCGCAGTCCAGGAAACTTCTTCAAGATCAGCCTGCTGATTCTTTGGCACACCTGATAACTCTTTCACTTTCTCTCTCTTTTCTCACCTCCTCTTAATCTTATATTAATCCTTCCCTCTACAACCTTTTCCAGTGTTCTTCAAAGAGAGGTCCTCCCTCTCTTAAAATCTTTGTGCTTTTTTTTATGTATATATTATTCTTCAATGGCATATTAAGCCCTAAGCCCAAATATTAACACTTCATTATTTTTTTTTTTTTGGTGGTATCAGAGGTTCTTTATTTTTTTTTTTTTGCATTTTTTTTTGTATTTATTTATTTTTTTACACGAACTCCCAAACATGAACCCCCCTCCCACCTCCCACCCCACATCATCCCTCCAGATCATCCCCATACACCAGCCCCAAGCATCCTGCATCCTGCATTGAACATAGACTGGCAATTCATTTCTTACATGATAGTATACATATTTCAATGCTATTCTCCCAAATCATCCCACCCTCTCCCTCTCCCTCTCCTTCTCCCTCAGAGTCCATAAGTCCGCTCTACACATCTGTATCTCTTTTGCTGTCTTGCATACAGGGTCCTCATTACCATCTTTCTAAATTCCATATATATGTGTTAGTATACTGTATTGGTGTTTTTCTTTCTGGCTTACTTCACTCTGTATAATTGGTTCCAGTTTCATCCATCTTATTAGAACTGATTCAAATGTATTCTTTTTAATGGCTGAGTAATACTCCATTGTGTATATATACCACAGCTTTCTTATCCATTCATCCGCTGATGGACATCTAGGTTGTTTCCATGTCCTGGCTATTATAAACAGTGCTGCAATGAACATTGGGGTACATGTGTCTCTTTCTATTCTGGTTTCCTCGGTGTGTATGCCCAGCAGTGGGATTGCTGGGTCATAAGGCAGTTCTATTTGCAATTTCTTAAGGAATCTCCACACTGTTCTCCATAGTGGCTGTACTAGTTTGCATTCCCACCAACAGTGTAAAAGGGTTCCCTTTTCTCCACACCCTCTCCAGCATTTATTGCTTGCAGACTTTTGGATCGCAGCCATTCTGACTGGTGTGAAGTGGTATCTCATTGTGGTCTTGATTTGCATTTCTCTGATAATGAGTGACGTTGAGCATCTTTTCATGTGTTTGTTAGCCATCCGTATGTCTTCTTTGGAGAAATGTCTATTTAGTTCTTTGGCCCATTTTTTGATTGGGTCGTTTATTTTTCTGGAATTGAGCTGTATAAGTTGCTTGTATATTTTTGAGATTAGTTGTTTGTCAGTTGCTTCATTTGCTATTATTTTCTCCCATTCAGAGGGTTGTCTTTTCACCTTGCTTATAGTTTCCTTTGTTGTGCAGAAGCTTTTAATTTTAATTAGATCCCATTTGTTTATATTTGCTTTTATTTCCAGTATTCTGGGAGGCGGATCATTGAGGATCCTGCTGTGATTTATGTCGGAGAGTGTTTTGCCTATGTTCTCCTCTAGGAGTTTTATAGTTTCTGGTCTTACATTTAGATCTTTAATCCATTTTGAGTTTATTTTTGTGTGTGGTGTTAGAAAGTGATCTAGTTTCATTCTTTTACAAGTGGTTGACCAGTTTTCCCAGCACCACTTGTTAAAGAGATTGTCTTTACTCCATTGTATATTCTTGCCTCCTTTGTCAAAGATAAGGTGTCCATATGTGTGTGGATTTATCTCTGGGCTTTCTATTTTGTTCCATTGATCTATATTTCTGTCTTTGTGCCAGTACCACACTGTCTTGATGACTGTGGCTTTGTAGTAGAGCCTGAAGTCAGGTAAGTTGATTCCTCCAGTTCCATTCTTCTTTCTCAAAATTGCTTTGGCTATTCGAGGTTTTTTGTATTTCCATACAAATCTTGAAATTATTTGTTCTAGTTCTGTGAAAAATACCGCTGGTAGCTTGATAGGGATTGCATTGAATCTGTAGATTGCTTTGGGTAATATATTCATTTTCACTATATTGATTCTTCCAATCCATGAACATGGTATATTTCTCCATCTATTAGTGTCCTCTTTGATTTCTTTCATCAGTGTTTTATAGTTTTCTATATATAAGTCTTTAGTTTCTTTAGGTAGATATATTCCTAAGTATTTTATTCTTTTCGTTGCAATGGTGAATGGAATTGTTTCCTTAATTTCGTTTTCTACTTTCTCATTATTAGTGTATAGGAATGCAAGGGATTTCTGTGTGTTGATTTTATATCCTGCAACTTTACTATATTCATTGATTAGCTCTAGTAATTTTCTGGTGGAGTCTTTAGGGTTTTCTATGTAGAGGATCATGTCATCTGCAAACAGTGAGAGTTTTACTTCTTCTTTTCCAATTTGGATTCCTTTTATTTCTTTTTCTGCTCTGATTGCTGTGGCCAAAACTTCCAGAACTATGTTGAATAGTAGCGGTGAAAGTGGACATCCTTGTCTTGTTCCTGACTTTAGGGGAAATGCTTTCAATTTTTCACCATTGAGGATAATGTTTGCTGTGGGTTTGTCATATATAGCTTTTATTATGTTGAGGTATGTTCCTTCTATTCCTGCTTTCTGGAGAGTTTTTATCATAAATGGATGTTGAATTTTATCAAAGGCCTTCTCTGCATCTATTGAGATAATCATATGGCATTTATTTTTCAATTTGTTAATGTGGTGAATTACATTGATTGATTTGCGAATATTGAAGAATCCTTGCATTCCTGGGATAAAGCCTACTTGGTCATGGTGTATGATCTTTTTAATGTGTTGTTGGATTCTGATTGCTAGAATTTTGTTGAGGATTTTTGCATCTATGTTCATCAGTGATATTGGCCTGTAGTTTTCTTTTTTTGTGGCATCTTTGTCAGGTTTTGGTATTAGGGTGATGGTGGCCTCATAGAATGAGTTTGGAAGTTTACCTTCCTCTGCAATTTTCTGGAAGAGTTTGAGTAGGATAGGTGTTAGCTCTTCTCGAAATTTTTGGTAGAATTCAGCTGTGAAGCCGTCTGGACCTGGGCTTTTGTTTGCTGGAAGATTTCTGATTACAGTTTCAATTTCCGTGCTTGTGATGGGTCTGTTAAGATTTTCTATTTCTTCCTGGTTCAGTTTTGGAAAGTTGTATTTTTCTAAGAATTTGTCCATTTCTTCCACGTTGTCCAATTTATTGGCATATAATTGCTGATAGTAGTCTCTTATGATTCTTTGTATTTCTGTGTTGTCTGTTGTGATCTCTCCATTTTCATTTCTGATTTTATTAATTTGATTTTTCTCCCTTTGTTTCTTAAAAACCAATTATTTCTTTGAGAGGACAGAGGGCTTGATATTTAAATCATCCCAGGAGATGGAGAATAATATTTGTGTTCCATCTTCCTGTTGTAGAAGAAGAGAAAATTAAAGAGTTAACTCTCCATCGGAGAGAATCTGCAGTTGGTTCATGGAGCACAAGCTGGAGATTTCAGCTTGGAATCTTTGGGGCAGGTCCTAAGAGTTTCTGATGGGACCATTTAGCATGAGTTAATTTTTAAAATTAAGATGAAAACTTTGGCTTCCCTTTCTCTTAACTCTTCCTTTTTCCAAAAGAACAGTCTAAATACGACCTGGTCATCTCTTACAGATCTAGATATTATTGCTCTGGAGTCTGGGCTGTCCATTTCTTCTGTTCAGAGATTCACCTCAGGGGGAATGGCAATGCCTAGACTTTGCTCAGAGAGATGTACATAAATTTGTGATTCAAAGGAACTATAACACACTGTATCACTGTCAGGACTTTCCATTTCTAAGCCAAATGTCATCTCCTTGTTGTAGCATGGAAAGAAGCCCTGGTTCAGCTGTCAGAGAACTGGAAGGATGCCTGTACCCAGATAGCACACTGGTGGATATTTTTGTCCAATATTGAAATCTCCAACTTTTAACTCATTTTGATATCAATGCTATACAGGTCTACAGAACAATTTGGTAAGTGCTCCTTTTTTTCTATTCTCTAGAAGAGCTTATGGAAGATTGATTCCATTTCTTCCTAAATTATACATGGGTCAGAAGATACATTATTTGAAAATGCCAATTCTTTCCCAATTGATCTTAAAGATTTAGTGTAATCTCAGTTAAAAATCCTAACAGTTTGTGTGTGTGTGTGTGCAAACTGACAGGCTGATTGTGAAATTTGTATAAAAATTATAAGGCCAAGAATATCCAGGGCAATCTTCAACAAGAAAGCTAGGGACTTATATCGCCAGGTATCAGGACTTATTTTAAAAACTATAATAATTAAGACAGTATATTACTGATGTAAGAGTAGAAAAACTGATCAACAGTACAAACAGAAGATCCTATGAGCAGCCCCATATATACAAATTGTATCAGCTTGTACTCAGGAAAAGATCTCTCATTACATGCTTCTAACATCTATGTCTTCTGATCCCAAGGGGAGCTGGAGAATTGGGGAAGAAGTCACTAACCAATGTTCAAGGGCATAGAAGGAAAAGTCAGTTTGCTGAGATAAAAACCTAAGCAAGAAACCCAAGGATGGAGACCATGGAGAATAAAATTGTGGAAGGTCTACAGAAAACTGGTGCCTCCATACCTTGCCACTTCTGTGGGTGCCCTGCCTAACACCTGGAGGTGGCCTAGGGCTGCTGTTGCCCAGCAAGGGTAGCAGTCAGGAAGAAAAGCTAAACATGGAAATAGAAAAGAGGAAAGCCTTAACACAACCCACCAGCACCCTTGTGTCTTTCCATGGCCATATCTAAGAAGACTTCCAAGAATAATGATAACTTCCTCATTTTCTCCTTCTAAATCTTGTGTAAGTTCCTCAATTAGCCAGCTCTAGTAGAAACCATTCAGGGAAGAAGATTCTGGGGAAAGTGGTTCTCATCTTACCAAGTTAATACAGAAGAATTCAACACATACAGTCACCTGCTTGATGGAAAATATAACACTGAAGTACAATGCAGAAAGAATAATCTCAATATATGTTTCTGGATCAATTAAATATCATTAAGAGAAAAAAATAAATCTTGATACTAGCTTATACCATAATCAAAAATCAGTATCAGGTGGACTACAGTTCTAAATGTTAAAGATAAAAATTTAACAGGAAACACAGACCAGTATCTTCATAACCTTGAAGTATGTAGACATTTCTTAAACAAGGCAAAAATAACATTAATTGCAAAAGGTAAAACTTTGATCAAGTTAACTATATTTAAATTAATAATCATTGTCCATCAAAATACTCTACTAAAGGAGTGAAAAGATAAATCATAGAATGGGAAAAGGTATATGCAATATATGTGTTAGGAACTCATATGCAGAATATTTCAAAAATCCCTATGAATAAACAAATAATATGCAACTATGCATATAACCCATCAGAAAACTGGAGCATCTTTGTGTACGGAGACATTATAAAGGAGCATATGCAAATGGCCAGTGTATTGCTTATCTCCTTGCTTTGCATGCTTAGTCACGTCCTGCTCTTTGTGACCCCGTGTACAGTAGCCTGTCAGGTTCCTCAGTCTGTGGGATTCTCCAGGCAAGAGTACTGGAGTGGGTTGCCATTCCCTCCTTCACAGGATCTTCCCACCCAGGGACTGAACCCGCATCTTCTGAGTCTCCTGCACTGGCAGGTGGGTTCTTTACCACTGTGCCACCTGGGAAACCTTATTAGTTATCTCTTGCTATATAACAAATTACCCAAAAACTTAATGGCAGAAAACAACACACATTCTATATTATATATTTATGTCACATGCATTTATTATTCTTGTGGGTCAAGAATCTGCGTACTGTGTTGGGTCTTCTGACTCTTAGTCACGCACACAATTGTAGTCATCTTAAATAAAAGTCAACTGAAGGTGAAATCTGCTTCCCAGCTCACTCCAGTGATTGTTGGCAGCATTCATTGCCCACTTGGCTGTTGGACTGAAACCTTGAGTCTCTTAATTCTTACTCAGGAAGCCTCTCCATAGCACAGGGCACAAAATAGCCGGCTTCGTTGGAGGACGCAAGAAAGGCGGAAAGAATGCCAGCAAAGCATTCAAATTCGCAGTCGTTACAACCTAATCTCAGAGGTAACATTCTGTCCTTTTTGTCATGTTCTGTACATTAAAAGCAAGTCACTGGGTCCAGCATACACACACAAGGTGGGTGGTAGATTACATACAAATATGAGAATCAGGACAGCGAGCACTCTGGAACACTGCTGATGGAAGTGTACATTTTTATAACTATCTTGGAAACTACTTTGGTAGCATTTATTAAAGTTGAATATATGCATAATGTCTGACCCAGCATTTCCATGTGCTTGCAGATGACCAAAAAATAAGTATGCTTGTGTTCATTCAAAAAACATAAAAATCAGACTTCCCTGGTAGTCCAGCAGCTAAAACTCTATACCACCAATGCAGGGGGCTCAGATTCGATCCCTGGTCAGCCAGCCAGGACTCTCATGCCACAACTAAGAGCTCCCATGTAACAGCTAAAAAGACCCCTCGTGCTATAATGAAGATCCTGTGTGTTGCAACTAAGACTCAGTGCAGTCAAATAAATAAATATTAAAAACAAAGAAGTGTAAAAAAAAGTTCAAAACAACACTGTCCATGACAGCAAAACCAATTTAAATGTCAATTATTACTAAAATGCTTAAATAATCTCATGTTTGTACAGTGAAAGTTGGTACAATGAAGATGAGTAAATTACAACTATATCTAACAATAAGGATAAATCTATCAACTAGGGCTTGAGTAAAGAAAGTTAGATAATCAAGATACTCTACCACACAATTTCATTTGTATAAAGTTCAAGTCAAACTAATCCATGGTATTAAAAGTAGAGGAGATTACTCTTAAAACAATGATTGCAAGGGAACATAAAGAGCTTCTGTGATTTTACTCAAAAACTTTCTGTAACTTCCCATCTCATTCAGAACTCATTGAATGACAAAAGCTTATATAATTTGTACCCCACTGTCTTTGTCTTCATTTACTATTTTTCTCACTCCAGGTTCCTTGAGCTCCCCAACCATACATCTACTTCAAGGCATTGTCTCTTATTGTGGTTTCACCTGCAAGCTTCTTCCCTCAGATTTTGAAATGCCTCTCATTCTCACCTTTTTCAGGCTTTGATCAAATGCAACCACATCAGAGAGGACTTCCCTAACTACTCTAGGTAAATTTAGTGTAGGTAAGCTGAAACTCCAGTGTGTTGGTCATCTGATGGGAACAGCCAACTCTTTGGAAAAGTCTCTGATGCTGGGAAAGATTGACGGCAGAAGAAGAGGGCATCAGAGGATGAGATGGCTGGATGGCATCACTGATGCAATGGATATGAACTTGAGAAAAGTTTTAGAGATAGTAAGGGACAGGGAGGCCTGGTATGCTGCAGTCTATGGGGTCACAAAGAATTGGACATGACTGGGTGACTGAATAACAACGTTTGTCTTTGTTTCATTTTTTTCCATGCAGTTATCAATAACTGGTGTGTAACACATTTATTCATCTAATATCTGCCCTTCTCCACTATCAGTTCACTTCAGTTCAGTCGCTCAGTTGTGTCCGACTCTTTGTGACCCCATGAATTGCAGCACACCAGGCCTCCCTGTCCATCACCAACTCCCGGACTCAACTTCACTCAAACTCACGTTCATCGAGTCGGTGATGCCATCCAGCCATCTCATCCTCTGTCATCCCCTTCTCCTCCTGCCCCCAATCCCTCCCAGCATCAGGGTCTGTTCCAGTGAGTCAACTCTTTGCATGAAGTGGCCAAAGTACTGGAGTTTCAGCTTCAGCATCATTCCCTCCAAAGAAATCCCAGGGTTGATCTCCTTCAGAGTGGACTGGTTGGATCTCCTTGCAGTCCAAGGGACTCTCAAGAGTCTTCTCCAACACCACAGTTCAAAAGCATCAATTCTTCGGTGCTCAGCCTTCTTCACAGTCCAACTCTCACATGACCACTGGAAAAACCATAGCCTTGACTATATGGACCTTTGTTGGCAAAGTAATGTCTCTGTTTATGAATATGCTAAATATACTAGAGGGCAAACTGTGAACAAGGATTTTGGGAGATTTTTATTGCCATTTCCATAGAATCTCTATAGGAGGGCATGGCAACCCCTTCCAGTATTCTTGCTTGAAGAATCTTATGTACAGAGAAGCCTGGCAAGCTACAGTCCATGGAATCGCAGAGTCAGACATGACTGAGCAACTGAAAACACACACACACATACACACACACACACACACACACACACCCCATAGAATCTAGTACAGTGCCTTACATGTAGTAGCCACTCTTTAATTACTTGTTAAATGAATAAAGAGGCCAGGAAGCCCCACAGGGAGATGAGGGATCATAGAAACTGAGCCAAGATGAGTTACAGACAGGCACCAGGGAAAATCATATGCCATAGAGAGGCTATCCATTAGGTTTAGTAAAAAGACAAGAATCAGTGTTCCACATATAATACTTTAAGATCAAGAGGCCTGGAGAAGGTAATAGTCACTTGATGTAGGACTCATATCGCATGAGCCCATTCTGAGAAAGATGAGAACAAGAACACTTTGGGGTGGCAGAGGCTCTCCCTGAAAGAAGTAAATATGAGTCTTGCTTCTATCGGGGTAGTCTTAGACTACAGAAGATACTACCAAGGCTTCCGGAGCGCTTTTTACATCAACAGAGTTCATTCACTCTGATAAATGCCTGATGGAAGTGCTCATAGAGAGCTTTTAAAAAGTAATTCATATAAACAGAAAGCAATGACATCATCTACACAATCAGACTTTCAAGAAGCTTGTAGTACCTCAAACACATTGCTTAACTGATTTTTGTAGCTATTAGGGTAAGACTGCTGTTTGTTCAGAACTTGTGTTAAGAACTATTGCTTGGTTGAAGTGAAGGCGCTCAGTCATGTCCGACTCTTTGCGACCCCATCAACAGTAGCCTACCAGGCTCCACCGTCCATGGGATTTTCCAGGCAAGCATACTAGAGTGGGCTGCCATTTGAATTTATCTATGGAAAGTGGCAGCTTTTAATTGGTTGCCACTGTATTGGTTACAAACAGAAACAATGTGACAAATGTTACCAATGAACACTTAGTTCATAATTCTTTTTATTTCAAATTCCTATTTGTCTCAGGTTTTTTGACTTACAGATTTATCTAATGCATATAAAGTGAAAGTGAAAGTGTTAGTCGACAGTTGTGTCTGACTCTTTGCAGCTCCATGGACTGTAGCCTGGCAGATTTCTCTGTCCATAGAAATTTCCAGGCAAGAATACTGGATTGGGTTGCCATTCCCTTCTCTAAGGGATCTTCCTGACTGAGGGATCGCATAAGCAGCTTATATACCCACATTACTCATCTTCCTTTGTATTTCCATTATTTGCACTCTTAAGTTTTTTATCTTCCTCATTGTCTCTATGGATTAATCACCATTTACAATATCACGATGAAATGTGTTCCATCTGGAGTTTTCAACTCCTAAATAAATGGTGAACCCAATATAATATAAGTTAATATTTAACTGCATACATTCTATAATAAGATTCCATTCAATTTGGTTATTAGCACTTTATGATATCATCTGTCTTCTAATTGCATTTTTAATGGTAGTTGCTCATGCATTTCATCATCAAAGAGAACCTAAGAGATGGTATAAACAGATATCAGGTGGACAGAACATATCAACATATTAGCTAAGTATAAACATCTGTATATAACCAGAAGGAGATAGCACTTTTAATCTGACCTTTAAATTTCTTTTTAGGAAACTGTAATGCGTGCTAAGGTATGGCACGGAAAATTGTGCATTCATTTACAATCTGGAAATTTACATATATTTCAAGAATGCCTAAATGCATGTTTATTTAGTATACCCATGAATTCATAAATCAAGGGGGATAACATGAAGTAAAAGATTATTTTTCTTGCTAAATGTTAAATTCACATAAAATCATACATCATGAATTAATTATGTAAAAATAGAGCAAATAGCCACCATTAGGAAAAAGTTAAGTGTGAAGGAGCTTTTACATAAACTGTATTAAAAGATAATATTGGCTTTATTTATTTTCCTATTCCAAATTATTAAACTTCTAAGACTTCTAAAGGAAAATAATAAGCATATACAACTCAATTTGATCTTTAATTAATGAATCAATTTCAATTTCAGGCCAGTAATTGCCCAAAATAAGAAAACTCTCCTTTTCATACAATTAATGCAATAGTCTCTCTTAAAAAATAAAATGCATGTCTTTTTTCAAAATAAACTTATGTGTACTTCATCTTAGGATTTATTTATCATACCTGTCATGTTCTGATGTCCATCAAGCAACACAGAAACCAACTGAAGATTCTTATTCAAGCCCCCAAACTATTTGCTTTTTCCCTGAAGCCTTCTTAGTTTTAAAACTGCTATTCTCTTTTCTTTGTCCCATCTCACTATTGAAACCCCACATTTGCCTTAATGATTCTAGCTGAGGAAATGCAGGCAAAAAAAAAATCTACTTATGCTAATATTCACTAAAGCAAGAATAAATAAACTGTTGGACCCCATTCTGCTTCAAAGCCAATGAGAGTTAAATCAAACACTCAGAAATTTGGTGGACTTGCTGGAAAAATGACAGTGAAAATAGGCAGAGTTTAGAAATTTGAATAGACACTGTCCTCTAGCACAATACTATCTTATGATGTAGGTATGTTCCCCCACTTCTGTCATTGGTTGAATGTGGTTTCTGGAACCGTATTCTCTCATTGGAGGCCAACTGTTTTCTTACAGCCAGAAATAAGCCCCAGGATAGAGTCTTGGATGTTAACAATGCTCAGCCTTATTGGGTAGAGGTTGGGTCTATGAATAGCAGAAAACAAGCAGAATCTGCTACATAAAGGAAGAATAGTAAGAATGATAAAAATCTCACCTTCGTCTTCCCCCATACCTGTCTTCACAAATAGGAATGAATCAGTAAACCGAATCCATCTTTAATATTATTAACAAGTCATCTTCATTCAAAAACACTTACTGCATCCTATGTGCAAATCTCTGGTGGAAGAACATAAAAGAACAGAGAAGTATAGGCCTTTTGGAAACGTACTAGTAAGATAAGGTGATAAAGATAATTACAATAGAATAGTGAGTTAATAGCAACACAAGACGGAGAAGGCAATGGCACCCCACTCCAGTACTCTTGCCTGGAAAATCCCATGGATGGAGGAGCCTGGTAGGCTGCAGTTCATGGGGTCACTAAGAGTCGAATACGACTGAGAGACTTCACTTTGAATTTTCACTTTCATGCTTTGGAGAAGGAAATGGCAACCCACTCCAGTGTTCTTGCCTGGAGAATACTAGGGANACTCTTGCCTGGAAAATCCCATGGATGGAGGAGCCTGGTAGGCTGCAGTTCATGGGGTCACTAAGAGTCGAATACGACTGAGAGACTTCACTTTGAATTTTCACTTTCATGCTTTGGAGAAGGAAATGGCAACCCACTCCAGTGTTCTTGCCTGGAGAATACTAGGGACTTGGGAGCCTGGTGGGCTGCTATCCATGGTGTTGCACAGAGTCGGACACGACTGAAGCAACTTAGCAGCAGCAGTATAAGATAATATGTTTTATTATCTTGTGTTATGTTTTATTATATATTATAATATATAGCCTGTGTGTTCAGTCGCTCAGTCAAGTCTGACTCTTTGCTGACTCTTTGCTTAGTCACGTCTGACTCCATGAACTGTAGCCCGCCAGGCTCCCCTGTCCATGGGATTTTCCAGGCAAAAATACTGAGTAGCTGTTATTTCCTTCTTCAATTATATAGCCTAGGTATTATTAATTTATAGACCTTTCAGCATCAATGAACCTTAGATACTCTTCAGTTTGGCTCCACTATTGAGTCATAGAGGTTAAGTGGGTTGTCCAATGTTGCATGACTTAAAACTGACACCAAAACTCCTGATATTGACAATATGTGTTGAAAGTAATTTTAAAATGTAACTAGGTCAATATAAAGCCAAGACAGGAAAAGAGATCATTATTTATCTTTCAATACATGGACCATTCTATGTTATAATATCCAAGATTAAGGACAGTGGGTGGGTCTATATTCATTTGGTGAAAATAATCTTTGGTAGAATAAAAATGAGCCCTTGTTTTGCTGCTGTCAAGTTTCATAATGACAAGCAGCAGGAAAACATCAGCCTGCTCTGAACATGCTGTGATCCATTTTACTGGTCAGAACAACCAGTCATCATGTAATGAGATTCTGAAATAATCTGCTTCTGCTATTTATTCTTCATTTATTAAATAAAGTAGGGAAAGCCTCACATGTTAGTTGATATTCGTGAAGACAAGATTAAAGAGATTAAATGACTATCCAGCTTGAAATGAACAATATTGCTTATGAAAATATCATGCTCTTATTCAAGGTTTCATAGAAGAAAATAGCCAGTTCTTAGAAAGATAAAGAGAACAATGAGGTTACGTTATGAAGTGAAGTGAAAGTCACTCAATCATGTCCAACTCTTTGCAACCCCATGAACTATACAGTCCATGGAATTCTCCAGGCCAGAGTGGGTATCCTTTCCCTTCTCCAGGGTATCTTCCCAACCCATGGATCAAACCTAGGTCTCCTGCATTGCAGTTGGATTCTTTACCAGCTGAGCCACAAGGGAAGCCCTGTTATGCTATGAAGATGCCATCAAAATATGAAGAAATTCATTTTCTTCAGTGCCCAAAAGGAAAACTAGGGGGAAAAGTTAAAAACAAAGTAATTACTGAAGTAAGTAAGTGAGAATTGCAGTCCCACCACAATATTGTTGATTTTGTCACAGTCAAAATTCCCAAGTATATATACCACTTCAGTGTCATGAAGGTTACCCTTTTGAACATCTTTAAGAAGAAAAACAACAAGAACAAAAAAAAAATAAAAATAAAAAACTGTTGGCCTATAAGAATGCCTGTTGATCTCTTCCAAAGGACCAACAGCAACCAAAGAGATGTTCATTCATCAAGAAATGTTCAAAACTAATACATTATCAACATGAATAGTAGTGGCCAGCAGATGTCAGAGAAGTGAATAGAGGATGAAATCACAAAATATCAGAGAAGTGTGAAGTGTAAAAACATGAGGTGATAAAAACTATCCAGAATGCTTTCCTAAATGGTAGATCTTTTCAAATACATGTGGCAGAAATTTTAAAAGATGATAATAAGTTCAGTGAAGTGAATCATTGGGTATTAGCAAATGAGTTTGAAATTTGTGCCACTAAAATCTTGTCATACACAAACAATGCGGGTGCTGGGAGAGAAGAAAGTCTAGTTAGTAACAAGCAAGCATGTACATTACTGGACAAAATGTGCATTCCTACACTATCCAAGTGCTTGGTTTATAGCTGGTAGTCAATACATATTTGTTGTAGAAAACAAGAAAGAAAAGAGAAATCTACTTTTCAGATAGAATCTAAACTAATGAGGTAATCAAGAGAAGACTGTAATGAATTTAGGAAAAAGGAAGAACTTATCCATTAATATATAAAATTCTGCATTAGGGTCATGAATGGTTAGAAGAGAAATTTGCTTGAAGAAGCGCTGGAAACAGGAGTCTTCATCTCAATTTAGAATTATCAGTTCAGTTCAGTTCAGTCGCTCAGTCATGTTCTACTTTTTGCAACCCCATGAATTGCAGCACGCCAGGCCTCTCTGTCCATCACCGACTCCTGGAGTTCACTCAACCGCATGTCCATTGAGTCAGTGATGCCATCCAACCATCTCATCCTCTCTCATACCCTTCTCCTCCTGCCTTCCATCTTTCACAGCATCAGGGCCTTTTCAAATGAGTCAGTTGTTTGCATCATGTGACCAAGTATTGGACTTTCAGCTTCAGCATCAGTCTTTCAATGAATATTCAGGACTGATTACCTTTAGGATAGACTGGTTGGATCTCCTTGCAATGCAAAGGATTCTCAAGAGTCTTCTCCAACACCAGAGTTCAAAAGCATCAATTCTTCGGTGCTCAGATTTCTTTATAGTCCAACTCTTACCTGCATACGTGAGTACTGGAAAAACTATAGCTTTGACTAGATGGACCTTTGTTGACAAAGTAATATTTCTGCTTTTTAATATGCTATCTAGGTTGGTTATAACTTTCCTTCCAAGGAGCAAGGGTCTTTTAATTTCATGGCTGCAGTCTCCACCTGCAGTGATTTTGAAGCCAAAAAAATAAGAATAATAATAATAAAGTATGTCACTGTTTCCACTGTTTCCCCATCTATTTGCCATGAAGTCATGGGACCAGATGCCATGATCTTAGTTTTCTAAATGTTGAGTTTTAAACCAACTTTTTCACTCTCCTCTTTCACTTTCAAGAGGCTTTTTAGCTCCTCCTCACTTTCTGCCATAAGGGTGGTGTCATCTGCATATCTGAGATTATTGATATTTCTCCCAGCAATCTTGATTCCACCTTGTGCTTCATCCAGCCCAGCATTTCTTATGATGTACTCTGCATATCAGTTAAATAAGCAGGGTGATAATGTACAACTTTGACGTACTCCTTTCCCTATTTGGAACTAATCTGCTGTTCCATGTCCAGTTCTAACTGTTGTTTCCTGACCTACATACAGATTTCTCAAGAGGCAGGTCTTCAGAATTATAATAGCATTAAAATGGACAAAATTATTATTTTCTTTAGCTTGGGAATTTCCTTTTTTTAATTATACAAAAAAATTGTACCCTGTAAAGTTCAAAAAAATCTCTCAGATTTAGCCACATCTCATATTAAAACATGCTTGCTCCTTGGAAGAAAAGCTATGATAAAGCTAGACAGCATAGTCAAAAAGCAGAGACATCACTTTGCCAAAAAAGCACATCTAATTAAAGCTATGGTTTCTCCAGTAGTCATGTATGAATATAACAGTTGGATCAGAAAGAAGGCTGAGCACTGAAGAATTGGTGCTTTTGAACTGTGGTGCTGGAGAAGGCTCTGGAGAGTCCCTTGGACTGCAATTATATCAAACCAGTCAACCCTAAAGCAAATCAACCCGAAATACTCATTGGAAGGACTGATGGTGAGGCTGAAGTTCCAATACTCTGGCCACTTGATGTGAAGAGTTAACTCGCTGGAAAAGACCTTGATGTTGGGAAAGATTGAAGATGGGAGAAGGGGACAGCAGAGGGTGAGATGGTTGAATGGCATCATTGATTCAATGGACATGAGTTTGAGCAAACTCTGGGAGATAGTGAAAGACAGGGAAGACTGGCATGCAGTCCATGGAATCTCAAAGAGTTGGACATGACTGAGCAACTAAACAATAGTAGCTATGAGTTTATATCTGCCCAGCACATTTCCTATCTTTCTAAAACTGGGAACAACATGCCTTCCATTTTTATGAATCATATAAATAGCAATACTCTATTTTCTCAGTCAATATAGAGGCATTTAGCATAATATGGCCTATCAACATACCCTATTCCTCTGGCTAGGAAGAGGTACGTTGTCCAAACAAGGGCTCTAAAAATTAGGAGTTTTTGAGAATTTAGCCTGACAGAAATGAGGCTCAATAAACACTAGTTAAATGAATGTCAGGCAATTGAATGAATAAGTTATGGGAATAAGCTAGAATTTTTTCTTTCTGTTAGGTTCATGATGCTAGGAGAATATCTCCCTGGGGAGCTTCAGCCTTTATTAACTGACTAGAAGGAGCTCAACATCAGTAGATGATAAGGATGCTGAGATTAAAGGAAAGCAGAGACAAGTATAAGTAAGAGATGAACAAAGAGATAGAAATATTCATGAAACTCTCCTGAAAGTTCTAGTTTTGTGACTAACAAACTTCCTTTTCAGTGACATTGATCCAAGTTTCTACTACCTGCCCAAAGAAGCTCATGATAAATACCACAATGGTCAACAGGGCTTTAACAGATCCCCAGAGTACTCAGCACAAATGAGGGTGATAAAACAAGCGATCGTTTTAGATTTAAATACAATGTATTTCACTATAGATGTAAATAAAATTCATAATTGCCATCAGAATAAGCAAAAATTTTCCTTATACTGCACTTCCAATTCACAGTTGGCTTTCCTATTAAATCGAATAAAGTTACTTTAGAAAAAATATATATAATTAAGTTCATATGTGTTGCATATCCTGCATAACATAGAAGACTCTTAAAGGTTAGATGTTTACTAATTCATTTTCATGATTTTAGAGTTTCATATTGTATTAGAGAGCTTACCAGCTGATCCGTCAGTCAGTTCAGTCACTCAGGCATGGCCAGCTCTTTGTAACCCCATGGACTGTACCACCCAGGCTTCCCTGTACATCACCAACTCCCAGAACTTGTTCGGTGATATTGGCCAAACATCTCATCCTCTGTCATCCCCTTCTCCTCCTGCTTTCAATCTTTCCCAGCATCAGGGGCTTTTCTAAGGAGTCCTTTCTTCAAATCATGTGGCCCAACTGTTGGAGCTTCAGCTTCAACATCAGTCCTTCCAATGAATATTCAGAACTGATTCCCTTTATGATTGATGGGCTTGATCTTGCAGTCCAAGGGACTCTAAAGAGTTTTCTCCAATACAACAGTTCAAAAGATCAATTCTTTGGTGCTCAGCTTTCTTTATGGTCAAACTTTCATATCCATACATGACCACTGAAAAAAACATAGAATTGACTAGACCGACCTGTTGGCAAAGTAATGTCTCTGCTTTTTAATAAGCTGTCTAGGGTTGTCATAACTTTTCTTTCAAGGAGCAAATGTCTGTCAATTTCATGGCTGCAGTCACCATCTTCAATCATTTCAGAGCCCATGAAAATAAAATTCTGTAACTGTTTCCATTATTTCCCCAATTATTGGCCATGAAGTGATGGGCCCAGATGCCATGATCTTAGTTTTCTGAATGTTGAGCTTTAAGCCAACTTTTTCACTCTCCTCTTTCACTTTCATCAAGAAACTCTTTAGTTCCTCTTCACTTTCTTCCATTAGGGTGGCATTATTTGCACATCTGAGGTTATTGATATTTCTCCCAGCAACCTTGATTCCAGCTTGTGCTTCATCCAGCCCAGTACTTCGCATGAGTACTCTGTGTGTAAGTTAAATAAGCAATATACAGCCTTGACGTACTCCTTTCCCAATTTGGAACTAGCCCATTGTTCCAAGTCCAGTTCTAACTGTTGCTTCTTGACCTGCATACAGATTTCTCAGGAGGTAGTANGCCCAGTACTTCGCATGAGTACTCTGTGTGTAAGTTAAATAAGCAATATACAGCCTTGACGTACTCCTTTCCCAATTTGGAACTAGCCCATTGTTCCAAGTCCAGTTCTAACTGTTGCTTCTTGACCTGCATACAGATTTCTCAGGAGGTAGTAAGGAGGTATGGTATTCCTTTCTCTTGAAGAATTTTCCATAGTTTGTTGTGATCCACACAGTCAAAGGCTTTGGTGTAGTCAATAAAACAGAAGTAGATGTTTTTCTGGAACTCTCTTGCCTTTTCAATAATCCAACAGATGTTGGCAATTTGATCTCTGGTTCCTCTGCCTTTTCTAAATCCAGCTTGTTCATCTGGAAGTTCTCAGTTCACCTACTGTTGAAGTCTGGCTTAGAGAATTTTGAGCATTATTTTTGCTAGCATATGAGATGAGTACAATTGTGAGGTTGTTTGAACATTCTTTGACATTGCCCTTCTTTGGGATTTAAATGAAAACTGACATTTTCCAGTCCTGTGCTCACTACTGAGTTTTCCAATTTTGCTGGCATGAGTGCAACATTTTAACAGCATCATCTTTTAGGATAGCTCAACTGGAATTCCATCACCTCCACTAGCTTTGTTTATAGCGATGGCTCTTAAGGCCCACTTGACTTTGCATTCCAGGTTGTCTGGCTCTAGATGAGTGATCACACCACCATGGTTATCTGGGTCATTACAATCTTTTTTTGTATAGTTCTTCTATGTATTCTTGCCACCTCTTCTTAATATCTTCTGCTTCTGTTAAGTCGATACCATTTCTGTCCTTTATTATGCCCATCTTTGCATGAAATGTTCCCTTGGTAATTTTCTTGAAGAGATCTCTAGTCTTTTCCATTGTATTGTTTTCCTCTATATCTTTGCACTGATTACTAAGGAAGGCTTCCTTATCTCTCCTTGCTACTCTTTGAAACTCTGCATTCAGATGGGTATCTTTCCTTTTCTCCTTTGCCTTTCTCTTCCCTTCTTCTCTCAGCTATTTGTAAGGCCTCCTAAAACAACCATTTCGCTTTTTGCATTTCTTTTTCTGGAGGATGGTCTTGATCACTGCCTCTTGTCATGCACCTCTTCTCACAACCACTGTCATGAACCTCCATCCATAGTTCTCTAGGCACTTTGTCGATAAATCTAATCCCTTGATTCTGTCACTTCCACTGCATAATCAAAAGGGATTGATTGAGGTCATACCTGAATGGTCCAGTTGTTTTCCCTACTTTCTTCAGTTTAAGTCTGAATTTGGCAATAAGCTTCATGATCTGAGCCATAGTCATTTTCTGGTCTTGTTTGTACTGACTGTATAGAGCTTCTCCATCTTCAGCTACAAAGAATACAATCAATCAGATTTCATATTGACCATCTGGTGATGTCCATGTGTAGAGTCTTCTCTTGTGTTGTTGGAAGAGGGTGTTTGCTATGACCAGTGCATTTTCTTGCCAAAACTCTGTTAGCTTTTGCACTGCTTCATTCTGTACTTGAAGGCCAAACTTGTCTCTTACTCCAGGTATCTCTCAACTTACTACTTTTGCATTTCAGTTCCCTATGATGAGGGCTTCCCTTGTAGCTCAGTTGGAAAGGAATCTGCCTGCAGTGCAAAAGACCCAGGTTCTATCTCTGGGTCAGGAAGATTCCCTGGAGAAGGAAATGACAACTCACTCCAGGATCCTTGCCTGGAAAATCCCATGGACAGAGGAGCCTAGTGGGCTGCAGTCCATGGGGTCGCAAAGAGTGCGGCACAATTGAGCGACTAACACAATTCCCTATGATGGAAAAGGCATCTGTGTGTGTGTGTGTGTGTGTGTGTGTGTGTGTTAATTTTTGGTCTCTTTTGTTAAATATGAGAGCTATTCCATTTCTTCTAAGTGATATTCGCCCACAGTAGTAGCTACAATGGTCATCTGAATTAAATTTGCCCAATTCCAGTCCATTTTAGTTCAGTTCAGTTGCTCAGTCATGTCTCTCTTTGTGATACCATGGACTGCTGCACACCAGGCCTCCCTGTCCATCAGCAGCTCCCAGAGCTTACCCAAACTCATGTCCATTGAGTTGGTGATGCCATCCAACCATCTTATCCTCTGTTATCCCCTTCTCCACCCACCTTCAATCTTCTCCAGCATTAGAGTCTTTCCAAATCAGTCAGTTTTCACATCAGATGGCCAAAGTATTGCAGTTTCAGCTTCAGCATCAGTCCTTCTAATGAATATTCAGGACTTCATTTAGGATGGACTGGCCAGATCTCCTTGCAGTACAAGGGACTCTCAAGAGTTTCCTTCAACACCACAATTCAAAAGCATCAATTCTTCAGCGCTCAGCTTTCTTTATAGTCCAACTCTCACATCCATGCATGACTACTGAAAAAACCATAGCTTTGACTAGATGGACCTTAGTCGGCAAAGTAATGTCTCTGCTTTTGAATATGCTGTCTAGGTTGGTCATAACTTTTTTTCCAGGGAGTATGCATCTTTTAATTTCATGGTTGCAGTCACCATCTGCAGTAATTTTGGAGGCCCCCCAAATAAAGTATGTCACCATTTCTATGGTTTCCCCATCTATTTGCCATGAAGTGATGGGGCCAGATGCCATGATGTTCACTGCTTCCTAAAATGCTGACGTTTAGTCTTGCCATCTCCTGTTTGACTACTTCCAATTTACCTTGACTCACGGACCTAACATTCCAGGTTCCTATGCAATAGTGTTCTTTATAGCATCGGACTTTACTTCCATCACAAGTCACATCCACAGCTGGGCAGGGTTTTTGCTTTGGCTCCTTCTCTTTTTCTTTCTGGAGGTGTTTCTCCACTGTTCTCCAGTAGCATGATGGTCACCTACTGACCTGGGGAGTTCATCTTTCAGTGTCATACTTTTTTGCCTTTTCATACTGCTCATGGGGTTCTCAAAGCAAGAATAATTCAGTGGTTTGCTATTCCCCTCTCTAGTGGACCAGGTTTTGTCAGAACTCTCCACCATGACCCGTCCTTCTTGGGGGGCCCTACACAGCATGGCTCATAGTTTCATTAAGTAGACAAAGCTATGATCCATGTGATCAGTTTGATTAGTTTTCTGTGACTGTGGCTTTCATACTGTCTGCCCTCTGAAAGATAAGGATAAGATGTTTATGGAAGCTTCCTCATGGGAGGGACTGGCTGTGGAGGAATCTGGGTCTTGTTCTGGTGGGTGGGGCCATGCTCAGTAAATCTTTAATCCAATTTTTGCCCCCATGGGCAAGGCTGTGTTCCCTCCCTGTTGTTTGGCCTGAGGCCAAACTATGGTAGAGGTAATGGCAGTAATGGTGACCTCCTTCAGAAGGACTTATGCCAGCACCGTTGTATTCAGTGACCACAGCAACCTTAGTCGGCAAAGTAATGTCTCTGCTTTTGAATATGCTGTCTAGGTTGGTCATAACTTTTTTTCCAGGGAGTATGCATCTTTTAATTTCATGGTTGCAGTCACCATCTGCAGTAATTTTGGAGGCCCCCCAAATAAAGTATGTCACCATTTCTATGGTTTCCCCATCTATTTGCCATGAAGTGATGGGGCCAGATGCCATGATGTTCACTGCTTCCTAAAATGCTGACGTTTAGTCTTGCCATCTCCTGTTTGACTACTTCCAATTTACCTTGACTCACGGACCTAACATTCCAGGTTCCTATGCAATAGTGTTCTTTATAGCATCGGACTTTACTTCCATCACAAGTCACATCCACAGCTGGGCAGGGTTTTTGCTTTGGCTCCTTCTCTTTTTCTTTCTGGAGGTGTTTCTCCACTGTTCTCCAGTAGCATGATGGTCACCTACTGACCTGGGGAGTTCATCTTTCAGTGTCATACTTTTTTGCCTTTTCATACTGCTCATGGGGTTCTCAAAGCAAGAATAATTCAGTGGTTTGCTATTCCCCTCTCTAGTGGACCAGGTTTTGTCAGAACTCTCCACCATGACCCGTCCTTCTTGGGGGGCCCTACACAGCATGGCTCATAGTTTCATTAAGTAGACAAAGCTATGATCCATGTGATCAGTTTGATTAGTTTTCTGTGACTGTGGCTTTCATACTGTCTGCCCTCTGAAAGATAAGGATAAGATGTTTATGGAAGCTTCCTCATGGGAGGGACTGGCTGTGGAGGAATCTGGGTCTTGTTCTGGTGGGTGGGGCCATGCTCAGTAAATCTTTAATCCAATTTTTGCCCCCATGGGCAAGGCTGTGTTCCCTCCCTGTTGTTTGGCCTGAGGCCAAACTATGGTAGAGGTAATGGCAGTAATGGTGACCTCCTTCAGAAGGACTTATGCCAGCACCGTTGTATTCAGTGACCACAGCAGGCCCCTGTCGACTCATGCCTCCACCAGAGACTTCTGGACATTCACAGGCAAGTCTGGCTCAGTCTCTTGTGGGGTCACTACTCCTTTCTCCTGGGTCCTGGTGCATAGAAAGTTTTGTCTGTGCCCATCAGGAGTCTATTTCTCCAGTCTTGTGGAAGTTCTGTAGTCAAATCCCACTCGCCTCCAAACTGAAATTCCCTGGGGGTTTCCAGTCCCTTTGCTGGATCCCTGGGTTGGGAAACTTGTTGGGGGTCCTAGAACTTTCATAACAGTGCAAGAACCTCTTTGGTATATTTTCCTCCAGTTTGTGGGTTGTCAGCTCGGTGGCTCCGTGTTGGGGCTAATGGTGACCCCCTCTAAGAGGACTTGTGCCACATGCTGTGCTTCCACATCTGCTGCAGTCAGAGCCCCTGACCCACAGCAGGCTGCTGCTGACCCTTGCCTCTACCGCTGGAGACATTCAAACACTCAAAGACAGGTCTGGCTCAGTCTCTGTGGTGTCTCTTGAGTCCTGGTATGCACAAGGTTTTGTCTGAGCCCTCTGAGCATCTCTGGAACGTATGGGTTTGATACTACATGAAATTTCCCCTCTCCTACCATCTTGTTGGGGATTTGCCTTTGCTCTTGGCCATGGGGTATCTTCATTTGGTGGGATTTAACATTCTCCTGTCGATGGTTGTTCAGCAGTGAGTTGCAGTTTTGAAGTTCTTGCAGGAGAAGATGAGTGCACTGAGTGCATGTCCTTCTACTCTGACATTTTAACTTACTTACCAGCTGGTGCTAGTGAGGAGGGCATGGCAATCCATGCCAGTATTCTTGCAGGGAGAATTACATGGATAGACGAGCCTGGCAGTCTATAGTCTATGGGATCACAAAGAGTCTGGACAGGACTGAGTGTCTGAGCACATTGTATTAGAAACTTAGAACTTGTTAGGAACTGTCTCTTGCATTTCCTGTTTTCTTATTTCTTTGGAAGGCTATTTTAAATTTACCACCAATGGATGAGTTTCATCTTATGGATACTGAATTTCAGAAACATAAGCTCAGATTTCCACAAGACTATAACAGAAGTTTTACTCCATGGCAAGTTTAGGAGTGTGTTAAACTGTAATTCTGGTGAAACTAACTCTCTTTATTAACCCTTGGAAATCAAGACACAACTGTAAATTTTCCTCCATGTATAGAAAATGGATAGGGAGAAAATACCTGAACTGTAATTCAGCATTCACTGATGATGGTGTTCACCAAGACAGAAATATTGTTATAAGTTCTAGAGATACAGCCATCAAGAACGAGAAAGAACTCTGATATTCTAATTGGAGACAAAGATAATAAAGTAAGCAAATGAATGAGATGATTTCAGAAAGAGATAATGAAATATGAGTAAAATGCAAAATATACTGTATTAGAACATGACCAGATCAGGGAAATCCAGTTTCTCTGGTGGCTCAGATGGTAAAGAATCTGCCTACAATGCAGGAGACCCAGGTTCGATCGCTGGATCAGGAAGATCCCCTGCAGAAGGGAATGGCAACCCACTCCACTATTCTTACCTGGAGAATCCCATGGACAGAGGAGCCTGGTGGGCTACAGTCCATGTGGTTGCAGATAGTCATACATGATTGAGCAACTAACACACACAGGGAAATCTCCTGTGAGAAGATGAGTTGTAGCTGAGATCTAAATGACAGTCACCAGACATGAAAACCTGGAAGATCACCATTCTGAGCAGAGGGAACTGATGTGCAAACTTTCTGAGAGGCAGTGTGTTTGAAATTCAAGAAAAGTAGATGGATACCTAATGTGGCTGGAGTGTGGAGAGAAGGAAGGAGAGTGGTAGGTGATGAGGTCAGAGAGCTCTTCGAGCAATGGTTAGTTTGAGAAGCCCTTGAGAAGTTTCAGATGAGGAATGACACTACATAATATCCCTTTCAGAAAGGTCAGTGACTCATATGGATGGCTGGATTTAGGGCTCAAGATTAGAATGAAAGTTACTAGTAGGAAGCTACTATATTAATAATAGTCCAGGGGAGATGGATGATGATGGTACTTAGGCTAAAAGTTTGAAATGAAGTGAGGCGGAGTGGTACAGAATTCTTTGGGAAATAAAAACTATGGGATTTGTAAGATGTGGGTGAATTTAAAAAAAAAAAAAGAGGAATCTCATATCTACATCTAATGATGAACTTTAAGAATGTGATGACTAGATAATATGATATACTTACCAAATCTCCAAGTTAAACTAAATTATTAAATTTACTCTAGTTTTCAGGACTCTTAATGTCATGAAACAAAAATGACTAAGCCAAAAAGAAATTAAGAATGTGATTTATTATATAACCAAACTTCCTTTGCTAGAAAAATAATCACCTTTAAAAGGATTGTTAGAAAGAAGCTGACAATGACAGTTTGAATATTTAGGTCTTTAAAATGACAATCTTAACACAACCTTATACAGAAATCCCCTTATGAACGTTTTTAGTTATCATTAAATGATTTTTAATTATTATCTCTCCTTTTCGTGTACAGGATTTATACCTTATTAAATTGTAAGCTTATGATCCTTCATATCCTGCTCATAATTTTGTACATTTTTCTCACAATAACAGTTCAATAAGTGTTTTTCAGTATAGAAATTACTTTCTCTTAGAAACCATCTTCCTCATCTTCACTTTTTCATACCTTATTCATTCTTCCAGTACAATTAATTAACAACTCCTGCATTTGCCTTCTCTGCTGTTTCCTCAGTCCTCCTAGAGCATGTCATTCTCATCAATTTCATTCATCAACTGCTTACTCTTATATTGTCATTGCTGGGCCACAGTGGCAAGGCAATCAGTCCTTCAATCATTAATAGAACTTCATACTCTAAAAGTTTGGGACTTTGGAGTCCCATATTCTAAAAATGATCATCTCAACTGACAAAAAGAATCTTAACGTTTTATTCCCTTGGGAAAACATTGAAATCCCTTCACAGATCTTGAATTTTTTTTTCTCCCATACAAATCCTATAACCCTTTAAAAAATCCTTACTTTTCACTAGACAAAAATCGTGACCAGTACAGCATTTCAAATGCTGTATTTCAAATTTGGAATTTCTTTTTTTTGTTTTAATAGTCCAAAGCTCATTAAAGAATGACAAAATCCACTTTCCTTTTGCTGCTGCTACCATTCACCATAGCTTAATTCATCTCTCTGCCAAAGTGCATGAGGTGCCTCCTTTCCTGCAGAATACATGTCTGGAAGACAGTCCTTTATGTTAATACTTAACTGTAATTTTGATTCATTTAAGAAGCAATGTGTAGCAACCTCCTCCCTCCCCACCCCAGAGACTGACTGGTGGATACACTCTTCCTTCCTTTTTGTAATGCATTTCTATCAACAGCACAATCTTTTTAAATTTTATGATGTTTTTACATCTCACTACCCCTACTGAATTATAAGCTCTTAGATCAGTGCTAATAACCACCATAGGGTGTTTGGAAAATATTTGTTTAATCAATTATCATGTACACTTAATTAAAAAACAAATCAATGCATGAAAAAATGAGTAAGTGCTTTGATGGCTAATATTTGACTTTGAGGGCAGTCTCATTTGGGTCAAATTTTTTTTAACTTTCAATACAGTCAGATTTGCATTAGAAAGCCTCCTTTGTGCAAACACTCCTGGGCAACTGGGCAAAGTCACTTTGAAGGTAAATGCCATCAAATATTAATAAGATAAGCCTAGGGAAATAAGCTTGTAGTTTATCCCAGATAAAAAGATCATTTTTCCCCCTGAAGTATGACTACATACAGGAATTTAAAGCTCCCTTCTACACGTTAGAGAGAGGCATGTGAGCAGCAAAGCTGAAAAACAGAGTGAATAAGGCATGTTGGTAAGTAAATAGATGGAAAACCCTCTCATATGGTAAACAAGAACCTTAGAAGATACTGCTACTTTTCTCTTTTAATTTTCTTCCCGGAATATACTCATATCCATATCTAATTTAAGGTAGAAATTAATTTAAAGTTACATTTTAACAATCCTTCAATTACACTGTAACCTTCTGAAATAACTAAAGCAATCCAGCATCTCTACTCTATGGTCTAGAAAGACCTCACATATTCTGAAAAAAAAAAAAAAAAGAAAAAAANGGTAGAAATTAATTTAAAGTTACATTTTAACAATCCTTCAATTACACTGTAACCTTCTGAAATAACTAAAGCAATCCAGCATCTCTACTCTATGGTCTAGAAAGACCTCACATATTCTGAAAAAAAAAAAAAAAAAGAAAGAAACAGAAGGGTGCCCTGGCCTGACAGAGTAACAGCAAGCCTGGCTGGAAATAGACAAAAAGAGATTCCACAAGGTCTCCACTCAAATGAGTTTCCAGTGAATTATGAAATGTATTTTGTTGGATCAAGAAACTAAACACTGGCTGAGCAGATAACATGTGCTTGTATACACTTCCACTTAGCACATCACTCTACTTAACTTCCCTAAGTTATGTGTAATTATTTTATATTGTTAGAGTAATCATGTTTCCATTAGGGCTTGCAATTGTTATTATCTTTTGTGGCTATTGGTTGTAAAAGCTGATAAACATCTTTACTATTGTGATTATATAACTATTATTAGCTTAATACCATTGTATCATGATTGGTCAACAGAAAAATCTATTCGAGATTTCTGGTCAACAGAAATCTCTAACAGAATTCTATGTCACTAAAACTACCATTTAATAGAGAAACTTATAATAATCACTTTCCAAAATCCAGATGTATAACAGAATTATCTTGCAACTTTGTGAAAATACAAATGCACAGGTATTGCTATTCTCTAAAGGTCCAGATGTGTTTTGAATGAGTAGTCACGTTTAAAAACAAACAGACTATATGATGACCTTTTGCCTTTACCTTGTATGTTTCACTTTTTCTATTTTGTATTCAGTTTTCTCATTTCATTTAGTTTATGTTTTTCAAGAGAATTGGAGATACCAAGGGAACATTTCATGCAAAGATGGGCTCGATAAAGGATAGAAATGGTATGGACCTAACAGAAGCAGAAGATATTAAGAAGAGGTGGCAAGAATACACAGAAGAACTGTACAGAAAAGATCTTCACGACCCAGATAATCATGAGGATGTGATCACTAATCTAGAGCCAGACATCTTGGAATGTGAAGTCAAGTGGGCCTTAGAAAGCATCACTAAGAA
>SJYX01002737.1:11517-28840 GCA_006410675.1 Oreotragus oreotragus | reverse complement strand
TCTAGTCAAGGCTATGGTTTTTCCTGTGGTCATGTATGGAAGTGAAAGTTGGACTGTGAAGAAAGCTGAGTGACGAAGAATTGATGCTTTTGAACTGTGGTGTTGGAGAAGACTCTTGAGAGTCCCTTGGACTGCAAGGAGATCCAACCAGTCCATTCTGAAGGAGATCAGCCCTGGGATTTCTTTGGAAGGAATGATGCTGAAGCTGAAACTCCAGTACTTTGGCCACCTCATGAGAAGGGTTGACTCATTGGAAAACACTCTGATGCTGGGAGGGATTGGGGGCAGGAGGAGAAGGGGATGACCGAGGATGAGATGGCTGGATGGCATCATGGACTCGATGGACGTGAGTCTGAGTGAACTCCGGGAGATGGTGATGGACAGGGAGGCCTGGCGTGCTGCGATTCATGGGGTCACAAACAGTCGGACACGACTGAGCGACTGAACTGAACTGAACTGATGTTTTCCAGTTCCTCAGTCTCTTTTTTGTTGTTGTCACTGTTGTTTTTTCTTAAGCCTTTATCAAACATAGTAGAAAAATTCTGTGTGTGTACACACAAGTAATATGTATAATACAATGTATATATTTTAGAAAACTTATGCATTTTGACTAGCTAAAAAAATTATGACATTTTTTATTCCACATGTTTGACTTAGTATGAATAGAATGCTAGATTTCTAGTTTATATTCTCTCAAAACTTTCATATAGTTCCATGTATTTTGGCATCGAGCATTACTGCTAAAAAGTCTAGAAAATGTATTATCTTAGTGATTTTTTAAAAGTTTGAATGAGGCTTAAAATTTCTAATCCAATTCTGAGGATATAAAGCAATACCATGTTGTAAAAAAAAAAAACAACAGGAAATTAACAAGTGATATAATATTAACTAAAGTACAGATTTAGTTCAAATTTAACAAAATTTTATTCCAGTGTCCACTATTTGCTTTCATACCTTATTCAAGATTGCATGTTGTATTTAGTTGCATTCATCAGCTTTAGGTACATGAAACAAATGCTGGTAATTCTCTTTTCATTTTTACTCTGTTACAAATATTTTTTAATTTTCCTTTTGATGGCTTTTTAGAAACACCTATCATTTAAAAGTGGACATTTAATTTCCCCAAATACATGGGACTTTATTTATAGTATATTTAATATTAATATCTCATTTTGATACTAGTTTCTCATTTTAATGTTTTCTTCTCTTCAGTCACTCTCTGTGTTTTTTTCAGTCTAACTTTATTGAGGCTTTAGGTGGCTAGATCAAAGATCTCTTGGTAAATGTCACATTGCACTTGAAAATATGTGGGTTATTTTCAAATATCTTTTGATATTGATTTCTAATATAATTCCACAGTGATAAAGGACCAGACTCTTTATGATTCAATACCTTTAGACCTTGAAATTTTTGTACCTTTTCTTCTGTCCCTAGATATGTTCCAGTGTCCCCTAGTTTACAATCTATGGGGACGTGAATCGAATTTGTATCCTATTCCTATGTGAAAATTTATAGATCTTAATTATGAGGAATTGGTTCACAGTGTTTTCAGGTCTTCTATATTCTTCTACTTCTCTGAATATCCATTCTATTAGTTTTTGAGAATTTGATATTGAAATTCCAACTAAAAATCTTAATTATCTACTTTAAAAATGTAATATATAGTGAAACTATATTGTCACCCTGATTGTTTAACTTATATGCAATGTTCATCATAAGATATGCTGGGCTGGATGAAGCACAAGCTGGAATCAGGATTGCTGGGAGAAATACCAATAACCTCAGATATGCACATGACACCACCTTTATGGCAGAAAGTGAAGACGAACTAAAGAGCCTCTTGATGAAAGTGAAAGAGGAGAGTGAAAACGTTGGCTTAAAACTCAACATTCAGAAAACTAAGATCATGGCATCTGGTCCCATCACTTCATGGCAAATAGATGGGGAAACAGTGTCAGACTTTATTTTCTTGGACTCCAAAATTACTGCAGATGGTGACTGCAGCCATGAAATTAAAGATACTTGCTCCTTGGAATAAAAGTTATGACCAACCTAGACACCATATTAAAAAGCAGAGACATTACTTTGTCAACAAAGGTCTGTCTAGTCAAAGCTATGGTTTTCCGGTATCATGTATGGATGTGAGAGTGGGACTACAAAGAAAGCTGAATGCTGAAGAATTGATGCTTTTGAACTGTGGTGTTGAAGAAGACTCTTGAGAGTCGCTTGGACTGCAAGGAGATCCAACCATCAGTCCTAAAGGAAATCAATCCTGAATATTCATTGGAAGGACTGATGCTGAAGCTGAAACTCTAATACTTTGGCCACCTGATGTGAAGAACTGACTCATTTGAAAAGACCCTGATGTGGGAGGAGAAGGGGATAACAGAGGATAAGATGGTTGGATGGCTTCACTGACTCAATGGACATGAGTTTGAGTAAAGTTTGGGAGTTGGTGGTGGACAAGGAGGCCTGGCATGCTGCAGTCCATGGGGTCACAAAGAGTAGGACACAACTGAGCAACTAACACTTTCTTTTTTCACATATATGTGTATACAGTGTACATAAATAATATATATTTTTGATATTTTTGATATATGCAAAAGAAATAACATATATATAATTACTGAAGACCATTAACACAAAAAATAAACTCAGCACCAACTAGAACATACCTTTAAAATGTCAGCTTCTTCCCAAAACCCAGTTGCCTGTTTTCACTCATACTGATTCACTTCTGTGAATATTGTGCTTATCACTTCAATGGTTTTTAAAAAATAATTTATATCACACATATGCACCTTTAACAATATATATATTTTAAATTTCTTGGAATTTTATTAAAATTATATTATCTTGTATGTTTCTTCTTGTGACTTTTTTCTTTCAAAAATATGCTTCTATGATTCATTCATTTTTTCCATGTACGTGTCATTCATTCTCACTACTAAATAGTGCTCCCCGGTGGAGAATATCACACTGTATTTAACTGTTATCTTCTTATTGGAGATTTGGGTTATTTCTACTTTCTACTCATACTCAATTAACAACCCTACTATGAGTGTTTTTGCTAATGCCCCTTAGGATACAGAGATACATACCTTGGAGGAGAATTTCTGGTTCATAAGTTGTATACATCTTCAACTTTCAAGAAAATATTAAATTATTTCCCAAATTTGTGGTTCTACTCTATATTCCCACTAACAATGTATGAGAGCTCTCAATACTCCACATCCTTAACCAAGATTGACGCTGTCAGATTTTTAAGATTTTTACATTTGCCTTTTACATTTCAATACATTTTCTCTTTTACCCAGAGATATAAAAAAGTTCAATTGCATTTTTAAAGTAGATCTTTTATCTAGCCACCAAGCTAAACTCTCTTTCAGTTCAGTTCAGTGGCTCAGCTGAGTCTGATTCTTTGCGACCCCATGAACCGCAGGACTCCAGGCCTCCCTGTCCATCACCAACTCCCAGAGTCCACACAAACCCATGTCCATTGTGTTGGTGATGCCATCCAACCATCTCATCCTCTGTCATCCCTTCTCCTCCTGCCCCCATTCCCTCCCAGCATCAGGGTCTTTTCAAATGACCCATCAGGTGCCAAAGTATTGGGGTTTCAGCTTCAACCTCAATCCTTTCAATGAACTCCCAGGACTGATCTCCTTTAGGATGGACTGGTTGGACCTCCTTGCAGTCCAAGGGATTCTCAAGAGTCTTCTCCAACACCACAGTTCAAAAGCATCAATTCTTCTGCTTTCAGCTTTCTTTATAGTCCAACTGTCACATCCATACATGACCACTGGAAAACCACAGCCTTGACTAGATGGACCTTTGTTGGCAAAGTAATGTCTCTGGTTTTTAATATGCTATCTAGGTTGGTCATAACTTTCCTCCCAAGGAGTAAGTGTCTTTTACTTTCCTGGCTTCAATCACCATCTGCAGGAGCCCAGAAAATAAAGTCAGCCACTGTTTCCACTGTTTCCCCATCTATTTGCCATGAAGTGATGGGACCAGATGCCATAATCTTAGTTTTCTGAATGTTGAGTTTTAAGCCAACTTTTTCACTCTCTCTTTTACTTTCACCAAGAGGCTCTTTAGTTTTCTTCACTTTCTGCCATCAGGATGGTGTCATCTGCATATCTGAGGTTATTGATATTTCTCCCAGCAATCTTGATTCCAGCTTGTGCTTCCTCCAGCCCAGCATTCTCATGATGTACTCTGCATATAAGTTAAATAAGCAGGGTGACAATATACAGCCTTGACGTACTCCTTTTCCTATTTGGAACCAGTCCATTGTTCCATGTCCAGTTCTGACTGTTGCTTCCTGACCTGCATATACGGTTCTCAAGAGGCAGGGCAGGTGGTCTGGTATTCCCATCTTTTTCAGAATTTTCTACAGTTTATTGTGATCCACACAGTTAAAGGCTTTGGCATGGTCAGTAAAGCAGAAGCAGATGTTCTTCTGGAACACGCTTGCTCTTTTCGATGATCCAGCAGATGTTGGCAACTTGATCTCTGTAGACAGTCATATCATCTCTGTAATTATTGTGCATATTCCTTTCTATAGTAGGCTCTGTAACGGTCCCCAAAGATGTCAACATCCAAATCCCCCAAACATGTTAATATGTTATAAGAAAAACTTTTAATACTCCAGATATTTTCAGATTTACCAACTATAGGATATTTCCAAAGAAAGACCCAAATTATTTTCTAAAGTCTAACTGTAGGCTGGAACATGTATTTTCAAATATTTCTGGCACACCACCTTGAATGATGGCCTTCTACTTCTCATGTCTATAATAATGATGTGGTCCATATGTATTCTTGATTTACTTATGATTGATTGATATTTTTTCTATCTATGGAAAGGACTGAGGTTTCAAAATTGTTAGAATAGGAAGATTAAAAATAACAACAAAAGAGTATAACATTCTAAAGAGGAGAGAAAATAGATGTACCAGGTGCCTGGAATGAGTAGTGAGCACAGTGGGAATTCTGAAACATTGTAAGTTTGGAGAACTTAATTTGCAAATTAGAGATTGACTTGTCCATCAACCAAATATGAGAATGTCTTTCTAGATTATAAATAGCCATAATTTTAAATAATAACATAGTATCATGAAAAAGTGGGAGTCAACTGTAATTGAAAACATAGTCAGTTAAATTTGGAAATGAAAGTCGCTCAGTCATGTCCAGCTCTTTGTGACTCCATAGACTCCACAGTCCGTGGAATTTTCCAGGTCAGAATACTAGAGTGGGTAGCCTTTCCCTTCTCCAGGGGATCTTCCCAACCGAGGAATCAAACCAGGGTCTCCTGCATTGCAGGAGGATACTTTACCAGCTGAGCTACCAGGGAAGCCCTAAATTTGGGAAATTTCTGTCAAAATATACACACTGGAAAATATATATATATATAGCCACCATCCCTTTATTTATAATGTAATAATTTTAGTATGTAAACCTCATCATTTGTCCACTGAATATAGAGCCTAAATTAATATTAAGTAAAATTTAACAGAAAGATACAGCAAAAAGCTAAAGTTCATTTTTGTACTTTTTATGACTTTTTATACTGTAATTATTATCATCTTCCTGAGGGAAAGTGTTACATACTGTTTTTTCCATAATTGAGATAATATGTTGAATATATTGATTCACTTCAGTAAGAATTGGATAATCAATGGATTGTAAAGGCTTATGTACAGAAATTAAAAGATGCTTTCTCCTTGGAAGAAAAGCTATAACCAAACTAGACAGCATATTAAAATCAGAGACATTACTTTGCCAACAAAGGTCCAGTAGTCATGTATGGATGTGAGAGTTGGGCTATAAAGAACTGAGCACCGAAGAATTGATGCTTTTGAACTGTGGTGTTGGAAAAGACTCTTGACAGTCCCTTGGACTACAAGGAGATCCAACCAGTCCATCCTAAAGGAAATCAGTCCTGAATATTCATTGGAAGGACTGATGATGAAGCTGAAACTCCAATGCTTTTGCCACTGATACAAAGAACTCACTCATTGGAAAAGATCCTGATGCTGGGAATGATTGAAGGTGGGAGGAGATGGGGATGACAAAGGGTGAGATGGTTGAATGGCATCACTGGCTCAACGGACATAAGTTTGAGCAAGCTCCAGGAGTTGGTAATGGACAAGGAAGCCTGGTGTGCTGCAGTCCATGGGGTCACAAAGAGTTAGACATGACTTAGTGATTGAACTGAACTGATGTACAGAAATTCTGTGAGAAAACAGTAAAATTGAAAAGATCGGAAAGTGAAAAAAAGAAGGAAAGTTGCACTGTCTGCTTCCTCAGTAAGGACTAAAATAATCACAGAACTATTAACTTTAACTGTAAGAAAGAATATCTGAAAAACACTATTTTGTGCTCCCTAAGATCTGGGTAGAATTTATTTTAAAATTTCAAAATTTTTGAAATCCCCATTGCCTTTTCCTAGTCTAGTCTTGTGTGATTAAAAACTGACTTCTTGGGTTTTCAAATCAGTTAGTTTAGCTCTTATATATTTTGGAGACTTACACCCAAGCTAGCTAAGAAGATTTCTTACCCAGGTTCAGGAACCTGCTTACCACAGCTCCCAACCCATTACTTGCTTTTCTCATAAGTTGTACCTTCTTTCTACAGATTTATTCCTGAAGAGCCAGCTCATTCCACTGGATTTCCTTCTTTAAAGGAAAACATCAACACAAATAAAATGTACTTCCCTCAGTGAGTGTTTTTATTTATTGACTAGGTGCTACTTTATCCTTCTAACTCACAGCTAGTGCCCTCCCAAACCAAATTGTATGTCTGATACATAAAGTCAAAACAGAGGAAAGAACACACAAAAGTGTCATTTTTAAGGGTGTTTGTTCATGATTGAGTGTAGAACCCTCAGTGGGAGGAGTAAAGAAGTATTTCCATTAGTCTAACATAGATTGATGACAACTCTACCCAGTTTGAACATTTTCCTAGAATGTTTTGGCTCAGTCTGACATTTTAGGCCCCAGATCTGGTGGCCTAAGCAAAGTGGAAAATAGGAGGTAAAGACTGATCTCTGATGTAGGCCTCAGAAAAGAGTAATAATAATAATAGTAGTAAGAATAAAAACATTATTTCTATTACTAGTACATAATATTTTAAAATCTAATATGAACCAGACATTCAGAACATGTCATGTACTTTGTATATGCTAATTTATGTGAACCTTGTAAGAACTCTATGAATTAGGTACCAATGAGATTAAGTAAAATGCCCAAAGTCATGAAAATATACTATGATTTCTCTTAAAAGTTTGTGAAGTTTTCATATTTTCCAGTCAGCTGACGTCAAGGCTGTATATTGTCACCCTGCTTATTTAACTTATATGCAGAGTACATCATGAGAAACGCTGGGCTGGAAGAAGCACAAGCTGGAATCAAGATTGCCGGGAGAAATCTCAATAACCTCAGATATGATCAAGATACCACCCTTATGGCAGAAAGTGAAGAGGAACTCAAAAGCCTCTTGATGAAAGTGAAAGAGGAGAATGTAAAAGTTGGCTTAAAGCTCAACATTCAGAAAACTAAGATCATGGCATCTGGTCCCATAACTTCATGGAAAATAGATGGGGAAACAGTGGAAACAGTGTCAGACTTTATTTGGGGGGGTGGGGCTCCAAAATCACTGCAGATGGTGATTGCAGCCATGAAAGTAAAAGACGCTTACTCCTTGGAGGAAAAGTTATCACCAACCTAGATAGCATATTCAAAAGCAGAGACATTACTTTGCCAACAAAGGCCCATCTAGTCAAAGCTATGGTTTTTCCAGTGGTCATGTATGGATGTGAGAGTTGGACTGTGAAGAAAGCTGAGCACTGAAGAATTGATGCTTTTCAACTGTGGTGTTAGAGAAGACTCTTGAGAGTCCCTTGGACTGCAAGGAGATCCAACCAGTCCATCCTAAAGGAGATCAGTCCTGGGTTTGCATTGGAAGGAATGATGCTAAAGCTGAAACTCCAGTACTTTGGCCACCTCATGCAAAGAGCTGACTCATTGGAAAAGACTCTGATGCTGGGAGGGATTGGGGGCAGGAGGAGAAGGGGACAACAGAGGATGAGATGGCTGGATGGCATCGCCGACTCAATGGACATGAGTCTGAGTGAACTCCGGGAGTTGGTGATGGACAAGGAGGCCTGGCGTGCTGTGATTCATGGGGTGACAAAGAGTCAGACATGACTGAGCGACTGAAGTGAAATGACCAAGACAGCAGTCAAGATAGAGATTTAATGCAGAACCCTAAGTGGAAGTTGGCTACCAACTCCCCTAATCCCAGAGGAGGTAGTTAGTCTGGGTAAGTCCCAAATCTAGTGGAGGAGAGAGCATCACTACCATATGCAGAGTAGTGTACTATTCTCTAAGATAAATATAAGAGAACCCCTGATGATGTGAAAGATAGAAGACAGGAGGAGAAGGGGATGACAGAGGATGAGATGGTTGGATGGCATCACTGACTCAATGAACATGAGTTTGAGCAAACTCCCGGAGTTGGTCATGGACAGGAAAGCCTGGCTTGCTGCAGTTTATGAGGTGGTAAAGTATCAGGCACAACTGAGCAACTGAACAAGAATACATTGTTTCTACCCTCCAAAGTTTCACATCATGAAGGCAAGCTTAGATATTCACATTAAATGATTATGTAGCAATTCAACCCAATATACATGTTAAATATCATAAATGATATTTATTTCATTCAAATCAATAAACATTTTCTGGAACTTACTTTATTTTACAAACTGGCTAAAGATGCCAAAATCACGATCTGCATTCAAGAAGAAGGTATGGGATCTGTTTGAAGGACCTCAAAGTTTAGTGGGAAAACACAATCTCTTCAATCAGCAATTAAAATTTCAATGCAGTCAACACTCTCAGCCGTTAGATACCCAAGACAGAAGATGTGACTAGCATTTCCTAAAAGATCAAGGAATGCTTGCCAGAAATGGTAATGCTTAAATTGAATCTTGCTGCTGGTGCTGCTGCTAAGTCGCTTCAGTCATGTCCGACTCTGTGCGACCCCACAGACGGCAACCCACCAGGCTCCCCTGTCCCCGGGATTCTCCAGGCAAGAACATTGGAGTGGGTTGCCATTTCCTTCTCCAATGCATGAAAGCGAAAAGTGAAAGTGAAGCCGCTCAGTCTTGTCCGACTCTTTGCGACCCCACGGATTGCAGCCTACCAGCCTCCTCTGTCTGTGGGATTTTCCAAGCANGGATTCTCCAGGCAAGAACATTGGAGTGGGTTGCCATTTCCTTCTCCAATGCATGAAAGCGAAAAGTGAAAGTGAAGCCGCTCAGTCTTGTCCGACTCTTTGCGACCCCACGGATTGCAGCCTACCAGCCTCCTCTGTCTGTGGGATTTTCCAAGCAAGAATACTGGAGTGGGAAATTGAATCTTAAAGGATAGTTTTTTAATATTTCTATGAAAGGAATATTTCTCATTTGAAAACATAAATTTTCATTCCTAAATAAAATCTTTCATTGTATGTAGCACCTCCTTGGTACATCACAGACATGCAAACCTGAAAAGTGTAGCCCATTCATGACACAATTTAACTTCATATGTTGCAAATCAGTCTAACTTCGAGCATGGCATTTGGAAAGTCGACTTAGTGAAAGGCCAGCTGTCAAGGCAATTAACACACGTATTTTCACATCAGTGCCTTTCTGCTGGCTAATACAGAAGCTAAGTCAATGACTAGATCAATGTCATTAATAAAGAGATTACACAAGTTTAATCCATTGTAGTACGTTATTTTTACACATTTAAAGGCTCTAAGGATTTGGAAATATATCATGGGTACTTGTCAATATTTTTGAACTAAGAACAAGATCCAATATTTTGATGCATTCATAAGTAGTATTCCACTTCAAATACATTCATTCTTTCAGCACATCCTTACTGAACACCCACTCAGCACCAGGTACTGTTTTGGGCATGGAGTAGACACCAGTTCACAAAGCAAGCAAGAGTCTAGTTTCAGGAATGCTGAACTCTGATGGAGAAAGTCTGACATTAACCATGTAAGAAATGAGTAAATAAGCTGCTTTTACATAAGAACTAGAAGATAAGTGCTATAAATTAAATAAAGGTGGTATGTTAGAGAATGAATTGGGGGCTATAGAAGCAAGCTACTTGAGCAAGGATGACCCTCAAAACCTATTATGAAATTTTTTTCATAAAAAATAGAACATTAAGTTTTTTATCATGATAAGTGTAAAAAAATGAGTTCCTAAGAACTGCTACAAAGACTATCAGAAATTAACATCACTGTCCAAGGCAAAGTGAATAATAAATAAATGTAATTATTAAATATTATAATTAAAATTAAAATTGAAAATATGACTGGAATGTTGAAAAAAGTACCTACTATGAAATACATAGTAAAGAAAATTCCAGGAAGTAGGAACAGCAAGTGAAGAGGCTCAAAGACAGAGGGGAACTTGGAGTAAATGAATATTCATTGGAGGAACTGATGCTGAAGCTGAAGCACCAGTATTTTGGCTATCTGTGAAGAGCTGACTCATTGGAAAGGACCCTGATGCTGGGAAAGATTGAAAGCAGGAGGAAGTGGGGATGGCCGAGGATGAGATGGTTGAATGGCAACACTAACTCAAAGGACATGAGTTTGGTTAAGCTTTGGGAGATGATGAAGGACAGGGAATCCTGGTGTGCTGCAGTCCATGAGGTTGCAAAGAGTCAGATATGACTCAGAAACTGAGCAAGAAAAAGAGAATAGTGGGAAAAAAAAATGAAAGTGATCAGATATGAGATGATAGCTCTAGACAGATCAGAGAGGGTTTTAGAAAATGAGGTAAGAAGTTCAGAATTCCCCCCCACCCCGCCCCCGCCCTGCCACGGGCGTGGAAAGCCATCAGAGGAGTCTAAGCAAAGTAATGATATCATTAGATTAGACTTTAAAAACTGTTCAAGCTACTGTGAAGAGACCTGACTATAGATTAAGAATGAAAGCAGGGAAATCAATTAAGAGGCAACTGAGTNCCCACCCCGCCCCCGCCCTGCCACGGGCGTGGAAAGCCATCAGAGGAGTCTAAGCAAAGTAATGATATCATTAGATTAGACTTTAAAAACTGTTCAAGCTACTGTGAAGAGACCTGACTATAGATTAAGAATGAAAGCAGGGAAATCAATTAAGAGGCAACTGAGTTTGAGCAAATAAGACATGTGGATGGGTCAGATTATACCTGTAAGAATTGTCAGAATGTATATGATCACATTCATGATGCATTTTGAAAGTAGAGCTAGCAATATACTTGTGAATTGGGTTTTTGGCTTGAGTGGGATGATAAAGATAAGACCCAGAAAGAAACTAAAGAAGAATCAGAAGATTAAAAAATAAAGAGCTATCTTTGCTATGTTAAAATTGCTTAATTCTATTATATATCTGTAAAGATGCTACACAAGCTTCAGGAAATATGAGTCTAGAATTCAGAGAAAAGATATAGAAAAGGAGATTTATAATTGAGAGTTATCATCACATATATAGTATTTAAATACATGGAACTGAATTATATTGTTAAAGGAAAAAATATTTTTATAAAGGCAATGAGGATGCATACAGAGCCCAGTGGTTTCCAATATGTAAAGATCTGGCAGAGGAGGAAAGAAACAAGGGAGACTGAGGGAGAACCTCAGTGATGTAGCAGGAAGCCAAGTAAACAGGATATCACGAAGGCTTAGAGAAGAATTTCCAAAAGGAGCATTTTGTCAGATAATTGACTCTAGGATGTGGTGAATTAGAGGGCCCTGCTGACTTTGATAAGCATAAAGTCACTTTCAGAAAGTGGTGGCAACGAAAGCCAGATCAGTGGAATATGGAATCTTAGCTATTGCTGTCTGATAAACCACTACAGAACTCAGGGGCTTAAAATAAAAAGTATTATTTCTTACAAGTCTACTGCTCCTCTGGACCAGTCTCAGCTGATCTCAACAGGGTTAGGTCATGCGACTGCAGTTAACCAGTGGGTATCCTAGAGGTCAGTTGCTCTAGAATATCCTCAAGTATAACAATGACAATAACTCATCTCTGTTTTGCAGGGGTTTCTTAACCTCCCAAAGGACTGTACTGGCATGCTTTGAGAATGGTGGCAGTCTTCCAAGGAAAGGAAAGCAGAAGGATGCAAGGCTTCCTGAAACATTGACTGAAAACTGGCATTCCATCATTTCTCTCATATCCTAGAGGCAAAGGCAAGTCCAAGTCCTCCCAGAAACAGAGTGGGTGAGAGACTACAAATTAGAGACCAAAGGGCGTGCATACAAGAAGATTATTAATCACAACTCACAATACAAATAAATTATCATATGTGGGCAAGAGGGTTGACAAGAGAATAGAAGGAAAGTCCATAGAGACAGCCACAACTGTTTGAAACATTTTGCTCCAATGTCACAGATAGATGGGTGGTTGCCAAACTAAAGATCCTGTGGCGTGAAGGTCTCTATTTTGTTTGTTTGGTAGATTTTTGTTTTTTTTTTTTTAAGATGGATATGAATGATTGTGTTCACTTACTGATTGAAATGATTCAGGAGAGAGACAGTTCAGGAGAGAAAAGGATTCCTGTGGGAACCAAGTGTGTGAGTAGATTGGCTGAAATTGGAGGGGTTGGCCTTACTATGCAAATTCAGGAGCATGTCTTCAAGAACTACAGAAGGGAAGGAAGAGCGTGTGCATACCTGGTCTCCTTCACGTTAAACTGGATATTAACTTAACATTTAAATTTCAGAATTCTTAGGGCTTTAGAAAAGTATAACGGTTCAGAGAAATCTTATTTTTTTAAAAGACTTGCTTACAAGTCAAAATTACAGAGAGAATTGTTCATACCAGGGCAATCTACTTCTGCTATGCAAAAAAAGCTACTGACAGACAAAGACAAAACATGTTCAAGGGAGAAATCAGCTGAGATCAATGTCTTGATTCCAGAAATCAAAATGTTTCACAGTGACTTGCAAATCCAGTGATGTGTTCACAAAGAAGTTACTCTCCAATGTAAAATACTGATTTAGATACATGGTACAAACTTGCATTATTACTGTACTCCTAGAGTGTGTCATTTTGAACGTGCACTGCTGTGACATCCTTTACTTGACTAATCACTTGAGGAGTTGAAATAGCCATTCAGTTAAAGATTGCTTAAACTTACAACCCGCTGCATTTGTAAAAAAATCATCAGCTCACTATCAAGAGATATTGTCCATGCTACTACAAAGTCCCTTCAGTCATGTCTGACTCTTTGAGACCCCACGGACTGTAGCCCACCAGGCTCCTCTATCCATGAGAGTCTCCAGCCAAGAATACTGGAGTGGGTTGCCATTGCCTTCTCCAGGGGATCTTCCTGACCCTGGGATAGAATCCATGTCTCCTGCGGCTCCTACACTGCAGGTGGATTCTTTAACATGGAGCCATCAGGGAAACCTAATTGTCCATGATGTGGGTCAAATGTCTGTGAGTGCTTATCAGTTAGGGAAATTTGTGCAGATGGGGGTGGTTTGAGAAGAAAAAACTCACAAAGGTAAACTTTAAAAATCTTAGTTTATTATGCAAATTTTACAAAATTCTAAAATTTTACAAATTTTTAGGCTTTAAGGCACAGAATGAGAGGGATATGTGGTTGACAATGAACATGTCATATATAATAACCGTTTCAAAATCAGAAGTCCTCTTTCATTCAAACCAGGTTCTGATTTCACAGGAAACACAGGCTAACTACATATCTTAAACCTAAACTTTTTATGGCAATTGTTAGGTCTTTATTTTCACATTTGTTAAAGCCAATACAACATGACTCCTAAGTCGAGAACAAGAGCTTTCTAATTTCAAAAGACTTCCCATAGATCCTTCCAATATATGATCTCATCTTTATATAGATTGCCTCAGGCTGCCTGTGAGGACCCTAAAAGGTCAGGTCATTAGTAATTAAAAGACAGGACAAGCTTCTTTAAGGAGATTAAAGGAGTTAGCCTTTAAGGCAGTCTTGAGCTCCATTTTTCATTTAAGAAAACATTCCAAAATCAAAACTGTTCCAATATTCTTCATCTGATTCTAACAGTGCCTAATTGTACTCAAGTCATCACACTGAGAGAGAGATGTGAAGGTAGGAGATACACGTAAAGTCGGAACTTTATACAGTAAAGCAGAGTCAGCACAGATAGACCAATCAGCAACCAGGAGCACAAAGAAGGAGGAAAAAGGAAGATAGATGAACAAAGCAGAGACAGAGAAGAAATGTTTAATTCACTTTGGTAAACATTTATTGAGCAGTTACCACGAGTTAGACATGATTCAGAAACAGAAGCCGGGAAAGTGTACAAGGCAAGACAAATATATAAGCATGTGATATAAGGTAATGCAATGGTAAGGCTGTACACAGGGTTCCATAGGCGTGCAAAGAAGAGGCACTTAATTAAGTCAGGCACACAAGAGGATATATGCTAGAAGGTATATTTCCTGAGCTGTATCTTAAAGGGAGGCAGAGAAGAAGGCAGAATGCCAAAGAATCGATGCCTTTGAACTGTGGTGCTGGAGAAGACTCCTGAGAGTCCCTTGAATAGCAAAGAGATCAAATCAGTCAATCTTAAGGGAAATCAACCAGGACTACTCATTGGAAGGAATGATGCTGAAGCTGAAGCTCCAGTATTTTGGTCACCTGATGTGAATGGTTTCAGCCCTGGGAATTTTGACATCCTTCCTTTGTAAGCATAAGTTCCTGTGGAATTGATCCCAGAGGCTTATGAAGAATCTAAAACAAATACATAGATGGTTTGTACCATTAGAAAACACCTATAGCATTTTATTCATGGAAATATCATGGAGTATAGAAATGAAACACATCTTGTTTCTGATTATCTGAGAGGTAAAATGACATACATGTACTAGGATAATTGAGTAGTTACCAAAACCACATTCATATTTACAGACTGCAGATGAAAATATGAAACCTTTCAGTCTCGAGTACATTGCTCTTTGGCCAGATCAAATGGCATGAAGACAAAACCACTAATCTCCATGTTCAGCTTTTCCTATCATCATAATTACACTGAAAACATTTGGCAACCTCAGTTCCAATTTTTCCTCACCAGTGAAACCCAATATTTGTACTTGAGCTCTTCCTTAAAATTTTCCACTAACCTTTGGTTAGCTGAGAAAGCTAATTAATTAAAGCCATTTAGGAAACTATCAACTGAGGGTTAGGATTTGAAGGTTTGAGTGATACTGAGAATACTAATAAATGAATATATAAAGCAAGCTATTTACCATTGCTGCTCTGATACAGTAAAACTCTGTAAAGTATAGCCTACAAATATTTGAGCTTCCCAGGTGGCTCAGTGGTAAAGAATCTGCCTGCAAATGCAAGAGACATAAGAGGCACAGTTCAATCCCTGGTTCCAGAATATCCCATGGAGTAGGAAATGGCAACCTACCCCAGTATTCTTGCCTGGAAAATTCCATGAACAGAGGAGCCTGGCAGACATACTGAGTGACTGAGCATAAACACACAAATATTTGAGCCAAATTTTCATGAGATTCCATTTATGAAAAAAGAATATTCCTAGGCTTTATAAGATCCAGTGCTTTACTTGGAAGACAGAACTTAAATAGCAGAGCTTATTACATAATCTGAAATATAGTGTGTCTTGAAAAGCTTTAAAAGATACAGCTCTAACATATTTTTTCAGCTGTCTTGAAAAAACTAAATCTTTTCAATTGTAAAAACTCTGATGAATATTTATCATCAGGTTAAATATTAGTCACTAAGTTCTGCTCCTGAAGTTCTTATAAAGTCAGTTCAGTTCAGTTCAGTCACTCAGTCATGTCCGACTCTTTGCTCTTTGCAAGTTCCCAGTAATTAAAGAGACAACTACCCATATAACAGCTATAAGATGGGCTCTCTAATAGGAAAGCAAACATCTAACAGAGGCTGAGATCAAATCCTTTTAGTGGGCTTTTGACTTGCTGGGAAGGAGATCTATTCCAAGCATAAGCACAACCCTCCAGAAATAGTCTCTTTACGATGCTCCTAAATATCCAATAGGTGTTCAACATCTACTGTGAACTTGTGAACCTAAAAGGGATTAAGGGATATTTATAAGTGTAGAGCCATGTAGTATGACTTGCACACATATCTGATGCAGGCAAAATTACTGCACCATCATCACTGTAAAAGCTACCTGTACAGTATCATAAGTCCTCCCAAAAAAAGATTTTTAAAATTTACAACTGAAAAAATAACAAGAAAAACGGATTATGGTGACTTTACAAAATCAATAGCTAGCCACATCAACAGCAAAACATTCAGGAATTGAGAGGCATGCTGCTTTGTACTGGCGAACTTTTTAGTTAGAAATGTGTTTTATTGTCTTCATTTTAAAGCCCTACATAATAAACATATTCCTCAATGGTATACATTCTTCACAATGTTGATATTTTAAAAAGCATTTCAATTTTTTAAATTTATTTTAATTGGAGGTTAATTACTTTACAATATTGTATTGGTTTTGCCATACATCAACATGTATCCACGACGGGTATACACGTGTTCCCCATTCTGAACGCCCCCCTCCCGCCTCCCTCCCCGTACCATCCCTCTGGGTCATCTCAGTGCACAATCCCCAAGCATCCAGTATCATGCAATGAATCTGGACTGGCAACTCGTTTCATATATGATATTATACATGTTTCAATGCCATTCTCCCAAATCATCCTAAAGTGATGGTTAGAATTGTCACCCTGCTTATTTAACTTATATGCAGAGTATATCATGAAAAACGCTGGGCTGAAAGAAGCACAAGCTGGAATCAAGATTGCCAGGAGAAATGTCAATAACCTCAGATATGCAGATGACACCACCCTTATGGCAGAAAGTGAAGAGGAACTAAAAAGCCTCTTGATGAAAGTGAAAGTGGAGAGCGAAAAAGTTGACTTAAAACTCAACATTCAGAAAACGAAGATCATGGCATCTGGTCTCATCACTTCATGGGAAATAGATGGGGAAACAGTGGAAACAGTGTCAGACTTTATTTTGGGGGGCTCTAAAATCACTGCAGATGGTGACTGCAATCATGAAATTAAAAGACGCTTGCTCCCTGGAAGAAAAGTTATGACCAACCTAGACAGCATATTCAAAAGCAGAGACATTACTTTGCCAACAAAGGTCTGTCTAGTCAAGGCTATGGTTTTTCCAGTAGTCATGTATGGATGTGAGAGTTGGACTGTGAAGAAGGCTGAGCACCAAAGAATTGATGCTTTTGAACTGTGGTGTTGGAGAAGACTCTTGAGA
>SJYX01002736.1:0-10609 GCA_006410675.1 Oreotragus oreotragus | reverse complement strand
AACTCCAGGAGTTGGTGATGGACAGGGAGGCCTGGCGTGTTGCACTCCATGCAGTCACAAAGGGTCAGACACGACTGAACAACTGAACTGAACTTGTTTGTCACCTGGCAATCACAAATTTTCTATCTATGCTCTTTGAAACATTACTATTAATAAAAAAAAAAAGGGTAAAACAACTTTCCTAACCCCTTACCTATTTGCTAAACTTCCTACTTATTTAGGTTATTAAATTTCTTCAACTTTAATTTCCATTAACATCACTTTTTGTTAAAATTTTTCTCTCCATAAATCTATTTTTTCAATAAATTTTGAGAGCTGTACTAGCTATAAAAGATGTTTATCATGCCTTCTAAAATGAAAAATTTTTTAAAAGCAACTGAAGCATTTCATATCCAAAATTTCCAACTGTAGTAAAATGGGGAGAAATTAAGGTTTTCCTCATTTTATAAAACTTCAGAGAGACAAAAAAGCATTTTTTAGTGGATGTATTTATAGCTGAATCTCTCACACATACACATATCAATTCCAATGGCTCTATTTCTTATTTGATATTACAAAAAATCAGAAATAAATATTTAGAAAATGTTAAACATTTTAAACTAGAATTCAGGCAATATATTGTGGAATAAATTTGTTTTTCTCTCTTAGAAACACATGTTAATTCATAACATCAAATGATTAATTCTTTGAGATTTATTGAGCTCTCCCTATGTATCTGTTAGGTTCAATTTAGATTATGGAGCAGGACTTGTTTGCTTTATAGCCTTTGATTATATAACACATGTTCCTGTAGAATTGAGTGCATTCTGATATAAAGTAGTAACAGAGCAAGTAGGTATTATATGGCACAACTCAGGTAAACAGGAGTGGCTAATTTAATTTCCAAGGTGACAAATTATCTTATCATGAGTGAGCAGGTAATTTCTTCCTTGAAATAAACTGAGTAGCTAAGGAAAGCTTTAACTAGATGAAATCATTATCCTTTTAAAGACACAAGTGTTGAATAAAGTTAATTTTCTCTGCTTTAGTGCTTTGGTAGAAAATGGCATAAGAAAATAGTGCTGCCCTTAGGTTAATGTTAAGCTGTTTAAACTGTTCAGTAAGAGAATAAAAATAGTATTACTTTAGAATAAAATGCATAGGCACACACACATGTCTCTGAATTAGACTGCAATAATAGACTGTTAAAGAGACAAATGCCCTTACACCTTCACCTTTCTAAAGGACAAGCTCATAAATAGTATTTATTTATACCTCAGATTTTTAAAACCATTAAAAAAACTATTTAACAAGCAATAGCTTTAATCATCTTCTGACCATGGCCTAGAGCTTTATGTGTGAATATGTGCAAGGCAGCCGTACTGGAAACATTTCTTTCAATTCAGAATGGTGGTAACAAAGCTCTTCCCAATAATAACCTCTCAGATCTTCCTTTTTATTTTTCTTTTCTTATGCAGGCAAAAAGTTATAGATAATTCTTACTACCTCGATGATAGTGAATCATCTCTAGAGTAATGTGGAAATCAAATGTTCCATATTTTTTAATGTTCCTTTAACTCTTTCATGCAGTCCAAAAGACCTGAATTTATCTTGAGAGTCATGTTTATGAAGTCTAAGAACTTGAAGATTTTAAATTTTATTAAAATCTAATATAAATTACCAACGAAGTACCCAGAGAGGCCATGACCGTGAATACCCACGTACATTTGTCTTAACATAGCATCCACCTGCAAACCTGGAGACCTGGGTTTAGTCCCTGGGTTGGGAAGATCTGCTGGAGGAGGACATGGCAACCCACTCCAGTATTCTTGCTGGAGAATTCCCATGGACAGGAGAGCCTAGTGGGCTAAAGTCCATGAGTCTCAAAGAGTCAGACACAACTGAGTGACTAAGCACAGCACAGCAAGAGTACACGAGCCTGACTGTCTTTAAGTAGAGCATTTTTCATGGTTGAGTTACACCAAGTACATTTGAAAGAGGGCTTCTCTAGTAGCTCAGATGGTAAAGAATCTGTCTGCAGTGCAGGAGACCTGAGTTTGATCCCTGGAGAAGATCCCTTGAAGAAGGGAATGGCTACCCACTCCAGTGTTCTTGCCTGCAAGAAGTCCCAAGTATAGTGGAGCCTGGCAGGCTACAGTCCATGGGATCACAGAGTCCAACAGGACTGAGAGACTAACAATTTCACTTTTCACTTCTAACTTGAGAGTTGAGGTAAGCCCTCACTTCTCAAGTCAAAAATAGGTGAAGAGCAGGCTCACTCCCACTTACTAAAGAAGCAAGCTCACATATTTCCTTCAAAACAGCCTATTTAATTTGCAAGGATCCTTGATGAGCCCTTTGAATCACCTCTGTGGAATTTGGGGGACAGATGGAACTGGCATAGAACATCATGAAGCTCCAGCTACTGCTTTGGCTGTGACTTATGAAGTCTTTTGTCTGTCATCCAGGAATCTTGGGTCTTCTCTCAAAATCTATCCATGAACAGTAATAAGAAACTCACTTCTTAACTTGTAAATAGTGTAAAATCTCAGATCCTTCATAGTTCTTGACAGATAGATATTAGGGCACTCACTTTCTCTTTGTTTCTACAGTTAAATTAGTAGATAGATAAATAACTCATGTCTTTGTATTTCTTGAAGAACATTCTTTTCTTTTCACTTTCTGCCCACATAATCTTGAAGAGGTAAGAAGACAAAACAATACTGGTCTCTTGCATTATTTCATAATAAGACCTTAGGGTTTCTAATACTAAAATAATTTTCTATTTACAGCTGGAGAAAAATAGCTTTATGTGTCTTTAGAGGGAGAGGGATAAAGAAGACACAGAGAGATAGTCTAAAGAGAAAAGAGAGCAGAGAAACAGAAGAGATTGATTTTAAATTTCCAGTCAAAAGAATTTTGAATGTTTACAATGGCCATCACAATTGAAAATGCAAAATTTAATAAAACAGTTTGGACAGGTTACAAATATAGAAACAAGTAAACGGAGCACAGTAAAGCAAGACTGTGATGATGGCTTATAAAATAAAAAGACAAAATGACATTTTATTCACATAATCTAATATAAACATCTTCACAGTTATTAGCCATTGCACATTAAAACTGATATTAAATCAAGAAACTTGGTACAAATCAGAAAACTATTATAAATGTGTTTTGTATTCAGATACTGTGGCCGCCTAGGTAAGATGAATCTTTTTTTTTTTTTCCAAATCTCAGCCTTTACCCAGCTCCACAGAGATTCCCTAGGTGTGAGTTTAATTCTTCTGAGGTGTTTGTGCTTTCAACACTCATTTCACCTAAACCTACTACATGGTGTATATGAAGAAAGGGCATATACATGAAATATGTTTGTCTCAGAGTCTGTTGAGATTTCCTAGGGGGAGGAAACAAACTAGTGGTACTTTTCAGCATTTGATCTTTATGTATATGTGAATTCTATATATGCACATCTATGCATAGCTGTACACAACTTGGTTATACATCACAGCAGATAGGTGATATTTTAAATGGATTTGATCCATAAATATAGGTACTGGTGAATAGACACATTTTCCCTCATAAATACTATAATTACTCTGTATAACCACCATATGATGTCACCTAAAATTATTAGTGTTCTTTATACCTATTAGTGCCTAGGCTTTCATTCTAGCTGTCCATACATCTTTAGAAGCTCATGGGCTTCTCTGATGGCTCAGTGGTAAAGAGTTGCTTGCAATGCAGAAGACAGCTGGCAATGCGGGAGATACGGGTTCAGTCTCTGGGTTGGGAAGATCCTCTGGAGAAGGAAATGGCAATCCACTCCAGTATTCTTGCCTGGGAAACTTACGGACAGAGTAGCCTAGTGGGCTGCAGTCCACGGGGTCTCAAAGAGCTGGACACACACAATTTAGTGAATGAGCAACAACAACAACTTTAGAAGATCAGCATAATAATAGCTCAATAGGTAAGTATCCACCTACCAAGCAGGAGACCCCACTTCAATTCCTGGGTGGGGAAGATCCACTGGAGAAGGAATAGGCTGCCCACTCCAGTATCCTTGGGCTTCCCTTGTGGCTCAGCTGGTAAAGAGTCCACCTGCGATGCAGGAGACATGCATTTGATTCCTGGGTTGGGAAGATCCCCTGGAGAAAGGAAAGGCTACCCCACACCAGTATTCTGGCCTGGAGAATTCCATGGGGTCACAAAGAGTCAGAAACGACTGAGCGACTTTCACTTTTATTCTTCACTTTCGGCCATAATAAAGAAGAAACCATTTATATCAGAGTTATATCATAAGAAACTTCTTTTTTTTTTCACCAGCAGTGAGTCACCAAATGTGATTTTAATGTGGAAAAATCCCTTCAGAACAATTTTAAATAAGCTTTTGAAAATAATAAAAGACAAAATGATGAGATAGTGTTACTGATCACACTACATTTTAAGAATTATTTAGCACTCAGATTTACATTTTAATAGAAGAAACTCTTATTTATATTTGATATTCAGAGATATGTTGATGACAGCAAAGAAGAAAGATTGACCATCTTGTTGATAGAGTTTCCAAATTCAGGTAAAGGGTCCAGTAAATCTTGCAAAGAGTATCTTTGCCTCCATGGGACATCTAGTATAAAGTCTGTGAAAGTGAAAGTGTTAGTCGATCAGTCATGTCCAGCTCTTTGTGACCCCATGGACTATAGCCCACCAGGCTTTTCTGCCCATGGAATTCTCCAGGCAAAAATACTGGAGTGGGTTGCCATTTTCTTCTCTAGGGGTCTTCCTGACTCAGGGATTGAACCCACGTCTCCCACATTACAGGCAGACTCTACCAACTGAATCACCAGGGAAGCATTACAGTTTTTGACTAACATCTAAATCTATAAGATATGACAAATATTTATTATGGTGTAATTTGTGTTGCGTTCTAAGATAGGTCATTTAACATAGGGAATATAACAAAATGATATTAGGAAAGCACATTCTGTGCTTGTCAAAAAATGTGAGTTCTAATTTCATCTCAATCTAGTTAGCTCTATGACTTAAGACATTTGCTTCATTTTTCAGGCTCTGAATTTTCTTACCTGTAAAATGAATATGGTCTAATTTCTAAAATCCTTCCAATATCAATTCTTGTGATCTATTTAGTAGACATTCTGAATCTATTTGAGACATTTAGCAATGAAAAAATGAGCTACATATGCATTTATAGAGCACAACAATTATTTGAACAACCTCCATGAAAGGACATATGACCAAATAAAAGAGGTTATATTTAAAAAGAGCTTTGATGAATAGCTTCCCCAACAGCTCAGTGGGTAAAGAATCTCCCTGCAATTCAGGAAACACATGTTCCATCCTTGGATTGGAAATATCTCCTGGAGCATGAAATGGCAACCCACTCTAGTATTCTTGACTAGAAAATCCCATGAACAGAGGAACTTGGCTGACTACAGTCCATGAGTCACAAAAGAGTCGGACATGACTGAGCAAAAAAGAACATGTTGATGAATGGCATGATGGAAGGCATTCCAGGTAGAAAGAAATCCTGAAGATGGGATTCAAGCGTACTTCTTTAGATGACAGGGCAGAATGGAGGTGGTTTGCTATTGTTGATGGTAGTGATATTAACAACTGATATTCAGGTTTAAATTGTGGGGTATTTAAAGATTTTTTGGGCTAATGGAGCAGCAAAAAAGGAATATGATTAAAAGCACAAGCTAAAAAAATTAGTCTTGTAAAGCATCCTTTAGCTGATCAAGAAAGCAAATCTATAGCCATTGAGTAAGATAAATAAAGTAAGGTATTATTTACCTTACAAAAAGTCAGGTAAATAAACTGGGTATGTTTGTATGGAGCAAAGTTGAAGAAATTTAGATTTCTAGCACCATACATTGCATATCTTCCTATATGCCTTGCTATAATTATTAAACCTTTTTGAAATTATTCAGTCAGCTCTAAAATGAGTTACTTCTTGAATTCATAATTTCTTCAAAGTCTACCATAGTGAAAACATATATATAGTTTATGAGAAAAGAAAGTTATTGCAAATAACTCATAAAGGTTTAAAATGTTTTTAGTATTTATATCATTTTAAATGATATAAATCATTTAAAATGAGTTTTGAGTTTTTCCATGCTTGAATATATAATATATAAAATCAAAATTAAGTACTTTCAAAGTATTATTTAATGTTATCAGTTTACTTCAATAGGCAGTTCATTACTGTTGCTAATAAAAATGAAGGTTTTATTGCTAAATACCTGTAGTATCCTTTTCATAGTGCCATCTCTTTGCTTTTGATTTTATACTAGATTTTCCACTTATTTTTTTCCTCTAGTTGAAAAAAGTAAACAATTTTGTATAAAGAAATTTCTTTTGGAGTGTTTCAAGACAAGACTCTTCAACCTAGAATTTTCTACATTAGTTTCAGGTTTTAGTGTTGATAGGTGAGAAAAACATGTTACCTAGGTATCATGAGAAAATGTGGAACACTGCAAAATTACATTGCTACCTACCGTGTTGGGCAAAATCAGATTCAACAATATCCTAGCTTAGGGCTGCATTAATTTTCCCCCTCAGAACCCTATTATTGCCTGGAAGAGTATTGACTCTGAAGGACAGAGAGCTGCATAAAAAATTCTCTCTTTTAGCATTTTGCTTATTTCTCAGCCTTGTGTACATTTGTGGTATTAAAAAAAATGTATGCATGAGACAAATTGTTTTTTGATAATGTTTTGCATTAAATGCACGGTAAGTGTTTTACAAAGAAAATATTAGGCTATGCTTTCTCTTTTTTGAGTTGCTAAGCATGAATCTTTGGCATTGATTGATGCGTCATTTTGAAATTTGCAAGGGTCTTTATGGTTTTAGTTATGAATATGTATGAAAAATCAGTTTTAGTAACTGTGCTATTAAAGATGGTCTAAGACTATAATTCAACAGCAATTTCCTTAAAAGACAAAGGAACTTGAATTACAATAGAATAAGTGTTGATAACTGAACGTCTTATTGAAAAATAGCTTCTTGTATTCAAGCATATTTTCAAAGGGTGAGAAGAAGTAATGACTAAAGGAGAGCATACTTAAAGATATGTCAACTCCTAGTTGAATTACTAAAAAAAGAAATACTTTAACTTCCTGTCCACCTGTGTCACATTATTTATAAAAATTTTAAAAATCATGATCAACACAGAACTATTATATTTCTAATAAAGAAACTGCTATATTTTTCCTATATACACATATCCGTCCTGGTTGGAAAACAGAATATGTATTGAGATTATTAAAGTATGGTAGTCCTTGAACTTTTAATCCTTTTCCCCCAGCTAACAAAACAACAACAATTTTACATATGTTCTGTTGTCAGGTCAGCCTTTTCTTTATATTTATATGCCTTGTTTCAGGATTAATCCAGGGAAACAAAGTTCAAGTTAGAATTCACACATAGACAACCTTATTGCTGCTGTCCAAATGTGGTTATTATTATGGTTGATTTTTTTTTAATCACAGATTTGTTGTGTTGATTTAGGGGTTTTTTTGGACTAATTAAAAGTTATTTGATATATACACAAGCATACATAAACACAGAGCTTCTGGATCCAAATTTCTGACATAATGTTTAGTTAAAACTCCTATCACATCCTATAATCACTACTTTTACTAATATACTATAGACAAAAAGAGTATTATGTTTATAGAATAATTGACCTTTTCAGTTTCCTGTTTTATGAGCAATACTGTCATACACTGGACTTAAGTTATATAAATTGCCATGTATGGTAATATATCAAAGTGGAATAACATCCTGTTCACATGCTCAAATCCTGATAGAATAGAAAAAAAAGGAGAATTTCTTTTTTTAATTGTGGAAGTCCCAGAGTTATTCTAAGGCATTTGTTTAAACAAAAGTAAGGAAATAAAGAAAACATATATCATATATCCAGGTAGTCACAGTGAAGATCACTGTTACATAGAAACTGAGGAGACTAGCTGCATTTTTGCCATGGCTAGGCCAGCTAAACTGCATCGTTATTTAGGAAACATTATAAAATGTTGGAGCTACATAATGGAAAACTGTAAATGAGTCAACCTTCTTGACACTCAGACTCTCAGGCACCAGGTTACTGTCAAAGAAACAAGCTGGTCAGCATCCAGGGCAAAGTGCCAGATGTAGTAACAGCTACAGTCTCTGAAAGAATGTAGCTCACAGAGAAAATGGAGCAGATGCAGGAGTCTATGGGGATGTAATTTATCATAGAATCACATTGTGGCAGTTGGGGCCTATTCTGACCAGACAAGTCTATGGAAGCACTCATAGCACCTGATAGTAACTAGAATTACAGGATATATTGACTGCAAGTTAATACAAACTACACGTTTCTCTGAAAGCAATTCTAATTCCTTACCCAATATCACTATCATTTTTCTTATGTACATATCCAATTTTGATCCTTTTCTTGTCTCCTGAACCCATCTGGTGTTTCTTAACCTATAATATTATTGTAGTTTAGTTGCTAAGTTGTGTCTGACTCTTTTGTGACCCTGTGGACTATATAGCCTGCCGGGCTCCTCTGTCCATGGAGTTTTCCAGGCAAAATTACTGGAGTGGGTTGTCATTTCCTTCTCCAGGGGTTCTTGCCAAACCAGGGATCAAACCCAGGTCTCCTGCACTGGCAGGCAGAGTCTTTACCACTGGGCCACCTGGGAAACCCTACTAAAAGATCAAAATACACGCTTATCTTTTTCAATGAATTTTATAAAGTCTGTAAATGGCATGTTTTTAAAACAGGTTTTAACCTCGCTTTTCAGAATAATAACATGTGTACTGGCCATTCTAAACTTGCTCTATCCTTAAATACAGAAGAAATAAGCTTGCTTATTTCTTAGAAATTTTCATTATTAATGTCAGACTACTCTATGATTATTGATAAATGCATTATTCTTGAGGCAAGATAAAGCAACTGGAAAAATAAAAATAATATTTATTCAGTGTCTTCTAGGTGACAGCCCTAATTCTAACTGTGACCCAAACAGACCTTTGATCTCATGAACTATTCATTCTGGTGGTAGACGAGCAACAATGACCAGGAAAACAGAATAATGTGACAATTTCAGACAGTGATAAATTGTATGAAGAAAACAAAACAGAAGAGAGAATGAGTACACTGAGCACAGTTTGTCTTTCACGGAAATCTCATTTATTCTGATGATTTAATCCACAGGTTTACAATGACTTCTCAACCAATGCATACTTTATACATTCCTGAATGCATACTGAGATATTGTCATGTTGGTATTTTACACAGAACTTAGCAAAACAAAATCAAAACTCACTTCAGGTGGACTTTTAACTATACATATATTTCAGGTTAGAAGATTATTATTCTGTATATAATTCCTTAGGTTAGTAAATTTAACTCTATTTGTATTCAGTTGCTGCTATGAACTGGGTACTGGTACAGGAATCACAGATGCATTTGAAAAAAAAACAAAAAACAAAAAGAATGTAGTCCTTTCTCTTCAAGGATCTTCTAACAATCTAGTATGAAAGAAGAAGAGATAATTGCAATATAAGTTAATGATTTCTATGGAGGAATTTTAAACGTATGACTCTTGAGGGAATTGGATATAACACATTTTTAGATCAGTTAAGATGTTTGACACAGATTTCTAAAGGAAAATACATTCAAAATAATTTTGAAGTATGAATAGGATATAGCAAGCCAATGGATAAAGAGGGGAGAATGATCAAGACACAAAAAGCCGTAATAACCTATGTGTTTTCTATATTAAATATGTCAGTAAATGCAAAACATAGTTAAAGAACAGTGGTTAAATATGAGACTAGAGATTAACTGTGAATCTAATCATGAAAAGCTGTGAATGTTCTGATATTGTGTGCCAAATTCATGAAGTTGAAAATGAAATGACATGAAGAGATTGGCACTGGAAATTATTTAAAGCCATGACTTTTTTGTCATGATAGTCACTTAGACTGATTAATCGAGATGGAAAATGAGGCACTGCACTAAACCATAGGCAGTGGAATATAATCTTAGCATTATTTATTGGTGGAATTAATTAGATCTGTGGATATAGATTTAAGGGACTGGATCTGATAGAATGCCTGATGAACTATGGACAGAGATTCGTGACATTGTACAGAAGACAGGGATCAAGACCATCCTCATGGAAAAGAAATGCAAAAAAGCAAAATGGCTTTCTGAAGAGGGCTTACAAATAGCTGTGAAAAGAAGAGAAGCAAAAAGCAAAGGAGAAAAGGAAAGATAAAAGCATCTGAATGCAGAGTTCCAAAGAATAGCAAGAAAAGATAAGAAATCCTTCCTCAGTGATCACTGCAAAGAAACAGAGGAAAACAACAGAATGGGAAAGACTAGAGATCTCTTCAAGAAAATTAGAGATACCAAGGGAACATTTCATGCAAAGATGGGCTCGATAAAGGATAGAAGCAGAAGATATTAAGACGAGGTGGCAAGAATACATGGAAGAACTGTACAAAAATGATCTTTATTACCAAGATAATCATGACGGTGTAATCACTCACCTAGAGCCAGATATCCTGGAATGTGAAGTCAAATGGGCTTTAGAAAGCATCACTAGGAACAAAG
>SJYX01002734.1:0-12671 GCA_006410675.1 Oreotragus oreotragus | reverse complement strand
GACTCTGGCCATGAAACCACAAGCTCCTTGAGGACAGGACCATATCGTTCCTCATCTTTGTATCACTAAGACTTGGGCTGCACTTCGTAAGTTGTCAAATGAATACATCTTTTGAACTGAAAAAGATCACAGATTCCTCACCCAGATGCCTGACTTTTGACAAATGTTTAACCAACCAGAATGAGAAGCTTATTCTCTTTCTGAATAGATCTCAAATCCCTAAGATTGGGAAAACGTGGAGGTGGGAGAAGAGACTGTCACTCACTTAGCAGGTTGTGTTTCCAGGATCATGAGTGACAGTTCCTAAGAGGTCACTGCCTTAGGCTGAGTACTGGACCATAAGAAAAGCCCAGTGTGCTGGGCCCTCGAGCTCTCTTCCCAACCCGAGCGCTGCTCTGGGTTGACACAGGGTGTCATCTGGGAATGTGGTGGGCGGAAGTGATTTCAGTGCCCCTGGACTCCCACAGCCACGAGGCCTCTCCCAGTAAGGAGTCTCTCCTCTCCTGCAGGCTGACCAGGAATCAGCTTTGTACACCCACCCAGGTCCTCTTACCTTCTCTTCTGCGTCCCCTTTCCTCCAAACTGCTGACTCTTTGTGACTTAAGTCTTCCTGAGATGGCCAAAACGGAGAGGATCCATTTTAAATTAACAAGGTTATTAGTAGTTAATTACCTGAGATATCATTGTAATTGAAAAGAAAAAGAGACGCAAGAGGCTCATAAACATTCCCAGGCGCCTGTTCTCTTCACTCTCACTGAGCGGAGCAGGCGGCGGGAGCAGGGAGCAGAGCCCCTACCCAATGCGGGCCCTGCCCACACCGCAGCCTTTCTTTCTTGCAGTATTTCCCCACGTGCTCCCGCCCATTTTCCAGGGGTATTTAGTGAAGGAACCAGACCTGGGCGGGGGGTTGGGGGGGCAGTAAGCTGCCTGCCCCACATGTACTTCTTCTGTTGAGAAATGCTCAGCAGAAGCTTTACAGGTGCAGGGAGATTTCTTTTATATTGAGGGTGTGGGAAGGAGGCACAAATCTGAGGACGCTGGTCAATATTTTTAACGATTTTTTAAAATAATGTATTTATTTTTGGCTGCACTGGGTCTCCATTGCTGGGCAGGCTTTTCCCTAGCTGCAGTGAGCGGGGACTCTCTCTGACTGCAGCACACGGGCTTCTCACTGCCACAGCTTCTCCTGTTGTGGAGCACGGGCTTAGTTGCTCCACAGCGTGTGGGATCTCCCCGGGTCAGGAATCAAACCCATGTCCCCTGCATGGCAGGCAGACTCTACAGCTGAGCCACCAGGAAAGCCCCTTTTTACTGAATTTTTTATCTCAGATTGTCCTTAGTTATTCTATAATTAAGCATGGCTGGCATACATCAGCATTATTGATTTTTAGTCCTGAATTCACTGTCACCAGAGATACCACTGTGGTCAGGGATCATCTCCCTCCTCCCCACCTTCTCCTGTCCCTGTCAGGGCAAAAGGCTGCAGGGAGGAGTAGGACACAGAAGAAGGAGCCCACCCCTCAGATTGGCCAGCCAACCCCAGCTCCTGAGGCCAGGATGCCCCACCCCAAAGCCTCTTAGCAGAGAGGCCTCTCCTGCAGAAGCTCCCAGAGGCCATCCTGTCCCTGACACCTCCAGGAAGGAGCAGAGACCCCCAGACTCCATCAATGTCTGCCTCACAACTGTCTCCCATTCTCACCAAATTGTTCCCTGTTTAGGGTAAACCAGCTGGAGGAGCTAACCTGAGAGAGCCCAAAACCCCTCTACCCCTGCAAAAAATCTCCCCCAGAGGCAAGCGGCAGGTGCAGATGCCCACACAATCCTGGGCCAGGGCCCTGACAGAGGCACGGCTGGGTCTCCCGCAAGGAGGATGGATGGGTGAGCTCCAGAGGGAAGGCAGCCACCCAACTGCTTCAAGCTTCTGCAGCCTTGAGATGCCTGCTACACACACCCCTGGCCACCCTCCCAGTCCTCCTTCCTCCCCACCTGCCCTGCAACCTCCCTGCCAGGCCCTGGCTCCCCTGGCCTAGGCTAAGCTCCCTCCCCTCTGAACCTGAGTCTCCTGAGCAGCATTTAGCGCCTCCAGCCCCCAGGAGCCAGAGTGGTCAGGAGATTCCCCACCTCCACCCAATCCTCTAGAGGCAACAGGAAAGAGCAAAGCAGGGAAGGGCAGAGCACATGGAAAGCCCACACACCACATACACATGCAGATATGAGTATCTGGAGTGTAATATCCATGCGAAGAAGTGCACCTTCCATTAGCAATTTTTTAACGGCATTTACTATGTGACAAGTAAGTAACATTATTGGTTGCAGTTTATGAACGAAGAAATTGGGGTTCCGAGACTCTAATGTGTCCAAGGTGAGAGAGAGAGAGATATAAACCGAGAGATATGAACCTAGCAGTCTGTCTCTAAACTGCCTGCTGCTGCTGCTGCTGCTAAGTCGCTTCAGTCATGTCCGACTCTGTGCGACCCCATAGATGGCAGCCCACCAGGCTTCCCCATCCCTGGGATTCTCCAGGCAAGAACACTGGAGTGGGTTGCCATTTCCTTCTCCAATGCATGGAAGTGAAAAGTGAAAGTGAAGTCGCTCAGTCGTGTCCAACTCTTAGCGACCCCATGGACTGCAGCCCACCAGGCTCCTCCGTCCATGGAATTTTCCAGGCAAGGGTACTGGAGTGGAGTGCCATTGCCTTCTCCTAAACGTCTCTAAATTGCCTAAACTGCCTCTATGGCATGTATGGTGTTGTGGGGAGGGGGGAAATGGTTAGGGAGCCAAGCTGTAATAAAACGTTCCTCTGTCCATTCCACGCAACAAGGCCACTGCCCAATATAGGACCTGAGTCCTTTCTCCTCTCTTCCCCCTGCCCCAGGCGGGAGCAAGGGGTCAGAGCCCTTGGTCAGGGGGAAACCAACCCACCAGCAGGTCCATCCGTTCTCAGCTGCTGAGTTGTGTCCGACTCTTTGCCACCCCATGGACTGTAGCCCTCCAGGCTCCTCTGTCCATGGGATTTCCCAGGCAGGACTACTGGAGTGGGTTGCCATTTCTTCCTCCAGGGGATCTTCCCGACCCAGGGATCGAACCCGAGTCTCCTATGGCTCCTGCACTAGCAGGCGGGTTCTTTACCACTGACCACCTGGGAAGCCCAGCCCGCCAGCACAGAAACCCCAGTCACACCCTCAACCTCTGGCTCCCTGTCCTCTCTGCCCTTCCATCCGCGCTTCCAAGGGCAGAGGGACCCAGTCTGGCCCCCCGTTTCCCTACCTGCAGGGCTGTGCTCCCACTGAGTTTGCACACCTTGCAAGTGTCTCCCGAGTCAGGGAAGGTGGCCAGTGGGAGAGAGGCAGACGGGCCACTGATACAGGCAGCAAGGAAGGAGCAGCTACAGCGAGCAGAGGGGAGGAACGGGGAGGCCGCCACACCATCTGGAACCTGGACTGTGGGCAGGTTCCAGGAATGAGCCCAGAACCTCAGGCTGACCCCGGGACTGGCCTGCGGGTCTGCTGGTCTGCTGGGCCACGGCTGTCACATCTGGAACCTGAAAGGGCTTGGGAAACTGGAAGGGGTGGATCTGACACCTGCAGCTTGCCTGAGAGCATCGATGCTCCCAGGAGCCAGAGTTTCACCCCAAAGAAACTGTAGGCCCCATCCTTTCTTTCCTGGGAATGGAAACAACAAAATAAGGAGGGCACGAAGGAGCCTAGAGCCCACTGCCCCACCCTCCCCCACCCACCACGCATCTCTGGTCGGGAACTGCCTCCTCCCTGGTTCTCTGAGGCTCTGGACAGGCAGCAGTGGAGTTGGAGCCCACAGATCTGCCTTCAGATTGCTCCCTGCCTCTTACTGACTCTGAGAAAAATCACTGAACTTCTCCAGGTAACAGTTTCTCTAACATGGGAAACCACCCACCCTGTGGTTTATGGCAGCAGACAAAATGCTTAAGACACAGTTGGCACTCAGCAAATGTTAGTTTCCACCCCCTCTCCTTCCCACGCCTTCCCACTGGAGAAACTCTCTCCCCCTTGAGGGGCAGGGCCAGGCAGTGAAGGGGCTGCAGACCCTTCTCTCGGCACCATCCCTAGCTGGCACTGGCACTCTGGGAGCGAGAGTCTACCGGAAACCCTGCAGGAACAGTGGGATCTTGGGGCCCTGTGTCGGCATGTTCTTGGGAACATGCTGGAATATTTGGGGGGAACACTGCATCCTCCTGGGCACACGCTGAAATACTGTGAGGTGTCTGGGGTGGGACCAGCCTGGGCACAACTGGGAGCTTCCTGGCAGGTACTGGAGTGTTCCTGGGATCCCCACCACAAGTGCTGGGGGCCTTACGGGGTCTCCACTGGAGAGATACTAGGGCACAATGAGGACACAAAGGGGCCACTGGAGACACTGAACAGTTACTGGGAAACTCTCTGGGGTGTCACTGGGAGCAAAAGCACAGCCCCAGGCATCCCCAGGGCAATCTGGGACCGCAGGGGCCCTCTAGGGGTCACCAGGGTCTCCTCATCACAGCTTCCACAAGGCACTCACTCTTAGCTGCTCTTCTCTTGATGGGGAACCTGGGGTGGGAGGTAGGTGAGGGAGTCTACCCAGGAGCTGAATTCCACCCGCACTGCCCCAGAGAGGGGAGTAAGCAGCTGGACCTTGGGCAGCGGTCACCAACTTGCTCTTCTGCCGTGTGGCAGCAGCCTCAGAGACCACGCAGCCCGGTTCAGAAAACCAGTCCTGAAGGGGGAGCGGCTCCACTGGACTGCTGGGACCCTGCCTGCTGTTAGGGCCCCAAAGTCGGACCCCTACAGCCACCCCTAGGTGACAGAATACCCAGGGCTCCAGGAGGCGGGACTGCTGACAGCAAGGACCCTCTCAGGGCTGAAGCCATGAGACCTGCAGGGTGGCGGGCAGGGGCCTCATCAACCACAAGGCCTCCTCTGTGTTCCCGGAGCTGGAGCACAGGGATCTGGAAGGTACTCATAGAGAACGGCCTCCCTCTCTGTGGCTGCAGAACTGAAGGGAGGTTAACAGCAACCCAAGCCAGGCCACAGGCTCATGAGTGGGAACCGACGATCCCACAGGAGCCTGCAGAGGAGGCGATGGGAACGCAGGCACAACTCAGTGTCAGAGGGTTAACCTCAGAGTCCAGCTACACGCAGGCACGCAGTGCAGATGCCCACTAACAGAAAGGTCGGAAGGGGAAGGTTGAGGTCAGGTTCCAGGAAAGGGTCAGGCACCTTTTAAAGATCTAGATATGATCAGACAGAGAAAAAAAAAAGGCAAGACAGACAAAGCCCCGAACTTGAGTACGTTCAATATCAATGAGCAGGCTTTCAACATCTACATCCCAAGTGACTTCATCAAACATAGTCCTCACCCCCAAGGTGTCCCCAGCAACACCGGCATCTCTCCTTCTGCCCCACATCCCTCCTCTTCTCGGAGAACAGCACCCCTCCACACCAGAAGCCTGGACCCAGCTCTGCTCATGACCACTCAAGAGGCCAGATCCTGCCTTTTCTGCCTCATGACTTGTCACTCTCCTCCTGCTCAGGCCCCACGCCACAGCTACAGTTTACTTGCAGGCAGATCGCCGAGGGGTGGGGACCCTGCCTCTGGCCTTGCCCATCTCCACAGTGTTGCTGAAGCAGTCTTTCCCCAACCATTCTGATCATCCCTGCCTCCTGCACAAAGCCTGCTCTTGCCACATCAGAGCCCACAAAATACTATCAAAATTCCATGAGGCCCAATGGCTCCCTAACACAACCTGTCCTCGAGTCCCTCGTAACTCCTTGTCAATCTCTGAATTTCTGTTCCTCTCGCTCCCCTGGGCCTCTGCGCATGCCCCTCTTCTCTGTCTCCCACGAATCCTCAAAACTGTCTGCAGCTTTTCATCGCCAGCCCTTGGAACACGGAAGTGACTGAACGAATGAGGGGGTACTCATGGGAAAGGGTAAATTAAAAAACTCATGAAAGGATAAACTGATCTCTCGGGAGGTTGTAGTATCTTCCCCATCATGACAATGAAGAAACAGATACAGAGGAAGTAGAGCAACTTGCCTGAGGTCACACAGAATCAGCAGCCTCATCAGAAAATCCCTGATGGGAACACCCAACACAAAGGAAAAAACAGAGTAAGAACCCAGGACAGTGGACTCTCCTGGCGGTCCAGTGGTTAAAACTCCGTGCTTTCACTGCAGGGGGCGGGGGTTTGATCCCTGGTCAGGGAATCAAGATTCCACAAGCCATGAGGTACAGCCAAAAAAAAGAACCCAAGCTGGGTTTAGGAGCATCACAGACAGGTGTCAGTAGAGGTCAAGGAGATGGGGGGCAAGGGTTCTGAAAGGTCAGCACCTGGTGGTCAAATAGCTCCCAGTGAAGGAAGGGGCTTCAGAGACTAGGAGGTTTCAGGAAGTTATCACTGGAATCCCAGGAGGGAAACAGTGTCCTTCTCCAGGAATCAGAATAGGGATGGAGTGAAGACAGGATGGGGGACACTAGCCAGTGCTGCCCGTGGTGACATGGCTGTGAGCGGGGCAGTCACTAAGCCTGCACTAATGGGGACTAAGCCCGCGGGGGCTGGGGGGTGGATATGTATTCCAGACTCAGGAAGAGAAATTTGGGGGCACACAGACCAGACCTCCAGCCTGTGCAAAACAAACTTCAGCTTCTTAGCCCTGCCTGGTAACGGTTACTGGGGAATCTGGGATCCTTGGGAGGAAAGGAAAACTTGGATGACCCTGCTGTGTCTTTCCCCCACTTCCTGCCCTCTTTCTGCATCCTCCTGACCCCAGCCCTCCCCAGGAGCCTCCCCTGTTCCCAGCATGCACTGCCCCTTTGTGTGACCAGAGCCCCTCACCAGGCCCTTGACCTGCTGGCCTGTTCTGTGATCTTCTTTGAACATGGAAGATCACCTCCTTGAGGCCTATGGTGACATGGGGAGAGCAGCGGGGTGGATCAGCCACCTGCCCCAGGCCTGGCCCCAGCCCCCTCCACACCTGCTCAGGGCTCCGGGCTCCAGAGGCGGAGGGAGGCGGCTGTGCTTCAGCTAGTGGGCATGTTTTGTTAAAGAGAATCCAGCTGCTGCCCTGTTTCAGCCGATGGAGGGCGGCCTGCCCTAGAAAGCCCCAGCGGTGCTGCCAGGCCAGAGGAGCTTGGCCATTGAAGCAGCTGTTACACATGCCTGTCTGGGGAGGTGTGGACTTGGAGAAGAGTCACTCAGCTCCAGGCACTGAGTTAGTTCCTCCATGCCCCACCCCCAGAACTGGGGAACCCTGGATCCAGGCAACATTGTGCACCTGTCCACCCTCACTTGCATTTCCAGGACTGCTCTGTGTGTCCCTTCACTAGGCCTGCGTGCCTGAACCAGGATATGCCCACCACCCAGAGGCCTGCTCTCCATCACCTCCGACCCAGACCTGAGGGAGTAGCTGGTACAGGCAGCAGAGGAGCTGTTGGCACCCATCCTTTCAGGGTGACTGGCCTGCATCCCCAGCCTCCACCCCAGTCCAGGCAGTCCAGCACAGCCGCCGGGCGCTGAGGAGGAGCAGGAGGGCGCCTGCAGATCAGCACGGCCAGCCCCCACTCCTTCGCCCCTAGCAGCACTGAGCCCCATCATCGGGCGCTAATTAAATCCTCCTAATGAGGAAATAAGGATGCAGGAGCCGGCTCCACCATGGCTTCCCCAGCCCACCGCCCTCGCCTCTCCAACGGACTTATCGCTCGTCACAGGATGTTTACAATAATTTTTAATTTGTGCAATTATTAATCACTTTTCTATCTGCCTCATTTGCATAATAATTAGTCATCTCACTGTTTGGCATGCCTGTGAATGACAGTGCTTTAAATTGAATTAAGATTTTAATATTCTATTTTCTTGCTTTCTTCCCCCTCCACACGCTAATCAAAGTCAGATTTGGCAGCCAGAGGGAGGGTGGGGAGGAGGCTGGCAGGCACTGTACTTGGCCCACTCTGCACTCCTGAGAATGGTCTGGGAGAAGGGCTTGTCTGGAGAAGGCAACAAGCAGCCACCCCTCACCACAAACCCGACACTTGAAGGGTTAACCCAGTCTTGCCTAAACTACAGAGGTAATGAATGAGGAATGGGCAAAGGCACCGTGGAGGGAGGGGTCTCACTGGCCCAGTGGCCCCAGAGATCAGAAAAACATTTTCATTCCTTTTATTTTTCCAAACAGGCTGCTTTTGGTTAAGGGGTAGTTGCAAAGCACATTACGGGCATGTAATTGATCCCCGGTTGCTAGTCTAGGTTAACTTTGATGGCTCAGAGTCCCCCAGACAGGAAGCCGGCTGGAGCAGTCTAAAACCCATGGCCGTTCTCCAGATAGATCTAGAAAACAAATCTCCGCCACTGAGTTTGGTTCCCCCACTCCCCTCGAGAGCAGCCACTGCTCCACACACCAGCAGACCCTCTGCCCAGGCTCAGCGGGGTGCCTTTGTGGATAGAGTGTGAGTTCTGATGGACCAGGGGCAACAAGCAGGGGCACACTGCCCTCTGTCAGGAGGCTTCGGGGGGTTTCTCTCTCCTGCTTACCCTCTAGCCCCTCTCTGACCACCCCAGGTCAGCTCCAACCCCGCCTCCCCACCACTATTGCTTGTTGCCATGGTAATCCCAAGGCTGCCCTGGATACCCATTGCTGCTCCAGAATTCTCTGCTTAGGCTGGCAGCACACCCCACAGCCTGCTGAGAACGCCTCCCCTTTGCCGTCGCTGAGCACAAAAGGGCGAGGACCAGAGGCATGATCACCCACACGCGGTCTGCAAAGTCAGACACTGGCCTCTCCCCTCAGGTGGGTGGGGAGGGAAGATGGAGTTGGGTGGGGCTGGGAGGCCTTCCCCAGGCCAGAGTAGGGGGAAGGACCCTGTCCCACTACAGGAATTCCTTCCTCCCAAGGAACAGGGTCTCCCAACCCTGCCCTTACGGTGCAAGGGAGGGAAGTCCCCCAGACGGAAAAGAGGGAAGTAGGGTCTTGCTGCCAGATTTCAAGCTGGGTGAGAGGAGGGAGGGCTGCATGTTTCCACGGGAGCCCTTCTCCTTCTCGGGAGCCCACGCTGCTGTTCCTCAACTGCAGGTCAGTCAGGCCGGTCTGGTAGAGAATTCTAGACATCCCAGGGTCCCCTCCTCAACCAGCCCAGGGTATCCATGGGCCCTCCAGTCAAGCGCTCATCCACCTAGGAGGGCACCAGTCTCTCGGACTGGTAGCTCCAGAAACCACTTGCCCAGTCTTTGCCTGAAGGGGCAGGATGAGAGTTGCCAGGACTCAGGGGAGATACAGTCCAACCCGCGAACTGCAGGGAGAAACCAGGCCTCGGGGCTTTGGGCTTCAACCCGGAGAGGGTGCACACAGCCCTCTCATCACATTGTAAATCAGGCTCAGATGAGCCGGATGGACTTCACTCTCTGTTCCACTGTCACTCAGGGGACCCCAGCCTTTACCACACCCAGTTTCCCCCACCACACCCAGCTCTCTGCTCCCCCTCAGGCCGAGTGGCCACGAGGGCCTCAAAGACAGCGAGACCTGCACATACAGCTAGTGCTGCAGTGGCCTCTGCCGGCCACCCTCACCTCCCACACCCGACCTTGGCAGGCAAAGAAAGCCCTGCAGAACCAGGCCCACCACGAATGCCAGTCATTGACCTGGGAGAGGCCTGGTTTACACCCGCTGTCTCAGCACAGTTATTAAGAGCTCACATGCCGTTCACTTTCACAGTGGTCCTGGTTAGGATGATAAACTAAATGCTCTCCCTAATCACAGCCCAGTTCAGGTTCCCAGAGAGCCTGGGAAGAAGGTAGAGAAACTCCAAGTATGGAGATAAGCAATTTCTCTATACCCTCTCCCAGAGTTACTCCCTTTTAGGCTACACAGGAGCCCTGTCCTGGGCCAGAGCAGAGGTGTCTTTTGACAGTCCTGCCTGGGGAGAGAGGGAAAGTAGGTCCTTTACAATCAGAGGAAATGCTCAACAAAAGGAACCTACAGAAGATACTGTAGAAAACTCAGCGAAAGGGTAGGTAGCCCGAGGGAGTAAAGTGTTGTTTCCACAGGTGCCCAGCAGGTGGCAACACAGAGCAGTCTGCCTCCACCCATGCAAGGGCAGCAGGGCAGCCTGACCCAATGGGTGGCCTTCTCCGGTTCTGAGGTGTGGCCTCTGCCCTCTACAAAGCCTCTCTCTCCCCTTTACTGCACACCCGCTTTTCCCCAGCTGACTCCCTAGCCTGGACTGCAAAATTCAATAAATGAAGGCACGGCATGACACACACACCCCCCTCAACCTAAGAAATGAAGGAGGGGAGTCAGAGCCCAAACTGGGGGTCACAGAGCTCCTGGATCCCTTCCTCTCATGCCACTGCCTGGTTGATGCAAGGTTCCCAGGGAAACCCTTCTTCTCTACCCATCTGGTTTAGGATACCTATGCACAGAGGTATAGAGACCACTGTTTCTTTGGGATGGGAGTGGAGTCAAGGGGCTTCCCCAGTGGCTCAACAGTAAAGTATCTACCAGCAATGCAGGAGCCACAGGAGATGGGGGTTCAATCCCTGTGTTGGAAAGATCCCCTGGAGGAGGAAATGGCTACCCACTCCAGTATTCTTTTCAGGAAAATCCCATGGACCGAGGAGCCTGGTGGCCATAGGGTCACAAAGAGTCAGACAGGACTGAGCTACTAAACACAATGGAGTCACAGAAGTCAGGGAATTTCTATACCTCTGTCATTTAGAGAAGTTAATACAAATTGGGTATAAAGTAATATTCAACCGCCCACTATCTACACCAGGAACNTACCTGTCCACCCTCACTTGCATTTCCAGGACTGCTCTGTGTGTCCCTTCACTAGGCCTGCGTGCCTGAACCAGGATATGCCCACCACCCAGAGGCCTGCTCTCCATCACCTCCGACCCAGACCTGAGGGAGTAGCTGGTACAGGCAGCAGAGGAGCTGTTGGCACCCATCCTTTCAGGGTGACTGGCCTGCATCCCCAGCCTCCACCCCAGTCCAGGCAGTCCAGCACAGCCGCCGGGCGCTGAGGAGGAGCAGGAGGGCGCCTGCAGATCAGCACGGCCAGCCCCCACTCCTTCGCCCCTAGCAGCACTGAGCCCCATCATCGGGCGCTAATTAAATCCTCCTAATGAGGAAATAAGGATGCAGGAGCCGGCTCCACCATGGCTTCCCCAGCCCACCGCCCTCGCCTCTCCAACGGACTTATCGCTCGTCACAGGATGTTTACAATAATTTTTAATTTGTGCAATTATTAATCACTTTTCTATCTGCCTCATTTGCATAATAATTAGTCATCTCACTGTTTGGCATGCCTGTGAATGACAGTGCTTTAAATTGAATTAAGATTTTAATATTCTATTTTCTTGCTTTCTTCCCCCTCCACACGCTAATCAAAGTCAGATTTGGCAGCCAGAGGGAGGGTGGGGAGGAGGCTGGCAGGCACTGTACTTGGCCCACTCTGCACTCCTGAGAACGGTCTGGGAGAAGGGCTTGTCTGGAGAAGGCAACAAGCAGCCACCCCTCACCACAAACCCGACACTTGAAGGGTTAACCCAGTCTTGCCTAAACTACAGAGGTAATGAATGAGGAATGGGCAAAGGCACCGTGGAGGGAGGGGTCTCACTGGCCCAGTGGCCCCAGAGATCAGAAAAACATTTTCATTCCTTTTATTTTTCCAAACAGGCTGCTTTTGGTTAAGGGGTAGTTGCAAAGCACATTACGGGCATGTAATTGATCCCCGGTTGCTAGTCTAGGTTAACTTTGATGGCTCAGAGTCCCCCAGACAGGAAGCCGGCTGGAGCAGTCTAAAACCCATGGCCGTTCTCCAGATAGATCTAGAAAACAAATCTCCGCCNAAAGCACATTACGGGCATGTAATTGATCCCCGGTTGCTAGTCTAGGTTAACTTTGATGGCTCAGAGTCCCCCAGATAGGAAGCCGGCTGGAGCAGTCTAAAACCCATGGCCGTTCTCCAGATAGATCTAGAAAACAAATCTCCGCCACTGAGTTTGGTTCCCCCACTCCCCTCGAGAGCAGCCACTGCTCCACACACCAGCAGACCCTCTGCCCAGGCTCAGCGGGGTGCCTTTGTGGATAGAGTGTGAGTTCTGATGGACCAGGGGCAACAAGCAGGGGCACACTGCCCTCTGTCAGGAGGCTTCGGGGGGTTTCTCTCTCCTGCTTACCCTCTAGCCCCTCTCTGACCACCCCAGGTCAGCTCCAACCCCGCCTCCCCACCAGTATTGCTTGTTGCCATGGTAATCCCAAGGCTGCCCTGGATACCCATTGCTGCTCCAGAATTCTCTGCTTAGGCTGGCAGCACACCCCACAGCCTGCTGAGAACGCCTCCCCTTTGCCGTCGCTGAGCACAAAAGGGCGAGGACCAGAGGCATGATCACCCACACGCGGTCTGCAAAGTCAGACACTGGCCTCTCCCCTCAGGTGGGTGGGGAGGGAAGATGGAGTTGGGTGGGGCTGGGAGGCCTTCCCCAGGCCAGAGTAGGGGGAAGGACCCTGTCCCACTACAGGAATTCCTTCCTCCCAAGGAACAGGGTCTCCCAACCCTGCCCTTACGGTGCAAGGGAGGGAAGTCCCCCAGACGGAAAAGAGGGAAGTAGGGTCTTGCTGCCAGATTTCAAGCTGGGTGAGAGGAGGGAGGGCTGCATGTTT
>SJYX01002733.1:0-12981 GCA_006410675.1 Oreotragus oreotragus | reverse complement strand
AGGAAAAAGAAAAAAACAACTTTGAAAATGGAAAAGAGTTTCAGACTGATTTTCATAAGAAAGGTGGGAAACTCACTGTTTAATCGTTTCTACTTAGCAAAGAATTTATCTTTCATATTCTTATAAAGTGGCTTTCTTCTGTGTTATCAATAAAAACTAACACTGACCTTCCTCCTGGAAGGTTAAACTTCTAACTTCTGTTTGAAACGCTAGAGTGCCTTTTCTCAGAAGAAATGCTACATATACGTGCCGCGAGCAATGAAAAAGAATACACCATCTCCCCGACCCTTCATTAGTCAGAGAATCTTGGCAACAGCGATGCTGCTTGTATACGGTCTCTGCATGAAAAACTGTTTTCAAAGGTAACCTTGCCAAGGGCTATGTCTTGGCAAAAAGAAGCAAACTTTACTTTTCTACCAATCGGTTTGCTCTGCATGAGAAACAGGTGTTATGGTATGAAATGGGGCTCAGAGCAGTAGCACACTAAAACTCACCCCCAAATTAAGTTTCATCTGGAAAAAAACACAACTCTAAGATAATAAGCCTGCAGGGCTGACATGTTTTTGCAAAATGCAAATCATGAAAACTGGTTAAGGGATTAAATGCTCTTTTGCAAAAATGACCATGGAGATTATAATCATTAATTAAAATCATGTAAATAATTTTCTGAAAGAACTCTCCCTTTTTATCTCATAGGTTTCAAACAGTCTAATGGTATAAAGGTTTAGTCTCAGAAGAGATTCTCTAATTAAAACTAGAAATCTGGTATAATTAATAAGTGTCAGTCTGCAATCTCAACCACTTAGTAAAGGCAGAGAAATCAAATGCTGATGTTCTATAAAAACTCCAACAAAATCTCCGAGAAAATGAAATTTTTATAGCCTCTATTTCCTATCTATACAATAGGTGTCCCAGATGGGACTAGGCAATTGTTAAATGGATAAATATTTTAACACTGACAATTCCTATATGCCAGTTTTATTCATTTTTCTTTCTCTTTGGAGTTTCAGCTTGACCCACAAGTCAGCATTCAGTGATTTAACTGGGTTTACATTTTTTAATTTTCTAAGTCTTTGATTCTTTCACCCCCAAATCTCCCATTATCATCTCCCACCAGAGGTGAACCAGAGCAAGACACACAGGACAAACTCAACATATCCATTCCGAACGCTGACTACCTTATCTGCACAGTCCCTGCATCTTCCTTCCCTGCACTGGATGTTCTGACTCTAGGGCAGTTTTACTGTTTACAAGTTTAATTTATCTGCCAGGTAATAGCTCAAAGAACAAGGGAAACTGGGTTTTCAGGAACGAAGTTTCTTGTGTATAACTTGGTCTGCAGTTAAGCACACCGAGGTTGGGAAAACCGATTACTGCTATCAGGCAACATACAGCACATTCATCAAAACCCCACGTGTCATCATTTGTTGGTGGCTTGCCGTCCTTTTTCAATAGCCCTCGACTTCTCCTGGGAATCCACGGGTTCTAGAAACAGACTCCATCCGGGGCTCCTCCATCACCGCATTCTCCACCTCTGCCCGCACGCAGCTCCCCCGTGCAGGGGTCGGCTCAGGAGTGTGCAGGCTCTGTGCAGCCTCCTCAGACGCCCTCTCCGGCTCCTGCCCACGTGGGTGCAGAGGTCAGCCGCGGGGGAAAGCCTGCGGAGACGCTGAAGACGACAGTCAGGAGAATCCCGGGGAAGGCAGCGGCGGCTGTGGGATGAAGGACACTCGGAAGCCCACCCCTCCTCTGGGGCTCTGTTTCCACGGGCCAGAATGTTCCTGACTGAATGAGTGTGAGTGGCTGTTCTTCCCCGTAATGCAAAGCAGCCAAACCAATATAAACGTATAGAGGGTATACAACTCAATCACATGGGAAATTATAAGACGGCATGTTAGAGATGAGGTATGCCACTTGGATCCCCGTCCAAGCAAGGTCTTGCTGTCAAATATGGGGTGGGGTCAGCACCTGCTCTGCCGTGGACCTGGTCTTTCGGGTCAGCCTCGGCTACAGGGAGCTGGCTTGCCCAAGCAGCAGCCGTCCGCAGGGACAGAAAGACCCATCTCCACTTCAGCCCTGAGCAGGACCCGGGACAGCAATCCAGCTCCACAGGCTGCACCGAGGCCTTGGCAGCACCAGCATCACGGTCTGAATTTCCCCTCTGCCCAATATCCACTTCTCACTTGCTTTCGCAGCAGCTGATCCTTAACAAACATCTCAGACCCCAACCAACCTCCCTCTCAGTGTCTGCTGCCAAAGAGCCCAACAGTCTCACCTTTCACATTAAAACACACCGTAATAAAATAAGAAAACAGAAGAAATATATATGAAACCACATGTGGGAAATCCTCACCTGAATTCCTACAAACCAAAGGCACAGCAGATTTTCTTCTACTCCACCCAGCACTCTGCCTGTCTAACCTTTCTTTGATAATAGTTTCCGTCCACCACATATAGAAATCTTGGTAGAGGAGGAAGGAATTATTTAACAAATCAGAGTAATACACGTAAGTTGGCTGAGAACCTACTGGAAATTGACCAGGGCCTGTGAGCAAAGTGGTATTTCCCAAGAGTCACCAATTTTGCTTTTTTTTCAAAGTCACTTTGAATGTTGCAACAACGTTTTCTCATTACTGCACTTTTTTATTAAAGGGGATTTGCTGTATAATCTAAGTAAGATTAGGTGATAGGGAAAATATGTTTTCTATCAAAATATGCTGTGAAGCAAACTTACGTGAATCCTACTTTTTAATTAACTGCCATCATAAAGTTGGAGATCAACTGAACAATAAAAAGATCACACCTGGGAATGCAGGTTTTCTTTAAAACTAATCTAGTTAAATGTATAAATAACTTTGATAAAACAATAATTTAGGGATTCTATTCTTGTTTCCTCATCACATTTCTTGCTTTCTAGTCTTGAGAGATGTTCATATCCCCAAATCCATGGACACGCATCCATCCCGTTTTGCTGACCTCTCTGAAACTCTATCATTCCCCGGACACTCTCCTCCCTTTGACTCCTAACACACAACACTCTTTTCCTCTTTTTACTCTCACTTTTTTGTACTTTCCGGCTCATGCTCTCCCACCTGGTCATTAAAAGACATCCCTTAACACTTGGTCAAGGGCCCCTTCCCTTGTTAGTCTATAAGCAGTCTCTAGTGTTCACAACCATACCTATGGTTCTAAAGCAGCACCTTTCCACAGACTACTAATACACAGACACATACAATCCACTCACACACAGACCACTCCGAACACTTGAGATGAAAGGCTCAAAGGCACCTCCAATTCCACAAGCCAATGGCAGAACTCTTGACAGCCCTTCTCCCAGATTACCTGTCTCAGAGAATGGCTTTGCTCTTCATCCTGTACTAAAAAACCAACTGAAAAGTCTCAGCGACATCTCACTCCTTCTTCCTCAAATTCAAATCTATCATCAAATCCAGTTAGTTCTGCCTCCAAAGTAATGTGTCAAGATAAACTCTTCTTTTTATTTTTTCAACTACTGAAATGTAAAAGCCAGTCTTAGCTCATGGGCCCCACAAAAACAGGTGGTGCGTCAGAGAGGAGCTCCATGCTGCGGTTGGGTGACCCAGCATCAGAGCGGAGCTCCATGCTGCGGTTGGGTGACTCAGGTCTTATAAGAAACAAACCGCATGCCTTTCTACGCTTGCATCACTTCAAGACATTTTAAGGGGTTCTCAGACGTCTGGTCCTATTTTACTTTGTGGATTGTTATCCATTAATACAACACATATACACACACTCACCATTTTTTGGGGGGGAGGGTGGTGTACACTAAAATAACCAGTGAATTAACTTGTGCCACCGAGTTTTGAGTACCCCCCAGCCCCCGCCTTTGGGGAGAGTGGCTCTGTTTAAAAGAATCACGTCTCTTGCCATCTTGATTAAAATGAAGACTATCACAATGAGACAAAGCAAACTACTAAACCAAACAAAGCCTTCCACAGACAACTGCTTATTTGTATGAATTCTGCATTCTCTGAAATGTGCAACCTAAACAAAATATAGAAATGGATTGAAAGCTAAGGCTAATGTTGTTTTGCAACTCCTATACAAAACACATAATTTAAAACTAATAGTAATAATAACAAAAGTAAAGAACATTTACTGATTGCTTACTATAGACCAGCCCCTTTGCATTTTGAATTATTTCTTGAGTAAATATTGCAGGCATTTGAGCTTGTATGACAAAATTACAGTTTTAAAAAATCACATTTCTCTGTTTTCTAGGCTGGAATTTGTATACTATTTCATTTGGAAAAGGAGATCGATTTTTATTTCTCCTTTAATACACCACCCACTTGGGCATTTTATTGCATATCCTGTTACTGGTTGCTACTCTACTGTCCATTTTATGTGAAACTTTCTTCTAAAGGCAAGCTGTTAAGTACGCTCCTTGAGGTCAGGTATCAGACCTTATGCCATTTCTCCTACTCCTTAAATACAAAATAAATATCCTATACACTCTCCTAAAACAGGGCTCAAGCCAAAGGACCCTTCCAGGAAATAGACTGCTACTTATAAAAGTGAATTTTTAACTTAAATCTGTGAGCTCCATAAATCTTCATTTGCTTAAAATGCATTTCAATTAAATTGAGGTGCATGTAATTGTTCCTGTAAATATTTAATAAACTCTAATCCCTGTACTACACTGCAGATTAGAATAGTCTCTGGTAGCAAAAGAAAAAATTTAGCTTTAGTAGTAGTAAAAAATAATCATGTTTTTTGTTAATCTGGAGTCAGAAGCGCTGCTGTTGTGCCATGAGTTCCTGCTTCTTTTGCTAGTCTAAGCGTCTAACTCCTCTGTCCAGAAAACACAGTCTCCCTCTTCTGTTTATGTTCTGGCTTTAGCCTTGGCATCTGCTAGGCTGAGAAAAACTGTGACTTCAGACATCAAGTCTTTTTTTAGTTCCATGTATTACTTTACACACTGAAATGTATTTGAATTTGACAACAAAAATTAACTAGCATATCTACTACTGGGATTAACAATTAGCGTATCTCTACAAAGCCTCCGGCTCGTACACATGGACCAGTCCACAGCTGGACTTTTCCTATTGACCTGTCACATGCCAAGGAAAGGTGAACACAATGACAGTGGCCGAATGACACCAAGACTCAGCCTGGAGAAACCAGAGTGAGGCTGAGCTGAGTGGGTCTATATTTACACAAATAAGAAAACTTACAAAGAAACTGTCAATAGGTCTCATTAAAGACTTTCCTGAAATGAGTACACAAATAAATTAAATACCAGAGGGATGAATGTTTCCCAAAGGGAAGAGAAGGAAAATAATCAGTAAGTACTGGATTTGTGCACACTGTTAAGATGTATTATATATTTTAGAGAATTTAGCTATTTCTGTTTTGAAGGAATAAAGGACAATGAATTGAAGGGCTAATTATAGTATGCTCTCTTCAGTCTCCAAATTAAATATATCATTAATCTGTGAGATAAGTATCCAGAGAATCAGCAAAGGAGACAAGAATAAAACATTTCTAAACCATTTACTGTAGATAAATACTAAAATATTCAATTAAAATTTTAACCTTACACATACATAGACTTCTTCACACCCTTTCACTCCCCTCTCCCTGTCCCTATCCCAAAGTCCCAAGCATCATACATATTTCCAGGTATGCTTCTATGGACAATTAAAATGCAATGTTTATGATTTGTTAAGATTGACAAATATTTCCCTATCGAAAAATATCACCTTTTCTGTATTTTACATGCCATATTTTATGACTTATTAGAACTGGTAAATATTTCCCTATTTTAAAAAATCACCTTTTCTATATTTTACAATACATTCTTATAATAATAGTCCCAGTAAAAATATTAATCTACTTTTAAAAAGTAAAATGCTGTAGCTTAGGGCAGACAATTATCTCCCATTGGAACTAGAGCACCTCTGAGTTTTATAAGAAAATTCAGTCTTGCAACATCTCCTCTCCCCCTATCTTGTCAGTAATTTACTAAGAAAGAGCAAAACTTTGTAAGAAAGCAAAGGTGAATCCACTGATGTGAAGCATGAAAACGATTACCAAAGAAGATTTCCTCTGAATTTTTAATAAGAAACTCCATCTTGAAATGTATCCAAAAGCTAAAAAGGTAATTTATATACTGCTAGATGTTCCCTAAGGGTCACTAATGAAAAATATTAAAGCATGCAGTGTTTAGCACCTGAGTGTCTCAGAAGAGTCTTCTTTACTCCCCTGAATAGGGAGTAAAGGTGCACAATCCTGCGCTGACAGCTTTTAACAGCTTTTGATTTAGTAATTTCACTGCATTCATATTTGCAAAGATTATACGCAGACCTGAGTGTTAAGTGAGTAGCTGTGTCTAAGGGTAATGACAATAGAATGAGATTCAAAATTTTTAACTCAGTAAAGTGTTTATGTTTTATTCCAATACCTAACTTTACTTCAAGATGTAAGTAAATGTATAACTGGAAAGAAACAGAGCATGATTTTTAAAAATCAAAGCCATTAATGTACTTAGAAAGCCATAAATTCAGGATGCCGGAGAAGAACACATCTGCGTGTACTATAATCTTTAATTTTAGATGCCCATATTCTTCTCCTTTGTAATTCCTCACGCATTCAATGTTCCAAAATAGCAGCATACAGCCTACGGTTTAAACATCAAAATTTGTACTTGCACATAGTATGCTCCCTGAAGCTTGCAAAGAGCCTTGGGCTCTTAAAATGATTACTAGAGCTCAGATATAAAACACAGTCTGTGGCACTGAGCAGCATGTGCTACTTCAGTCATTATTTCGTGCAAATTATGCTCCCTGCGACCAGTTAGCTAGTTAATCAAGAAGCAAGGGCAAAACAGGAGGGGAAAGCTCTTCTGCACAAACAAGTTACACAGTCATCTTTCTGATACAATGCATAAAATTAATTAAGTATCTCTGCGTATCTTATATCCAGAAACTTGTCCAAACCCTGGTAAACTTGGCAATTTCACTTTTATATGACCAAGTTTCTGTATCACAAATGCCAGTAGGACAAGTGTAACAGTATATGCTGTTTGGAGAAAAAAGTCCAGGAAACCTCTCCCTACTTACTCATCCTAGTTCTCTCCTATATCTTTAAAGAACATCAAAACTATTTCTAAATTCCATGTTGTCCATTCACATGGACAATGAACATTTAGAAATTTCTCATTCATGCATAAAAACGTGTCTGTAATTAAACAACAAAAACCAAAAGCTGCCAGTGTGCTCCTACTGTCTTTTTGTAATTGAGGATATATTACTTTCAAAATCGGTAAGGGCACTCATATTTTGTTCTAAAAACATTAGTGTCTAAAGCATTTCTCAGGACTAATTATTATATGATTCACTCTGATTAGAAACCTTATGGAAGGTGAAACAAAAAAAATTATTATAAAAGCCTGAATTTTAAAAGGCTCATATGAAAACTGACAGAAACCAGGGTACAAAAAAATAAACCAGTGAGTGACCTCCTATGAGAAATCACCTTAATATTTGTCTGGGCAGGCCTATTTATTATGCATTGTATCAGAACATTTCAAAATTGGTAGGGAACCAATACTACCAACCATCACTTCAAGGGAAAAAACATGCTTCTCTAGGCAAATATGGTAAGTGAAACATTAAGCTTTTCTATTTTACATATAAGGAGTCCCTCTTAGAAAGAAAATGTGTCATTTATATATTCATTTAAAAATATTAACATGTCACATGCTTACATTCACAGGGGCAGGAAGACAGATATTTTTCTTCCCTATTAAGTATTTCACATGTGCTCATAATCCTACTTTTGAAGATCTCTAAGCAACTTTTATAAATTCCATCAGATGGCAAAGTTGTTTACCTATAATATGAAAATGAAGCAAGAACTGGGAACAGAAATCAGTGGGAACCTCAGACGCTTTCTCACTTAATATGTGGTATTTATTTAACCTTTACCATACTGTTATGAAGAAAGAGAAAGGATGATATTTATGCCCATTATGTGGGAAAACTCAAGCTACATAACATTTAAATTAATTATTTCAGTTAGCTATTAACAAAGAAATTGGAGAACAGAAGTCTCCTCCAGCTTTCCCCCTACATAGTACAGAGAATAAATCAACTCGGTAGCTATTCAAATTAATGAAATGAAATCTAACATCGAACTGATTTGATAATTTCCTGAAACTGAGGTCATTTTTCTCTCCAACAAATCTTAGTATTTGTTATGTTAGGAACCTTTATGTACAATTTATCATTGCTAATATTAGGCCAGAGGTAATAAATCACAAATGTAGTTACATTTCATTCACAATAAGAGCTGATGTAATGACAAACGCCATCATTCATAGAGTCTTCACCTTTAAGTCAGCTGCCAGAACACAATGACACAAATTCAATTATTTGAAAAGAATTAGGAATTTTATGAAGAGAACTGTCTTCTTAAAAATAAAAAAACTGATAAATCAATTTCCCAGACAGGTAAAATCAATGCTGAACATGGACACGCTGTCTCTGTCCAAATACGACTTTTAAAAATAAAGACAAAATTGTTGTCTAAAAGTTTAAAATTCTTAACAGCTGAATATACTCTGGGTCTGTTTAAACAGTATGATTACCACATCAATCTAGTTATCTTCCTAGATACACACTCAAGGTGTCAGAATGGTTATGCTTGTTAGCAATTTCGTAAAGTTAAAGACTCCAGAAAATATGATCGATTACTCCAACACAAACTATCCTATGATTTTGTTTATAAATGTTAGTTATCCTTTGCATATGTGCCACAATTTATTTAGGCATTGACAGCCTACATAGGAAGAACTAGCAAAATGATTTTTCAGCTCAGTAAGAAACCATTATTCACTATCAATAACACAGCTCCTGTGCAAACGGAAAATACAGTGTTTCTCAGACATGAGCAAAAACAGCTTTTTAATTCTGACAGTTGCTCACAGAGGGTATCCTCCAGAATGCCTTTGGTGGTAGCTCAAAATTAACACCAAGTTTATCGGGAAACGCCTGTCCCAAATGCCACCAGAAACTTGCTTGCATTGCTCTGGAGGGAGAAAGTGTGATAGAGTGCAAAGGGGCAGGGAGAGTGGAGCAGGAGGCAGAGAGCGGAGCAGGGGGCAGAGGGGCAGAGGAGAGCCAGCACATGGGCCCAGAGCCAGAAATCAGATGACCCAGGGAGCAAGCTCTTGGAAGAGTGTGTTTGACATCGAGCAAACAGACAATGAAACAGGCGTCCCTTAGTTGGGGGTGGGGGTTCAAGCAGCAATATCAGGCCTAGGCACTGTTTCCACCGTTTCCCCATCTATTTCCTATGAAGTGATGGGACCAGATGTCATGATCTTAGTTTTCTGAATGTTTTCTGAATGTTGAGCTTTAAGCCAACTTCTTCACTCTCCTCTTTCACTTTCATCAAGAGGCTTTTTAGTTCCTCTTCACTTTTTGCCATAAGGGTGGTGTCATCTGCATGTCTGAGGTTACTGATATTTCTCCTGGCAATCTTGATTCCAGCTTGTGCTTCTTCCAGCCCAGCGTTTCTCATGATGTACTCTGCATCTAAGTTAAATAAGCGAGGTGACAATATGCAGCCTTGAAGTACTCCTTTTCCTATTTAGAACCAGTCTGTTGTTAACTTATCAATTAATTTTGGTACACAGAACATCTTTCATTCTCTTAACTGATATTCTGTAATCTAAAATTTTCCCATGCCTACAACAGTATGGTAAGGTATACCACAAAAACGCAACCACTTTCTCAGTTACCTTACAGAGAGTAAGTTACACCTGGTATGGTTTTACTCCTTGCACTGCAATATATTAATGTTTTAGAATACTGTTCATCTATGGATAATGGATATTAGAGACTAATTTAACAATCTTAATTATCTCAAGGATGCTAGCATTTTAGGTAACACACTATTCATAGCATGATTTTTGTATCCATATCTCCACCACTAGTAATCTAAATGGAATCACTAAAGGAAAAATTATTTACATATCAGAGTACTATTTATATTTTATAAGTCCTTATAAAGTTTTTTTAAGCTATCTTTAATTTCTAGGTTTTCTTTAGCAAGAAAACATTTCATTTGAAGATGGCATCATGTTGAACCACCAGAAATTAGTTTTAACTTTTTATTATGAAAAATCTCTAATTAGAAAAAAGTAGAGGAAATAACTTCAAGGAGCATTCACACATGCACCCCTGGAGGTCAGCAATGACCGACTCATGGTCACGCTTCTGTCATTCACTAGGGACACGTCCCATCTCCCTCCCACTGTGAACTGCTTTTAAAAGAATCTCAGAACTTATGTTATCATATTTGTATTTCAAAAATTATCTTTAGTAGATCCTCAGGTTTTAAATATTTACATAATGCAGGGTTTTTGTGGTTTTATTAAACTGTTTATACTTTACCAGGAGTTGGTTTCGTAACACAAAACTAAAACATGTTTTAAAAGGACTCTTAGTAGGTTCCTCTCGGTAATTTATAACATCAACATCAGTTTTAACACAGCTAAAATAAGGTGGTTTTTTTTTTCATTCCTGGCTTCTTCAGGTACCTTCTGGCAGGCTCTGATTACAGAATTTGTATTGTTTTTAAGAATAAAAATTAGAAAGGAAAGGCAAGTTATAATGCCATAGTTTTAATCAATCACTAGAGCTTAATTTTTCTTTGCTTTGCTTTCAAGGCAAAAATACTCATAAGAAGATCAATTCATTCTTGGAATTTAGAGGTACTGAGACAAATTTAGACATTTCACTACAAATATAGATGGAGCCGTAAATATAAAAGATCAGAACATCAGAAATTTCATAGCAAGACTCTCTGGTAAATTACCAGAGTTTTCAGAAGGAAGAAATTTGGGGGTGGGGTGGGGTATAGAAGACAGTGAATCTCTACACTGCTCTCTAGCTGGTAGAGTTTATTCCCCAAGCCTTTGATGTGAATTTCGGAGAGCTACCAAATGAAAGGGCAAGGCTGTGTCATTTTTACATCAACCGCTTGTTTCTGGGCATGCTAGGAGAGGCATTCAAGAACCTCTTCAGAACTTCGCTTTCAAAGCTTAATTATGAATGGAATAGCATAGCAGGAAGATAGAGAGATTCAATGTGTGTACACAGACCTCTGTCCACAGGCCAAGATTTTATTTCCAAAAGGACACAGGGCCTTCTCATCGAACAATGCCATGGTTAGCTCATCATACCGACACAGAGCCTGTGCCAGGACATTTAATCTTTCGATGTTCCACTATTCATTACTCCCTGATGCGTGCCAAGGACCAACCGGACTGAGCCCATTCAGGATAAACTTAGCGCTGGACCCAATCAAAAGACTTCAAGGAAAACACGAACAAGTGTTTTGGACGCAGAATCCAGCCGCTGGCAGCGTCTATTAATGTGACACTGTTCCCAGCTAATTCTCCTCCCTCAGAAAATGGCTTTTGAACTAAATCGAGGTACCTCTCTGCTATATTTTAACACTGTATGTTTAGTTGCTCAGTCATGTCCAGCTCTTTGCGACCCTTCTGACACAAAAAGGAGAGAATGTTTATAATTAGCCATTTTAAAACACACTTTGTGATTTTCCAAGCAATCTTCTCCCACGCTTTGCAATGGCACATGGACAGGGAAACTGGACAACAAGTACCAACTCTTAATCATCATCTATACTATGTTTTGTTTTTAATTAACAAAAAAAAATTTCAAAAACACTAAAATATAGAACAGAATGTACAAAGGATGCCACTTCAGTTGGGAGAAATGGTAAGGATATACTTGATAAAAATTTCAAAAGAGACATCACAGAGGAAAAAAAAAAAAAAGCCTTGAGAAAATGGTGTGCTTGACAGGCCTGTGTGAATGGGTTCACCAGTTCCCAGGGCAGCTGCACTCCAGGGCGGAGGCGCTCATTCAGTGCCGAATGCGAGTGGCTGGGACTCAAATGAGATGAGTTCAGTCAGTCTCGGCAGCCTNAAAAAAAAAAAAAAGCCTTGAGAAAATGGTGTGCTTGACAGGCCTGTGTGAATGGGTTCACCAGTTCCCAGGGCAGCTGCACTCCAGGGCGGAGGCGCTCATTCAGTGCCGAATGCGAGTGGCTGGGACTCAAATGAGATGAGTTCAGTCAGTCTCGGCAGCCTGTCCTCAAGGAATGAGGATTAAATACATCTTTCTTCTTTCAACTCCCATTACGAACTACTGGGTTTCTGTCTCCAAAGAGTGAGATTCATGGAAATGAAATATGGAGAGATAAGAAGGGTCATCAGCGAGGCTGTGTATGTGCTCAGACACTCAGTGTTTCTGACTCTTTGAGACCCCACAAACAGTAGCCCGTCAGGCTCCTCTGTCCATGGAGTTCTCCTGGCAAGAATGTTGGAGTGGGTTGCCATTTCCTACTCCAGGAGATCTTCCCAACCCAGGGATCAAACCCACATCTCTTGAGTCTGCTGACTAGCAGGCAGGTTCTTTACCACCATGCCACCTGGGAGGCCCATCAGAGAAGCTGATTACCCCCAAACAGACTCCTAAATGACACTGTACTATTTTTAAATATCAAAATTTTTAATGCCTAATCAGTCTCAAATTGGGAAAATAGTTTATTACAAGTTTTAATCTCCATTTGGTAGCTCTATCTTAGCAAACTTTTAGAACTGAGGGAACAAAGTCAAGAGTATGGTGATCAAAGAGATGCAACTCAGAGCTGAGGTCTAATCCTGATTTCACCACTAACTGGGATCTTAGACAAATTATTTAACCGTTCTTAGGCACAAGTTCCTCATTTGTAAAATGGAAGCAATGCCTGCATTGTGGCTTTGTATTTGGTGTGTGTGTGGTGAAGAGATGTCTTTCCGTTTCAGCTTGGCCCACCCTGTTGACCTGTCTTCCTGCTGGACTTCGCTATGGTTCTGTTCTCCTTTATGTTCCTAACTGTACACACGACACCAACAAGAAAAAA
>SJYX01002732.1:243644-354567 GCA_006410675.1 Oreotragus oreotragus | reverse complement strand
TTTCTGCCATAAGGGTGGTGTCATCTGCATATCTGAGGTTATTGATATTTCTCCTGGCAATCTTGATTCCAGCTTGTGCTTCTTCCAGCCCAGCGTTTTTCATGATGTACTCTGCATAGAAGTTAAATAAGCAGGGTGACAATATACAGCCTTGACATACTCCTTTTCCTATTTGGAACCAGTCTGTTGTTTCATGTCCAGTTCTAACTGTTGCTTTCTGACCTACATACAGGTTTCTCAAGAGGCAGGTCAGGTGCTCTGGTATTCCCAGCTCTTTCAGAATTTTCCACAGTTTATTGTGATCCACACAGTCAAAGGCTTTGGCATAGTCAATAAAGCAGAAGTAGTTGTTTTTCTGGAACTCTCTTGCTTTTTCCATGATCCAGCGGATGTTGGCAATTTGATCTCTGGTTCCTCTGCCTTTCCTAAAACCAGCTTGAACATCTGAAGTTCATGGTTCACGTATTGCTGAAGCCTGGCTTGGAAAATTTTGAGCATTACTTTAAGCACCTCCGAACATTTTATAACACAGTTTTCTGCAGACCTCAAAGTCTCAAAGTCCTTTGTCTTCTAGGCCTTTTAGCCTCCACCTCAAGCCAATTCAATAAGGCTTTTGTTTCCTAACACTTACATATTCTTCTCTAGGCTATTTTAAGAAACAATTAAAAGAGTTTATACAGTTCTTTCAGAGTCTGGTATGCACAATTAATTGGGGGGTGAAGGATTGGAAGAAGGCTGAGCCAAGAGGCCAGGTGAGTAATTAACAGCTGGTAAAAATATCGTGTTTCTAATTATGTTTGAACCCCAGAACACATAATTGCTGAGTTACAAGGTGATTCAATTCTTTATGAAGGTCTCTAGTAAACTACTTTGTCTGGGCATGACTTCCAACAATGTCTTTCAATAAAATGAAAAAAGTACACCAGGTGATCTCCACTAACCCTTCCAACTGGAAAACATTCTATGCATCTCTCTCCTTTCTAATGAGTATAGAAGCCACCCAGAATTCATGATAACACACAGTTGAAGACCTTTGATCTCCAAGCTATTTATGTGGGAGTCCTTGGAGGTACTAGGCTAAGTCCCCAAAGCAAGTCAAATCCTAGGCATAGTGTTGGTGTAGCTGGGGCTGCGAGTCTGGGGGTGGGAGGGAGGGGTTGGCAGTGGATAGAAGGGTCTCCCAGAGCAGCCTTAAGGTAAAGACAAGCTGAAGTGGGGAAAGGCAACTTAGCTTTATTTCATTCAACTTACTTTACTTTAGGAGATTTATGTCTAAGACCAACTACAATTCTAGTTGTAGAATTACAGCATTGATCTTAGATAGCTGACCTCTACAGGTATCTTTTTTAGAAAATATATTTTAAATTATACAAATGAAACATGAATACATCCTATTTTCAAAAGTTCGAATAGTATGGTAATAAAACAAAACAAAGGTCAATCTTGTCAAAGCTATGGTTTTTCCATTGGTCATGTATGGGTATGAGAGTTGGACTATAAAGAAAGCTGAGCGCCGAAGAATTGATGCTTTTGAACTGTGGTGTTGGAAAAGACTCTTGAGAGTCCCTTGGACTGTAAGGAGATCCAACCAGTCAATCCTAAAGGAAATCAGTCCTGAATATTCATTGGAAAGACTGATTTTCAAGCTGAAACTCTAATACTTTGGCTACCTGATATAGAGAACCGACTCATTGGGAAAGACCCTGATGCTGGGAAAAATTGAAGGTGGGCGAAGAAGGGGACGACAGAGGATGAGATGGTTGGATGGCATCACTGACACAATAGACATGAGTTTGAGTAGGCCCTGGGAGTTGGTGATGGACAGGGAAGCCTGGCATGCTATAGTCCATAGGGTTGCAAAGAGTCAGACAGGACTGAGCCACTGAACTGACTGACTGAAAACAAAACAAAAAGCAAAAGCTCCCTTTACCCTTCCTCATTCCACTTCCTACCCAGGGATAACCACTGATGTCAGTTGGGAGAAATGGCGTATCTTTTCAAATCTTTTTATACATTTATTTATAGGTAAATACAAATATAGTTCCTTTCTCCTACACAAATGGTAACATACTGATTATGCCATCCGTTTTTGAAGTTTTGTTTTTCTTATTCTGCACCTAACGATTAACAATAAATCTTTGAATCATTCCATATTAGTACCTACAGACTTATAGTTTTAAAAAACTCTGTGGTATTCCATACTCTTATTCATCTTCTTTTCTATTGTGTCCAACCTTTTAGGACCTCATTAACTCCATCAATTATATCTTTAAATATCCATCTCTGTACAAATTTGCAATCTTCACCTGTGGAATAAATTCTTAGATATTGGATCAATGGGTCTACGCATTTTCAGTTTTGATAAATCTGGCTAAAATTCTGCTATCCATTGAGGTTTCAGCAATTTTATACAACAAGGTATAGGAAGGACTTATATTCTCATCTTTGATTCTCTGGTGGCTCAGACAGTAAAGCGTCTGCCCACAATGTGGGAGACCGAGGTTCGATTCCTGGGTTGGGAAGATCCCTTGGAGAAGGAAATGGCAACCCACTCTAGTACTCTTGCCTAGAAAATTCCGTGGATGGAGGAACCTGGTGGGCTACAGTCCATGGGGTCGCAAAGAGTCAGACACGACTAAGAGACTTCACTCACTCACTGGTCTGTTTAAGGAGTCTTCTATCACTAACATTATAATGTTTTAAATCCAATTCTCCATCACATGATTTTTCAACATTTATTTGCTCACGTGTCTATCAAGTGCCAGGCACTGTGCTAGGTGCTGGGATACAGCTATGAACAAGACTGAAGCAACCCTTGCGCTTATTGTACATGGGGTCCTTGGGTATCCTACAGGTATTTGAAACCACCAGATACTCAGTAAAAGTTTGCTGGAAGAGTTGGCCTCCAACCAAGCAGGTGTCAAAAAGTATTTTAGGAGGTTAGAGAAATCAGTCAGTCACAAAAAGGCAAATTATGCATGAGTCCACCTGTTCAGTTCAGTTCAGTCGCTCAGTCGTGTCCGACTCTTTGCGACCCCATGAACCGCAGCACGCCAGGCCTCCCTGTCCATCACCAACTCCCGGAGTTCACTCAGACTCATGTCCATCGAGTTGGTGATGCCATCCAGCCATCTCATCCTCTGTCGTCCCCTNGCAGTCGGGACGGGGAAGTGGCGAGGCGAGAGAGGGCGGACTCTGTCCCCTCGGACCGCGGAGTCTTCGGCCTCTGAAGAGAAGACGGCTTGGTGAAAGCTCTAGGAAACCGAGGGCAGAGCGCGGAATGAGACCCGGGATTGGCCCCCCCTTGCCCGGGCCTGGCGGCTCTGAGGGCGGTGTTGGCGGCACTTGGGGCGGCTGGGCCCTCGCTTCGCGCGGACTGCACCCTTCGCAGACTCCACGAGCTTCTCAACTGCCGGATGGGTGCTGCGGGCATCGGCCTCGGAGGCCTAGCTCCGGGGGTGAGGGGGGCCGAGGTGCCCGTGTTCGGAGTAGTTGCCGACACCGGGTTCCTCTCGGTGGACCTGGCGCTGCCAGTCCCCCTCCCCCGCCCCCAGCACGTTGTCAAACCCCGGGTGTTTCGGGTGTCCGCCGGTGGGAGGGGCGGGCGGGAGTGAGCACTTCCTCATTACTTCTTGCCACAGGTTTTGTTCCACTCGCGCGCCCGGGCGCTCACTCAGTCTCCAAAGTCGGCCCCCACCCACCTGGCTAAGTGTCTGTTCTGTAGTAGCGGTGCTACTGGCCCAGGAGAAGAGCTCTTGTAGTAAGCCGAGCATTTGGGAGGCCTCAGTGAGAGATACTGTGGGTCTCCAGGGGGTTACATAAGGCCAAAAGCACAAATGTTCTTTTTCAGTCCCACTCCCTGTGCAGCTTTCACCCAACCGGGTTCCCACAGATGAGTACCCTTCCTAGGAGTAAACTTTAATGCTTGATGTCTGTGGGTTTGGAGATGTGTTTAAAACTTTGAGCAGAAAGCTTTTCCCTTTGAAGTCACTCAAACATCACATAGAGAGTATTAACTCAGTCTCTCCTTTTATTTCTCTGTAATTCAATTTCCTTGGGGAGTTTAACAGTTAATAATTGAGTGAGTATAGTTGATTACTTTTTGCGGAGAAAATTCTGAGTGTTTGCCTCGTGACAGTCCGTTTGATAGGAGTAGGGATACACGGATGGAAAAATGATTGGACAAATACAAAATCAGGAAGTATGTCAAACAGATTAAGAAGAAACTTGTTTGTGTAGAAGTATTTGGGTTTAATATCCTCAGGTTGTCATGTCTATCCTTCCAGAGATTTGGCAGTGTAGTATTTTAGCTCTTAATAAGATATATGGTTAACAGTTTAAATTATCCTTTTTTAGGACATTCCAAATTGTTATCTTGTCTTAAGGAGAAAATGAGCTGATGATAACATAACGTTGTAGGCATCTAGTTGTGCTTTGAAATGGTCGCATGATAATAAAAATTGTTTGGAGAGTTGGTCCCTTTTCAACAAGTGAAGGATCCCAGTTCCTTCCATGGAAACAAGGCAGAGATTTGACCATCAGAGACAACGTCTTACCCTTTCTTGCCTAAGATTGTAATCTTAGCAGTTCTTAAGGCACCCTTTCCTGGCATTATTGTGGAACAGAACTGAAATGCTTTTGGTTCCTAACTCAAATGGATCTCTGGCTTAGCCAGAGAGAAATACAGTCTCCTAGATTTCTGCTGGGGTTTTAAGTAGTGGTCTCTTTAATATGGATCTTGTCAGGCTAAGTACTGTAATGTCCTCCTAACTTTAGGTTAAGTCATTAAAAAAAAATCAGAGGACAGAAGAGGAAATGCTTATTTCTTGATAACAGATAACATGCTTAAAAGACTAGTATCAAATTATCCTTGAATGTTGCTTTTTCCAAGTATATTTTTGGTTAGATCCTGATCTAGTTATGAGAAGTTTGTTTTTAACCAACTTAAGTTTATGAATTTATGAACTTGAATATTTCATTCTACCATGTAACAAATCTTTCTTACTCAATACTATGGAAGAGAATTTATCTACAGTAATTTAAATTGGATGCCCAGATATTTCAAGACACTTATTTTTGGTAAGATGTTTATGATTCTTGAATTAACAGAATTTGAGAAGGCAATGCCACCCCACTCCATTACTCTTGCCTGGAGAATCCCATGGATGGAGGAGCCTGGTGGGCTGCAGTCCATGGGGTCGCTAAGAGTTGGACAGGACTGAGCGACTTCACTTTCACTTTACATTTTCATGCATTGGAGAAGGAGATGGCAACCCACTCCAGTGTTCTTGCCTGGAGAATCCCAGGGACTAGGGGAGCCTGGTGGGCTGCTGTTTGTGGGGTCACACAGAGTCGGGCACGACTGAAGCAACTTAGCAGCAACATCAGTACCAGTCATAAACTTGGGTTTGTTTTTTTTTTTTTGGTAAGAGAGCAAAACTAACTTGTAAATCATTTAGAAAATACTGGTCGAAGCATTTCTTAACTGACCCTCTGTCCAAACTGAACTTCCTGCTGGGAAGTTTAAAAATGGCATCCTACTGAGTCTTATTTTAAGACCTTCTATAAAGAAAGATTATGCAGTTCCTTTCCTATTTGCTCACAATTTTTAAGAAGCATATTTCAAAGCTAAAATGGGCTCAAATCCTTTGTATTCTTTATGTACACAATAGTTAATTTTAAGGTACTTTTCATTCATGTATTTGCAAGAATGTAGCAAAGCAAATAAAACAGATTATTCGCTGAAAAACTCGTTTGAGAAGTCGGTAGAGGTGTAGACTTAATTTGAAATCCTGTGTTGAGATTTGAAGGAAATACAGCCTTTGGAAGTATGGAGCATAGGTTTGAGAAATGTGTTTCTGGAAGAAAAGATGCATTTCTGCCTCTAGGCTAAATTAAAATGTTGAACGAGATGTTAAAGTGTCTGTAGTGGAGGTGTAGGTTTTGTTGTGGGTTTTTTGTTTCTGTTTTGTGGTGTTGGAGTAATTATATGAAATGTAAAGTGAAAGCATTATTTTGAAAGATACCATTTTATTGCTCTTAAGCTTCATATTAAGAGCTCAACACTTCTCCTTTTAGATAATTAGTTGGAAAGTTTGTCACCTTGGATTTAGAGCGCTTAGGTTTGAAATGCAGCGTTGCTGCTGCTGCTAAGTCACTTCAGTCGTGTCCGACTCTGTGTGACCCCATAGACGGCAGCCCACCAGGCTCCCCCATCCCTGGGATTCTCCAGGCAAGAATACTGGAGTGGGTTGCCATTTCCTTCTCCAATGCATGAAAGAGAAAAGTGAAAGTGAAGTCACTCAGTTTGTCCGACTGTTTGCGACCCCATGGACTGCAGCCCACCAGGCTACTCCATCCATGGGATTTTCCAGGCAGGAGTACTGGGGTGGGGTGCCATTGCCTTCCCCCAAATGCAGCGTTACTGTTAATTTTTTGTGAACTCATAATCAGAATAGTTACTTCTTTGTTTCAGACCCTGTCTTTTTTGCATTAGATTTCTAACTGATCTCCAGTATCTTTTGTTTATTGGATTTCTTTATTACATAAATAATACATGAAAATGTTGTAAATGTAAATGATTCCAGGAATACAGTTAGTTCCTTATATTAAAGACAAATTGTCTACCAAGTCATTGGGTTGAATCTAGGCATTCTGTACTTAAGTTTTTCAGTACCTTGACCTATCACTGTGTAAGTATTGATCCCTCTGTACTCATGGCAACATGTTACTAACTTATGGTGTAGTTAAAAGATTGTTGCAGAGTGGTTCCCAAATGCATTTTTGCCCCTATTATCTGGAGTGTCATCATCTGTAGTTACCAAAACATTACCATTCCAATTCATATCCACATGTACTGTCTCTAATCTTTTCCCTGATTTCCCTAAACAAAATTAATTTCTTCTTCCTCTTGGCTAGTTTCACTTACCTGTACCATATATTGATTTGTAAGTTTTCTATCCTACTTTATAGTAGGTAAGGTGTCTCATCCTCCAAACACATACAGTTGTCCTGAGTTGTAATTGAATAGTGCTTCCATTCTACACTTGGGTAGATTTATAGAACATGGCATTCTTGGAAAACCATACACCCTGGTTTTTGTTCTTTGAGGGCACAGGCTGTTTGTCTTCGAGCTATATATACTTAGAATTCAATTGACATCTTTTAGAAAGTTAAACTTTGAAATCTAGTCATACAGATGTGGTATGTTTAGTAAATTGAAGCCCAGGAAATTGAAGTGACTTCCTTAGATTAGTGTTAGACCAGATTTTCCTACTCTAGCCTACTGTTGGTTCTGTCTTGCCATACTACTAAATTACAAGGAAAACTTTGATCATTCATCAAAAAGGTGAGGATAATCTATGATCAACCACTTATTTTTGGAGGACAAGATACAAGATTTGAGTTTTTCATCTCTTCAGTGTAAAAAATATAAAACTCAAGTATGACAGAAAAGATAGTCTTTTCTCTTACAGTTATTGAAAGTGGGCATTACTGAGGTTCAGTGTAATAAACTTGCATTTCTTTTGAGGCCTTCAAAGGATGAGCGGCTTAAAAAAATTTGTTTTTTTACTTAAATTTTAAAATGTTCTTCACTGTAAATTGAATTGTGACAGATATTTGAGTAAGTTTTCTCTTGGTGTAGTTTTAAGGTATAGCTCTAAGAAGAGTTCTCTTATTAGCAGTCTTAAATATATGGCATAGCTTTGTAATTTTGCACATGTTACTGGGAAGATGCTTCTGAATATTTGATTTCAGATCAAGAACTGATTCTTCTCTGATTTTGGAGTAAGCATGCTTTTTGAGCTCTTTTCACTTTTTCAGTTTTTATAAATAAATTGTTATTTGCTAACACTGAACTGAACTGAACAATTGTTTAAAGTATACTGATGTATGGATTGTATTCTTTTAAAAGTGTGAAGAGACTTTCCTGGTGGTCCGGTGGTTGAGATTTTACGCTTCTACTTCAGGGAGTGCTGGTTCAATCTCTGGTTGGGAAACTAAGATCCCATGTGCTGTGTGGCCATAAAATAAATAAAATTGTGAAGCTATCCACACAAGGCTATTAAATGTTTTTTAAGTTAGTATTAAGGTTCCATTGCCTTGAATAAAATTGGCATATTTGAAGTGACATAGTTATGAAGTAAGTCAACTCTTGATCAATTTGTTTTTATCCTTGGCAGAGCTTTCATTTCAAACCAGTTTATTACCTGTCGACTCTTATGCCCTTGAATATTTCCTTATCCCTTGCCAGGTGGGTTCTAAGAAAAAGTTTTACACTAAACCTTTCTAAGCCTGGAAATATATAATTTGGAGGTGTCCACAATTTGAATTATTCATGCTGGTGCTCTTTGTTCTTTAGGTAATGAAGAGATATGTATACTGTGTATAAATAGTCATTATTATGGCATGAGTATTTTAGGAATAATCCTCTTCCCTTTTCAAACAGTTATGCTAGATGTTACAGAAGTTGAGATTGTCTGTCCAAAGGTAAACTTTAAAAGTTCCTTGAAAGTATTTGATTTTTGTCTTCTCCAATCACTAACCCCTCAAGGACTGGCAACTACAAAATGTTGGTATGATAAATTGCTTTAATATACTAACCTAGTTTTGGGATATGTGTATAGCTTTTTAGAGTTCTTCTGTGTTTGGGTTTCAGTCACTAATTCTCTTAATGTGCTATTATCTACTTGGCTTTCTACCCTTGGCTCCCCTATGGTTTATTCTCATCATCTAGAGTGATTCTTACATTTTTAAAACTAAGGTTGTATCTTCTGTTCAAACTGTTCATTGATTCTCCATTTGTCTTTAGTAAAAGCCAAAGAAAGGCCTTTCATCATTAGCCCTGCCCTATACCTTCTCATATATTCCACCTTCCCCCCGCCAACTTACTCTCTCCCTCACTAAGTTTACTTCAGCTACAGTTGACCTCCATGTCTGTCTGTCCACACATGCTTCCTCTCTGAGGAAGCCTTTGCATTAACTGACAGTCTCTCTGCCTGGAACATTCTTTTCTCAGATGTGTTCATGGCTAACTAAACCCTTCAACTCCTTAAAATCTGCTTAAATAACTGCTTTTCCCATAAGATTAACTGACCACCCTACTTTAAAATCTGTGGCACCCTGCACCCCCTTCCAACTTGGTTCACTTTACTTTGCTATTTTTCCATAGTATGTAGTGTCTTTTAAAATATGTTTGATAATTTTTTATGATTTTTGTTTCTCTCCCACAGTGGGAATGCAGGGATGTATGGCTGTTCACTGATATAGCTCAAATACTTGACACATAAACTGTTCCTTGGATAAGCTTTGGTAGCCACTTCACATCAACTGTATACTATTTCCTACCACTTGGTGGATATGAGTTGTGCTTGACTTTATGTTGACTTTGTGGAAAGCCAAACTTGAGGTGTTTACATTCTAGGGCCCACCCTGCAGAAAGTGGATGCAAAAGCGGATTTTTGAACAAGGGCACTGTTTATGTTTGGGCAAAATAGTTTATTGGTTCTTTGCAGGATGTCTGTTGCATCTCTCCTTCGCACTGAATTCCAATGACTCTCTCACTCACGTTTCGAAATGCTTTTGGAGACAATATTGCTTCCTAATTTATTCCAGTAAATACCCTTTTGGGGTTCAGATTTGTTGTCAGGGTTATTTTGCTTACTTTCTATTCATATATTGTTGGGATAAGTCACAAGTTTACTAAAAATTATTTTAATTTTAGACTGGCATATGTGAAACACTATATATGGAAAAGGAATACCATGTTTCACTGATTCTAAAACATTTTTAACATTTTAACACCTCTGGAATTGAGATGTATCATGTCAGAAGAAATATTGCCAAATAAACTTTGTAAGTGATAACATAAAATAATGATCACAATTGTTATCACAATTGAAGACAAACCAACCTAGAATGAGATTATGGAAAATTATCTCCACCTTTGATGGGTGATGAAGGTGGAAGAAATGCAAATTTTTAATACATTTTATTTCCTGATAAGTCTAGTCAAATTGTAGTTTAGAAACCTAGAAATGGAATACTGGTTTTGCACTTAGAAGGGTTATGGAAAATTTTTGATGCCCTCAAAGCTAGTTGTTTGGTTGGGAGTGGAGGCAAAGAAGAGATTGGAAGCAAACCGAAGGTATGTCCTCAGGGATTGGAAGCAAACCCAAGGTATGTCCTCAGGAACTGATAAAAAGATAATATACATGAAACAATAGTGAGCAGTGTGATTAAATTTTAATGGTACGCAGCATGCGTACTGAAGGGAAGGGGAGATGGGTCAGCACTTCAATTTGTAGACCATCTGATGTGTTTGGAAGGGTTCGGAGGGACTGGGGCTTGGGCCGGGCCCTGGTCTTATTATCTAATGGTTTTATCCTCTTTATGGAGGAGTCTTGGCCTGTCTCCTGGTGACCACTAATGTCCCTCTTGTGGAGGTCATTAGTGATCTCCTAGTAATTTTGATAATTTACAGTAATTTTTTTTATACTGCCAAATATATTTCATAAAATCCCCTTCTCCATCGTTTTCATAGACTATTATTGATGTGTTAGTTATCGGTTGCTGCACGATGAGTTTAGAAATAGCTAAACTCCCAAGTTTACCTATTTTTAAAAAATCTTTTTGGCTTTTTATTCAGAGGCACAGCCTGGCTAGATGCTTCTGACAAAGTGTTCTCACAAAGTTGCAGTGCAGGTATCCATAGGCCATAATCATCTCGTGCCTGAAGGATAGTAAGAAGGGTCTGAAGGGTACAAGCTTACTCATGTAGCAGTTGTCAGATCTCAGATCCTTGCTGACTGTTTTTTAGGAGACAGCAGTTCCTCACCATATTGCCCTCTCCACAGGGTTACTCATAACACGACAGCTTGCTGCTTTCTCTCAGCACGGGTTTAGAGAGGTAAACAAAGCTGAAGTCAGTCTTCATGTAACTTAATCTTGGAAGTGACTTTCTAGTCTCTTATTTTGAAGTCACACTTAAGGTCCAGCCAACATTTAAGAGAGCAGATTACTTAAAGATGTAAATATTAGGCAGAAAATATTGGGGTTATTTTAGAGGTTGCCTGCCGCAGTGGACAGATTCTTCCTGGGAGCTCTCTTAGCGATCTTATCTGTTGCTAGGTTTTAGTTATTACCATTAAGAAAAGAACTCTCCTTGGTTTCTGATATTAACAACTCTCAAGTTTCTTTTACCTCTCTGTCCACTCGTCCGTTTGTGAGTTTTCCCCTCATTTTTTCCTTATTGAGGTATAGTTGAGTTATAGTGATAGTTCGTTTCAGGTGTACCACATAGTGATTCAATATTTTTATGGGTTATACTGTATATAAAGTTATTATAAAATATTGGCAATATTTCCTATGCTGTACAGTATATCTGCATAATAGCTTGTACCTCGTAATCCCCTGTCCCTATCTTGCCCCTCCTCCCATTCTTCTCCCCCATTTAACCGCCAGTTTGTTCTGTGAATCTGCTCCTGTTTTCTTATATTCTCCCCCCCCCCCAGATTGCACAAGTGGTAACTTACAGTATTTGTCTTTGATTTCACTAGGCATAATACCCTCTAGGTCCATCCACATTGTTGCAAATGGCAGAATTTTGTTTTTTCCTAATGGCTGAGTAATAGTCCATTTTATATATATTTATATATGTCCATTATATATGTGTGTGTCCATATATATGTAAATGAACACATCTTTTTTGTTCCTCTGTTGATGGACATTTAGGTTGCTTTGATATCTTGGCTATTACAAATAATGCTGCAGTGAGCATTGGGGTATATGTTTCTTTTCAAATTAGAGTTTTAATTTTCATTTGATACATACCTGGGAGTGAAATTGCTGGATCATATGTAGTTCTGTTTTTTAGTTTTTGAGTTCTTTTTTTTAACCTTTCCTTAAGTTCTAAGCTTCTTTAGGACTCTCTGTAGGCCTGTCTTATGCTCACATCTGTAATTCTCCTACGCTATCATCGAAAGCATCATGACGAACAAAGCTAGTGGAGGTGATGGAATTCCAGTTGAACTATTTAAAATCCTGAAAGGTGATGCTGTGAAAGTGCTGCACTCAATATGCCAGCAAATTTGGAAAACTCACCGGTGGCCACAGGACTGGAAAAGGTCAGTTTTCATTCCAATCCCAAAGAAAGGCAATGCCAAAGAATGCTCAAACTACCGCACAATTGCACTCATCTCACACGCTAGTAAAGTAATGCTCAAAATTCTCCAAGCCAGGCTTCAGCAATATGTGAACCGTGAACTCCCTGATGTTCAAGCTGGTTTTAGAAAAGGCAGAGGAACCAGAGATCAAATTGCCAACATCCGCTGGATCATGGAAAAAGCAAGAGAGTTCCAGAAAAACATCTACTTCTGCTTTATTGACTATGCCAAAGCCTTTGACTGTGTGGATCACAATAAACTGTGGAAAATTCTGAAAGAGATGGGAATACCAGAGCACCTGACCTGCCTCTTGAGAAACCTGTATGTAGGTCAGGAAGCAACAGATAGAACTGGACATGGAACAACAGACTGGTTCCAAACAGGAAAAGGAGTACCTCAAGGCTGTATATTGTCACCCTGCTTATTTAACTTCTATGCAGAGTACATCATGAGAAACGCTGGGCTGGAAGAAGCACAAGCTGGAATCAAGATTGCTGGGAGAAATATCAATTGCCTCAGATATGCAGATGACACCACCCTTATGGCAGAAAGTGAAGAGGAACTAAAAAGCCTCTTGATGAAAGTGAAAGAGGAGAGTGAAAAAGTTGGCTTAAGGCTCAACATTCAGAAAACGAAGATCATGGCATCTGGTCCCATCACTTCTTGGGAAATCGATGGGGTAACAATGTCAGACTTTATTTTTTTGGGCTCTCAAATCACTGCATATGGTGATTGCAGCCATGAAATTAAAAGATGCTTACTCTTGGAAGGAAAGTTATGACCAACCTAGACAACATATTGAAAAGCAGAGACATTACTTTCCCAACAAAGGTCCGTCTAGTGAAGGCTGTGGTTTTTCCAGTGGTCGTGTATGAATGTGAGAGTTGGATTGTGAAGAAAGCTGAGTGCTGAAGAATTGATGCTTTTGAACTGTGGTGTTGGTGTTGTGGACTCTTGAGAGTCCCTTGAACTACAAGGAGATTCAACCAGTCCATTCTAAAGGAGATCAGTCCTGGGTGTTCTTTGGAAGGACTGATGCTAAAGCTGAAACTCCAGTACTTTGGCCACTTCATGTGAAGAGTTGACTCATTGGAAAAGACTGATGCTGGGAGGGATTGGGGGCAGGAGGAGAAGGGAATGACAGAGGATGAGATGGCTGGATGGCATCACCGGCTCTATGGACATGAGTTTGAGTGAACTCTGGGAGTTGGTGATGGACAGGGAGGCCTGACGTGCTGCGATTCATGGGGCAAAGAATCGGACACGACTGAGCGGCTGAACTGAACTGATCATCTGTATGTTGATGATTCTGAGATCTGTTATTTGCATCCCACACTTGCTGTGCTCCTGGCTGTGACTACAACTGTCCAGTGGATTTTATCTGTATGCCTCACTTCAGACATTCCTCATTATCTTTCTTGCCCTTCACACTTTCTTCCTCCGTTGTTTCATGTCAGGAGTAAGTAGAACTCAGGTGCTTAGTCTAGAAAGGTGAATATTTGATTTTTCCTCTTTCTTCACTTCTTTCCTTACTTTCCACAGTTAAGAGTCCTTGCAATTCCTTCTTGAATGCATTCACATCTTTTTCTCACTGATAGCCTTAATTTCTCTGACTTCTCAATGTGAAAAAAGTAACTTAATTTCACCCATTCATGTCTGTTAGTAGGCAGAGCAAGCTAACATTGTAACTAACAGCTCCAAGATATTAGTGGCTTAGGGCAGACATTTGTAACTTTCATTGAGAGTGTTCATTTAGGTTGCCTTCTGTGTAGTAGTAATTGAAGAACCCAGGCTCCTTCCATCTTGTAATGCCACCTTCCTCTAGGTGCTGGGAGTTCTAGTCATTCACCTGGCAGTTGGTAGAAGAATCAGAGGATCGTGCGTGTGAGGTTTTATGGACTGGCTCTGGAAGTGGCCGATAATCATTTTTGGCCTACATTTCATAGGGTAGAGCTTAGTCTGTTTGCCATACCTGTGCAGGAGCCTGGAAAATAAGTCTAGTTATTGAGTCAGGAAGAGAAAACAGATTTGGTGAGCATTTAACCAGACTCTGTCACTTCCTTCTTCCCTAAAACACAGTTGAGTTCAGTTCAGTCACTCAGTCATGTCCGACTATTTGCAACCCCATGAATCGCAGCACGTCAGGCCTCACTGTCCATCACCAACTCCCAGAGTTCACCCAAACCCATTTCCATCGAGTCAGTGATGCCATCCAGCCATCTCATCCTCTGTCGTACCCTTCTCCTCCTGCCCCCAATCCCTCCCAGCATCAGTCTTTCCAGTGAGTCAACTCTTTGCATGAGGTGGCCAAAGTACTAGAGTTTCAGCTTGAGCATCAGTCCTTCCAAAGAACACCCAGGACTGATCTCCTTTAGAATGGACATCCCTAAGCCAATCCAAATAGCTTCCAGAATTGTCTTTATGATAAAATGTAAAATTCTCAAATGGATTCTGCACATTCCAGAGAAGAGACCCACAAATTGAGTCCACTTACCTTCAGAAGGCATTTCTTCTTGGCTAGTAACAAAATGAATGTGTTGGGAGGTGGGTGTCCAGTAATTCTGTAGAAGGACTCACAGGATTTGGCATATGGCTCTACTCAGGGCTGTGATTTATTACAGCAAACGGATATAAAGCAAAATCAGGAAAGCAAACATGCTGAAGAATCCACCTGCCAATGCAGGATATGCAGATTTGATCCATGGATCAGGAATATTCCCTGGAGAAGGAAATGGTAACCCATTCCAGTATTCTTGCCTGGGAAATCCCATGGACAGAGGAGCCTGCCGGCATACAGTCCTTGAGGTTGGGAAAGAGTTGGACACAACTTAGTGATTGAACAACAGCCAAGGAAAACTAGGGCTTGTTCTCCTGTGCCTGAGCCTCTCCCAGTGGGAGTCACACAGGACTCACTTAATTGCTCTAGCACTTGTGACAGCACATGTGTATGAAATGTTGCCTGGCAGGGAAGCTCATAGAGACTCAGTGCCTCGGTTGGTCATGAAGGCACCTTCTGCCTACCACATAGAGAGATTCCAGATTCGCAGAGGGAAGAGAGCTGTTCAGCATAAGCCACATTTTTGGGTACAGTTTAGGCACAGTGAGTCTCATTCTGCTAAGTCACTTCAGTCGTGTCCGACTCTGTGCGACCCCATAGACGGCAGCCCACCAGGCTCCCCCATCCCTGGGATTCTCCAGGCAAGAACACTGGAGTGGGTTGCCATTTCCTTCTCCAATGCATGAAAGAGAAAAGTGAAAGTGAAGTCGCTCAGTCTGTCCGACTGTTAGCGACCCCATGGACTGCAGCCCACCAGGCTACTCCGTCCATTTGATTTTCCAGGCAAGAGTACTGGGGTGGGGTGCCATTGCCTTCCCTGGAGTCTCATTCTGGGAATGGCAATTCTCTCAAAATCCAAGTACTGACAATAGCCAAGAGCCAACCTGGCAAGTCTTCCTAAGGAGAACCGATCTCAGGCCTTCTCTGTGAAATTAACTCTTTTCTGCACAGGGAATGAGGTTCAGACCTCTGTAGATTGGGATTTCTGTAGAGAGAATCTTGGAATATGCAAAAAAATTTTATTGACCTTAACTTGTTTTTGAAAATTACTTTTTTATCAGTGGGGGAGAAAAGGTTAATTCCCATTTTAGCTTCTCTCCTCTAACTTTTCATGTATGGTTACTGTTCGTATTCTTCTAGATAGTCTGCATATAAGGACACATACACACATGTAGCTTGCTTTTATCCTCTAGTAGGTATTTCCAGTCTTTCTAAGTAGCTCTTTTTTTTTAGTGTTACATAATATTCCATTTTTTATTTGCTTAACCAGTGCCCTTTTGGTGGATCCCAGGCAGTTCTCAATAAGTTTTTTAAAGAGTTGGTCATTTCCTGGATGAAGAAGGAATCAATTAAAAGACAAAGTGCAGAGATAGGGTGCTTAGGGGCCTAAAGCTCTTTTTTTTTTTTTTTTTTTAATATGATGTATTATTTATCTGAAATTCAAATTTAGTTATCTATCCTACTTTTTTACTTTTTGGCCACACTGTGTGGCATATGCTGGAGCTCTTATTCATCACTTTCTGTAAGATTGGCGATACTTATATCAGGAAATGGCATTAAAACAATTAGATTCTTTAGAATACTTATTTGGAAGTTATAATACAAGTTGTGTTTTTTAAATCCTGTATCTCCTGTCCTATTATTACCATGTCTTCATAATTCTACTTAGTTACTGCAAGTTCATCTATTTCTCTTTAAAGCTGGGATATCTTCCTCAATAAGTTACCAGATTTAAATAAACTGACATAGTTGACCCTTGAACAGTGTGAGAGCTGGGGCACCAACTCCATTGCAGTAAAAAAACTCATGGGCAGCTCTACAGTTTTTGTCTCTAGGTTCAATCAACTTTGGGTGTGGTACTGTAGTATGCATTTATTGAACAGAAATCCACATATAAGAGGACCCTCTGAATTCAAACCCTTGTTTAAGGGTCAGCTATAGGTAAAATGCTTAGAATGATTCTAATATTAAAGTATTTGTGAGGAGGAGCTAAAAAGCCTCTTGATGAAAGTGAAGGAGGAGAGCGAAAAAGTTGGCTTAAAGCTCAACATTCAGAAAACGAAGATCATGGCATCTGGTCCCATCACTTCATCGGAAATAGATGGGGAAACAGTGGGAACCGTGTCAGACTTTATTTTTGGGGGCTCCAAAATCACTGCAGATGGTGACTGCAGCCATGAAATTAAAAGACGCTTACTTCTTGGAAGAAAAGTTATGACCAACCTGGATAGTATATTCAAAAGCAGAGACATTACTTTGCCGACTAAGGTCCGCCTAGTTAAGGCTATGGTTTTTCCTGTGGTCATGTATGGATGTGAAAGTTGGACTGTGAAGAAAGCTGAGCGCCGAAGAATCGATGCTTTTGAACTGTGGTGTTGGAGAAGACGCTTGAGAGTCCCTTGGACTGCAAGGAGATCCAACCAGTCCATTCTGAAGATCAACCCTGGGATTTCTTTGGAAGGAATGATGCTAAAGCTGAAACTCCAGTACTTTGGCCACCTCATGCGAAGAGTTGAAATAAGACTCTGATGCTGGGAGGGATTGGGGGCAGGAGGAGAAGGGGACGACCGAGGATGAGATGGCTGGATGGCATCACGGACTCGATGGACGTGAGTCTGAGTGAACTCCGGGAGATGGTGATGGACAGGGAGGCCTGGCGTGCTGCGATTCATGGGGTCACAAAGAGTCGGACACGACTGAGCGACTGAACTGAACTGAACTGTGGTGATCATGCTTCTGTAAGTTATCCTATCATGTACACAGTAATTATAACTAGAATTTTAATAAGTGAGCCAACATTTTGGATGAATGACTTGGAGCTGTACACAGTAAATCTAGAGTCCCTGCCTACTGGAGAAATATTAAACTTCAGGATATGTATTTTAAGTTAGGGCGGGTTTGATCTCTGGGTTGGGAAGATCCCCTGCAGAAGGAAATGGCAACTCTAGTATTCTTGCTGGGAAAATCCATCGCACAGGAGAGCCTGGCAGGCTACAGTGCCTGGAATCGAAAAGAGTTGGACTCAACTTAGCGACTGAACAACAGCAATAAGGGTTTAGTTGGTCATGAAGTGACCTCTCGTAAGGAAACCAAAGTGAAAAGGGGGGACATCTGGGAAAATTAGTATTGGTTGCTTCTGGATGCAAGAGTAGATACTTGCTCTGATTCATATGGGCCATAGCACTTTACAGCTTTGTCTAGTATGGCTGGTCCAGTATGGCTGCCCATGTATGGCTGCCCACATACAGCTTAGTGCGGCACGGGGGAACTTCATTTCCCAGCCGGAATCGAACTTGAGCCCCCTACACATGAAGTGTGTAATTTTAACCAGTGGACTGCCAGGGGAGTCCCTAATTTTGTGCTAAGATTAGTAAAAATTAATATTTTAGAAATTGAGCCTTTTGGTCACTAGTCACATTTCAGTAGCTGCATGTTCATAGCTGCCATATTGAACTGTGCAGTTGTAGAACATTTTCATAATCGAAGGAAAGGAATGAGAAAAGAAGGCTCAACTCAGCCTCTTTAGTCAGAATGCTACTTTTAAAGACTGAATAGAACAGACTTGTAGACACAGTCAGGGAAGGAGAGGGAGGGACAATTGAAAGAGTAACATTGACACAAACCTTTGTTGTTGTTGTGGTTCAGTCCTGTGGGATTGTTTGCCACCCCATGGACTGCTGCATGCCAGGCCTCCCTGTCCTTCATCATCTCCTGGAGCCTGCTCAGACTCATATCCATTGAGTTGATGATGGCATCCAACCATCTTGTCCTCTGTCGTCCCCTTCTGCCTTCAGTCTTTCTCAGCATCAGTCTTTTCTAATGAGTCAGCTACCAAATGTAAAATAGCCAGTGGGAATTTGCCTAATGATGTTAACTGGTGCTCTGTGACAAACTGGAGGGGTGGGATGGGGGTTCAAGGGGGAGGAGACATATATGTATCTATGACTGATTCATGTTGATATATGGCAGAAACTAACATTGTAAAGCAGTTATCCCTCCAATTGAAAAATGCCTATCACAGGCAGAGCCTTAAAAAAAAAAAAAGACTTAGAGGAGAATTTTCAAGGTCAGACTTTGGTATTAGTAGAGTATACCTAAGAGTTCTGTGTGTTTTTAATAATGGAAGTTGGCGATTCAGTAAATCTGATAGCCTTAGGCCTAGTCTATTTGGCTTTTTTGGGGGGCTTCTCAGAGTACCTATTGATACCATATTTAAACCTAGAGCAAGCAAGTTAGGTGATACTATGAAGGTTGCTGGCCTCTGCTATGAATAACCAAATTACCTTTACAAAGATGTCTTTGGTCTAGCCAAAAAAGGAATCAGTGGGAGGGACTGATATGTTACAACAACAGACTGTGTCAAGTTATACTTTCCTAAAGTAATCCCACAGCTATTTGTAAAATGGGTGGTTTTGTAACTTTAAAATTCACAAAAACCCATCAGCAGAGTTTAAAACGCAATGTTCTGTTCTCTTTGCCCAAAGATTTTGACTCTCTTGGTGTAAGGTAATGTTTAGGAGTCATCATTTTTGGCCATTCCATGCAGCTTGCATGATCTTAGTTCCCTAATTAGGGAATGAACTTGGGCCCACAGCAGTGAAATCTTGGAGTCCTAACCACTGGACTGCTAGGGAATTCCCAGGAATCAGCTTTTTAGAAAAGAGATTTCACTTATTTTTGGCTGTGCTGGGTCTTCCTGGGTGTGCGAGCTACTCTCTAGTTGTGTGCAGTCTTCTCATTGTGCTGGCTGCTCTTACTGCGGTGGCTGCTCTAACGTGGAGCTTAGGCTCGGGGTGTGTGTGTGCGTGTGCGTGTGCGTGTGTGTGTGTGCGCGCGCGTGCGCGTGTGCTTCCGTTGTGGCACGTGGGCTCAGCAGCTGTGTGTGTGTGTGCGCGCGTGCGTGTGTGCTTCCGTTGTGGCACGTGGGCTCAGCAGCTGTGTGTGTGTGTGTGTGCATGCACACGTGCGTGCTTCCGTTGTGGCACGTGGGCTCAGCAGCTGTAGCTCCTGGGCTTTAGAGCACAGGCTCAGTAGCTGTGGCAAATGGACTGACTTGTTTTCTCGACATGTGGGATCTTTCCGAATCAGGGATGTCTCCTGCATTGGCAGGCAGATTCTTTACCACTGAGCCACCAGGGAAACCCCAGGAATCAGCATTTTAAATACCGCTTTTTTTTTTCCCCTCCCACTCCTTATATACAATTGCCTTGTTGCAAGCAATACAGTAAATTCTGTATTCTGTTAAGCCCCTTGAGGTCACTGTTTATTTTTATGTTTTCTGTAGCATCTAAAGTATGCACATGGTATATGGTTAGGCTCAACTGTGAATTAATAGGAAGGCCATCTCTAGAAGATGATTCTTATGGTATAGTATAGTGGAGTAAACTGTAGAGTATCATTTGACATTTTATATAATCCTGATAAAAAAGGAATAATAATAGTGAAACTTTCCAATTAAAAATATTTTCAAAGTTTAATGAACTTGATCTTGTTTCTGTAGTAAGATTTATGTTGGTTTATGCTTAAAAGAGCTACACATACTTGAATCTCCAAATTATTGACAATCATCATCAGCAAGAAGTTTCACTTACATAAATATATGATACATTCAGAGCATTTTTTTCAAGACATTCAAAATTTTTAAATTGAAGTGCTTAAAGATAAAGGCTTGTCCTTTTTATTTAGTACTGACTTTTAGAAAAATGTGAATGTATTTGAGCCCAACATTAAAAATAATGATGTAAAAGTAAAGATGTAGCTTTAATTTGAGAATTTGTGTGCAGAGCAGCATTGCAGCTGTCTTGGATGCCATTTGAACAGAGAAGACAAGAGATTTAAGGATTTCAGTTGCTCCTGTGAGGAGCCAACGACTCGGCTTTACCATATCATCATGGAGACCAGTCAGTCACGACTTGGTCTGCCTGTTTACCCTTCTTGACATGTGGTATGTAAACTTCTCCAGCAGCTCTACCAAAAAGATTGACAGTTGTTTACTTTTCAGCTAGCTGTTAAAGCTGATGTTGAGTGAAAGAACATCATCTGCTGTGCTTGTGATGGGCACCTTCTGTTGTTCCCATGAGGGCTCTGGAGATACTTATCTCTGCTGTACCTTCTACCCCTTAAGGATAAACCCTTTTGGGAAAGCTTTGGTATAGCTGAGAGATTCCCAGGTGGTGCAGTGGTGAAGAATCCACTTGCAAGTACAGGTGGGGGTTCCATCCCTGGGTTGGGAAGATCCCCTGGAGGAGAAAATGGCAACCCACTCCAGTATTCTTGCCTGGAAAATTCCGTGGTCAGAGGAACCTGTAGTCCGCAAGGAGTCGAACAACTGGAGAGATAGAGAGCACAGGCTCAATAGTTATGGCAAATGGACTTAATTGTTCCTTGACAGGTGGGATCTCCCTGAATTAGGGATTGAACCCATGTCTCGTGCATCATTGGCAGCAGATTCTTTACCACTGAGCCACCAGGGAAGCCCTAGGAATCAGCATTTTGAGTACTGCAGATACACACGGTATAGCTGAGGCCTAATTTTACAAATCGGGAGGGGGAAGCATATATGTTCAGTCACATATTCAAGGTCATTTACCCTTTACTGGTCTTAATGGCTTTAAATTTTGAATTTTTAAAAATAATTGCTTAAACTTACCTTAAATTTTTTACTTTGTAAAAATTACCATGTACTTGTAAAAATTTAAATACAGCTTGAGTACAAAGTCAGTTTTTGGAAATCTCATCATGTGCTAGTAATTCTTGCTTATAATTATGAAGGTAATACATGCCACCATCCTCAGTTTTGTTAAGAAAAATTCTTTCATATGTACAGAAAAAAGAATAGTACAGTGAACAACCCTGTAACGTCTTCCTAGATTCAAGTTAGCATTCTGCCATGTTTATTTTCTCTACATTTCTATATTTTTACTGAAGTATTTGATAACAAATATTTCAGTATATGCATCTCCTACAAATTAAGACTTTCTGCCACATGCATGTGTACATGCTCAGTTGTGTCCTACTCTTTGCAACCCCATGGACTATATAGCCTGCCAGGCTCCTCTGTCCATGGAATTTTCTGGGTAATAATACTGGAGTGGTTTGCCATTTCCTTCTCTGGGATTTTCCTGACCCAGGGATAGAACTCACGTTTCCTGCATTGCAGGCAGATGCTTTATTGCTGTGCCTCTGGGGAAACCCTGTACTATTGGTGGTTCTTGCCTGAATTGGTTTTTATACTGGGCAGGGGTATTACAAAATGGCAACTTAATCTTTTATAGTTTTAAAATTTGTTAGCCAGTACCTTTCTGTATAAGGTACATCTTGTCCTTCCTCTTTTAAGTGTAATCATGGATTCAGGAATTCTCATTCACTGTGTTAGAGTCATAGGCAATTTTTTTTTTACCCTGTGATTAGTGGTCAGAGGAACCTGTAGTCCGCAAGGAGTCGAACAACTGGAGAGATAGAGAGCACAGGCTCAATAGTTATGGCAAATGGACTTAATTGTTCCTTGACAGGTGGGATCTCCCTGAATTAGGGATTGAACCCATGTCTCGTGCATCATTGGCAGCAGATTCTTTACCACTGAGCCACCAGGGAAGCCCTAGGAATCAGCATTTTGAGTACTGCAGATACACACGGTATAGCTGAGGCCTAATTTTACAAATCGGGAGGGGGAAGCATATATGTTCAGTCACATATTCAAGGTCATTTACCCTTTACTGGTCTTAATGGCTTTAAATTTTGAATTTTTAAAAATAATTGCTTAAACTTACCTTAAATTTTTTACTTTGTAAAAATTACCATGTACTTGTAAAAATTTAAATACAGCTTGAGTACAAAGTCAGTTTTTGGAAATCTCATCATGTGCTAGTAATTCTTGCTTATAATTATGAAGGTAATACATGCCACCATCCTCAGTTTTGTTAAGAAAAATTCTTTCATATGTACAGAAAAAAGAATAGTACAGTGAACAACCCTGTAACGTCTTCCTAGATTCAAGTTAGCATTCTGCCATGTTTATTTTCTCTACATTTCTATATTTTTACTGAAGTATTTGATAACAAATATTTCAGTATATGCATCTCCTACAAATTAAGACTTTCTGCCACATGCATGTGTACATGCTCAGTTGTGTCCTACTCTTTGCAACCCCATGGACTATATAGCCTGCCAGGCTCCTCTGTCCATGGAATTTTCTGGGTAATAATACTGGAGTGGTTTGCCATTTCCTTCTCTGGGATTTTCCTGACCCAGGGATAGAACTCACGTTTCCTGCATTGCAGGCAGATGCTTTATTGCTGTGCCTCTGGGGAAACCCTGTACTATTGGTGGTTCTTGCCTGAATTGGTTTTTATACTGGGCAGGGGTATTACAAAATGGCAACTTAATCTTTTATAGTTTTAAAATTTGTTAGCCAGTACCTTTCTGTATAAGGTACATCTTGTCCTTCCTCTTTTAAGTGTAATCATGGATTCAGGAATTCTCATTCACTGTGTTAGAGTCATAGGCAATTTTTTTTTTACCCTGTGATTTATTGGAAGGAACTTTTACCCATAGTAGCTTACTGCAATTGCAGGTTGGATAGCACATTTTCTCTTAATCTTCAAACTATGTCAGAATGCTTAACTGTTTGGATTTTATTTTCATCTGCACACATGAAGAACTTAGAATTCATAGAAAGAAATTTGTGGCTGCCAAAAGCAAATTTGATCACTAGTGTGGATTCAGAAATGTGTGTTCGATGTTCTGTTCCCTCAAGCATTTCTAAATGATGTGGCATTTGGGGTAAATTATAGAAACATTGTTCATAAGTCCCTTCTGGTGCTCAAATAGACCTAGCATTAGTAACAGTCCTTTTAATTGGCTCTTGTGCCTTTCTGACATTATCGGCCTGAAACTTCTGTTTCCCATTTTTGTCACAGGATGATCCAAACTCACCTTGCATCTTGCTTGTTTAAAAATCCTGGGATTAGTCATATCTCCAAGGAATGTTGATTCTTCTTAGTACTTAGAAACCAAATCCAGAAGTTAGATGAGCTCCTTGCTTCTTGGGGTATCATTGTTTCTAGGACTTTTTAAAAACTGAGATAGAATTGATACATAATATTGTAAGTTTAAGGTGTATAACATACTGGTTTGATACATTTATAATGTAATTTGATTGCCTTTGTAATGTTAGCTAATGCATCTGTCAACATCATATAATTACTTCTTATGGTGAGAACAATTACTATCTTAATAAGTTTAATGTTTATTACACAGTTTTGTTGTCCATAATCACTTTACTGTGTATTAGATCCCTAGGACTTATTTGCTAGTTGAAAGTATGTACCTTTTAAACATACATTCCCTCACCCCCGGTAGCCACCATTCCACTATGTTTTTTCAACTTTGATTTTTTAATATTTTAACTTATTTTTTATTGAGTTATACTCAACAGTAATAGTTTCAGGCATACATAAAAATGATTTGAAATTTGCATATATTTCAAAATGATCCGAAGTCTAAATGTCTATTATTACACATAGTTATTAAATCTGTTATTTTCCTTTTTTCCTGACTTCTCAGATTTATTCTATTAATCACTAGTCAGCATGTTGTATATTTTGTCCCCAGGACTTAAACTTTATAACTGAAAGCTTGTACCTTTTGACCACCTTCACATACTTAATGCATACACCTCTGGCAACCATCAGTCAGTTATCAGTTCTCTGTATAAGTTTGATGGTAGTTTTTTTTTTTTTTTTTAAGATTCCACATAGAAGAGAAGTCATAGTCTTTGACTTATCTCACTTAGCATAATGTTCTCAGACCCAACCATGTTGGGACAAATGGCAGGATATTTTTCCCCCTCATGGCTGAAGAGAATTCCATAGTATACAGAGTTGACCCTTGAATGATATGGAATTAGGGGCATGAATTCCCACGTATAACTTTGTAGTTGGTGTCAGCATGTGCAGTTTGGCATCCAGCCACAGATCATATAGTGCCATAGTACATATTTAGTGTAAAAACCTTTGTGAAACCTTCGTTTGGTGGACCCACTTGGTTCAAGCTGTGTCTTTCAAGGATCCATTGTATGTACTACATATTCATATGTCCGTCCATTGACAGAAACTTACGTTATTTCCATATTGGCTATTGTGAATAATGCTGCAGTAAATACAGGAGTACAAATATCTCTTTAAAAACCTGTTTTCATTACTTTTGGATGTATATGCAAGTGAGATTGTTGGATTGTATGGTCGTTTTATTTTTAATATCTTGAGGAACCTCTACATTGTTCTCCATAGTGGCTGAACAAGTTAATAATTCCACCAGCAGTATATAGGGCTTCTCTTTTCTCCACATCCTTGTTAACCCCTCTTGTCTTCCTGTTGATAGCCATCCTTATAGATGTGAGGTGATACCCTGGTTTTGATTGGCATTTCCCCCAAGGATTAGTGATGTTTGGCACTTTTAATGTTGGCTAGCTGTTTTGGTGTCTTCTTTGTCCACTTAGTTCTTCTGCTCATTTTAAAATCAGATTTGAGACTTACCTGGTGGTCCAGTGGCTGAGACTCAGAGCTCCCAGTGTAGGGGTTGGGGGTTCAATCCATGGCTAAGAAACTAGATTTTAGATGCTGCAACAAAGAACTCCCACAGTCTAAATGTTTTTCTTTAAGTCATATTTGTTTTTCTTTCTGAATTGTATGAGTTCTTTATAAACTTTGGATATAACCTCTTGATACGTGGTTTGCAGATATTTTCTCCATTCTATAGGTTGTCTTTTCATTTTATTCTTTTGTTATACTGAAGCTTTTAAGTTTGTTGTGGCCTGATTTTGTTCTTTTTTATGATTGCCTTGGCAATTCAGGATCCTTTGGTTACATAAAAATTTTAGGATTTTTTTTTTCTATGAAAAAGGCCATTGGAATTTTGATATTATGTTGAATTTATTGATCGCTTTGGGTTGCATGGATATTTTAACAGTATTAAGTAACAGTTTCCTTCCTGTGCTTATTACTGTTATTTTTCTGATGCTTGCTTTCAACAAAGTCTTATGGTTTTTGTTGTACAATCTATTTTATTAAACTCAGAACATTTTTATTTATTTGGCTGTACTAGGTCTTAGTGGCATGTGGGTCTTAGTTAAGACCTAGTGGCGCTAGGTTTTAGTTTGCAGCATGTGGGACCTAGTTTCCTGACCAAGGATTGAACCTGGGCCCACTTTGTTGGGAGAATGGAATCTTCAACCACTGGGCCACTATAGAAGTCCCAGAAATTTTTCAAATGAGTTCCTGTTGATACTTACATTTCAAATAAAATATTTCAGGTTTTTAAAACTTTTATCTTTTAAAAAAATTTTTTAATTGAAGGATAATTGCTCTATAGAATTCTGATGTTTTCTGTCAAACTAAACTTTGATCTTTACTACATTGATCTGTACTGATTCTGGATGCCTATTCATTTGCTGTATCCAGTAATATATAAATGTAGCTTAAAATTACAGTAAAATAATGCTGCTGAAAGTAAACCTGTTGAGTCAAATTTCTTTGATTTCTTTCTGTTCTTAAAATATATCCCACTCTACATCAATAATGTTCAGGATACTGTGTTAGTTGAAATATTTGTTTTTACTGTGTTCTTTATTATCAGCTTGATACTCAGGTTCATTTATTCTTTTTGTTAGTTTTTTTCTTATTAAATACCAAAGATGTAAATAATGGTTCAGAAGTCAAAACCAATAAAAGATATAATCAGTGAATTTTTGTTGTGATTCCTGTCTACTACCCACTTCTTACCCACTCCAGTGTAGGTAGCTTTTTATTAGTTAATGGCTGATCTTTTCATGTATCTTTGGCAAAAAAAAAAGCAACTGTGTTTATGTGTGCATATATACAAAATAAAAAAGTAGCGATTATAGAAATTAAAGCTTTAAACAAACAGTAGAATACTTTGTACATTATCCAAGATGTTTGTTCTCCAGTCACCAACTCATGACCATTCCTTTGCTATGATAAATATCACAGTGAATAATATTATGTATGTGTTATGTTACATGTGTGACGTGTATAGATTTCTTAGTGGACTTTTAAAAAATGGAATTTTAAATGAAAGCCTCTCTGTAATCTCTGTTAATCTGTAGCTTGTTTTCTCTGCACGTGTAAACATAGGTGTGTTTATGTGATGGCATCATGCTATTCAGAGTACTGCAGCTTTTCACTCAGTGTCATGAATATTCTTTTATGTTAACACTTAAAGGATTAACTGTAAACCACAACTGCCTGGTATTCCTTAAATTGGATGTTCAGGGAACAATTTTTAATATTGTGTAGTGTTTTTCAGTTAAAATGTGAAATAATTTTATATACGTTGGACTTCTATGTACCATTTTATAAGCTTTTCTTCATTCTACACTGTGTAGTGGATGTTTATAGCAAAACTACATTTTAAATGTCTATTTCACATGTTGGGTGGGATTTCATTGGATGGAGGTAGATAATCCTTTTACTGCTATATATATATATGTGTGTGTGTGTGTGTGTGTGTGTGTAAAAGATACTAGAGACAATATACGTATATACTTTGAGCAATATATATACATATATTGTTTCTAATATCTTTAATATTAGGAAAAATATCAAGAATACACTTAAAAACTCTTTGCCTTCCAAAATTGCTATTTTAATCTTTACATAGCCATATCCTTGGTAGATTTCTTTTATCCTTGGTAGATTTTTAAAAAATTAATTTGCTGTTTATTTGGCTGTACCCAGTCTTAGTTGGCAACATGTGGGATCTACAATCTTTGTTGCAGCATGTGGAATCTTCTAGTTGTGGCATTTGGGATCTTTTTTAGTTGCAACATTCAAACTCTTACTTGAGGCCTGCAAACTGTTGATTGCAGCATATGAGATCTAGCTCCCTGACCAAGGATTGAACCTGGGCCCCCTGCATTGGGAGTGTGGAGTCTTAGCCACTGCACCACTGGAGAAGTCCCTGAAGTTAGTAATTATTTAGCAATTTGAGTCCCTGATATATATGGAGACCAAAACTACGCACTGCGTATGCACATGAAATGCTCCTGGGCCACAGATCCCTTACAGTTGAGGAATATCTTAGACTCTCAGATTTAGTGATCTTGAAATAATTTAACATCTAAACATTTTTGATGGAAAGCTGTTGGAAGACACTTTATTGTTTTGCACTTATCTATTTCAGTAAAGATGGCCTATAAAGACATTGTGACCCAATTTATATATACATTATGATGCTAAAGGTTAATTGGAAGGGTCTTAACAACTTAATAGTGCAGCTACTGAGGCAGTTAAATTAAAAATTATCTATCACTTACTCTCGTGTGATTGTACTTCTGACTAGGGAAATTTCAGTGGATTGTCATACCTTTTGGTAGAGTTGGAATATAAGTGCAAAATCCTAAGCTTCAGTTTATAGTTTTTCAGATATGCAGTGAACTCCTTGTATGGGCCATGTAGTGCTTATAATAAGTTGATGAACAGTAAAACAATTATGATCACTGCTTTCGTGGAACTTTCATGTGAAGGGATAGGCAAATATGTTACCCATGTTTGGTGATATAATGTGGAAAGAAAAAAGACTGGTGGGGGGGGATTGCAATTTAGACAGGGTAATACTCACCGAGAAGATGGCATTTGTGTAGACCTGAAGTAGTTAGCCATATTGGCATCTGGAAGAAGATGGTTCCAGGCAGAGGAGTCTAAGAGTATGCTGGAGAAGCAGCCAGGAGGCCACTGTAGCTAAAGGGAACTGAGCAGAGGGGAGTGAAGAAGAAGGCTAGAACAGCACCAGTGGCTAGGTTCCCTCAAGCTGTGTTTATTCATAGGCCATTGTAAGGGCTCAGGCTTCCATTCTGAGTCATTGGAGGGTTTTGAGCACAGGATGACCTGAGTGTTTTATATTTGGAAAGTCTTTTTGTCGTGTTGAGAATAGACTAGTGTGGAGCAAGGGTGGAAGCAGGGAGACTAGTTAGGAGGTTAACATAGTAATCCCAGTGAGAGATGATGATTCTTGGTTATAGCTGTGGTGAGAAATGAACAGATTCTGCGTATATTTTATAAGTAGAGCCAAAAGAATTTTTTGACTGATTACAGTGAATGGGAAATCTAAGAATTTGGCCTGAGTAACTTAAGGATGGAGTTGGTATCAACTGAGATGGGGAAAACAGGTACAGGGATCGAACCCATGCCCCTTGTACTGGAAGCACGGAGTCTTAACCACTGGACTGCCAGGGAAATCCCAGGGGCTCAGTTTTGAACATGTTGTAGTTGAGGTATCATTAAGAAATTGTATGAGAGAAATTTGGGTTGGAGATAGAATTTATAGAAGTTATTGCTATGTATAGTTTCTAACATTGTAAGACTGAAGTATATCAAGAAAGTGAATGTAGAGAAGTCCAAAGATTCCGATACTGTGAGGTCAGAAGAGGAAGTGCTGGTAAAGGAGACTAAGGAAGAGAGCAGTGACGTGGCATTTTAGAAACAGATTAACAAAAATGTAACTTGGAGAGACAGATTGGTTTCTCTAAGGCTTTTGGATGGCTAAGGTGACAGATCAGTTTGTCTAAGGCGTCTGGATGGCTAAGGTGATCACATGTCCTAGTTTATACCTGTTGTCTTGGTATAAATTGTTAATGGTACCCCTTTATTTTCAGAAGCATCCTAGTTTGGTTAATAAATGATGTTGTTACCCTGCTAATAGATCTCATAAAGTGAGGGCTCAGTTGGGCATTAGTTTAATGCATTAACTTGCTTATGTAATGAAGATTGACTTGTTGAAAAGTGTGTTAGACTAGTATTTTTATCCTTTGCAGTTTTTTTTTTTTTAGGCTATGCCTTGCAGCTTTGGGATCTTAGTTCCCAGACCAAGGATTGAACCCAGGAATTGAACCCTGGCCTCCGGCAGTGAAAGCTCCAAGTCCTAACCCTTGGACTGCCAGGGAACTCCCTCCTTCATAGTTTTTAGGTGTTAATGCGAAAAAGTTGTAACCCTTGTTACGGAGCTCATGTCAGAAGAGAAGATATAGTTTGAAGTGCCAGAGTAAGCAGGAATTCATTTTATTGGAAGGTCAGTGAACACTTACTTTGCTGGATTTGTGCTATACCACAGGTAAACCGGCTTCCCAAGTGGCACTAGGGTAAAGAATCCACCTGCCAAAACAGGAGACGCAGAGAGACACTGGTTTGATCCTTGGATTGGGAAGATCCTCTGGAGTAGGAAATGGCAACCTGCTCCAACAGTCTTGCCTGGGAAATCCCATGGAGCTGGGTAGGCTTCAGCCCATGGGGTCACAAAAAGAGTTGGACATGACTTAGCAACTAAACAACAATATAGTGTAAAGTAACTACTGTTCATATGAATAATGTACTTTGAATAATACAAATTTGGGGTTCTTTTTGGCTCTGCTGCGTTTGCATTGCAGCTTAAGGGCTTTTCTTGTTGCAGAGCACAGGTTCCAGAGCGTGAGGTCTTGGTAGTTGCGGCGTGTGGGCTCTCTAGTTGTGGCTTGAGGGCTTAGTTGCCCCATGGCGTGTGCGAACTTAGTTTTCTGACCAGGGATTGAACACATGTCCCCTGCATTGGGAGGCAGATTCTTAACCACTAGACCACCAGAACGACCTTGAATAATACAGTTTTAACTGAACACAACTTATAAAAATTAAAAATACTTTGATTTATACTTACCACTAAAAACAAGCATTTTATTTTACTGTTATTATTATTTGGCTATACTATACAGCTTGCACGGAGAGGGCAATGGCACCCCACTCCAGTACTCTTGCCTGGAAAATCCCATGGATGGAGAATCCTGATAGGCTGCAGTCCATGGGGTTGCTGAGGGTCGGACACGACTGAGCGACTTCACTTTGACTTTTCACTTTCGTGCATTGGAGAAGAAAATGGCAACCCACTCCAGTGTTCTTGCCTGGAGAATCCCAGGGACGGGGGAGCCTGGTGGGCTGCCGTCTATGGGGTCGCACAGAGTCAGACATGACTGAAGTGACTTAGCAGCATGCAGCTTGCAAGACCTTTAGTTCCCTGACCAGGAATTGATACTGGGACCACAACAGTGAAAGTGATAGGTCCTAATCACTGAATTGCCAGAGAAATCTCCCAAAATGAGCATTTTAGATTTTTAATAAAGAGGTCTTCTTTTGACCCCTTTTAGTCACACAGTTCTGATGATAATGTTATCTGAAGGCATCTTATCCAAGGACTTTCTGACTTAGAGTTTTTATTTTGAACTTGGGAAAGTAATGAGTGGTTTCTTGGACATTTTTTTTTTTCTGGAAATGACCTGTATATAAGCTGCCTGGTTTCACTTGGATGTGAAGATTCTTGAAACAGCCAGTGGTATATATATGTAGCTCTGTTCATTTTTCCTCTAGTTTCTTTGGCTGATATTTTACCAAAATCTCAAGTAATCTGCTTATTCTAAACTTATCTACCCTTCTGATGGTTTTTCCCCCCTTTTCTTTATAAACATTTCTTTGAAAAAGAAAGGTGGAAAATAAAATATATACTTATGGGAAAACAATGTTAGAAACTAAAGAAGATATAAAAGGCAGTCTTCCACACTTTATCTTCTTACTCAGAGGTAGCTGTTAAATACTATTCAACAAAAATTCCTATGTCCTCACCCCCCACCTGCAGGATCTTAGTACCCTGACCTGGGATGAAACCTGGGCCTCGGCACTGAGAGTCCTAACCACTGGCCTGCCAGGGAATTCCCATCTGTGTCCCTTTTTTTGTCTTAATAAGTGTCTTTCCTGCACAGTTTAGCTTCATTTCTGTAGCTGCCTTGTTTCAGTATACCATAATTTATTTCTTCTTGTATTTCTTCATATTTAAGCACTTTTTGCTCTACTTTTTCTATACAGTATTTCACAGAAAATCTGTTTACTTTGAGTTCTTGAGGTAATATACATCAAAAGATACAGTCATTTATTTATTTATTTTAGAGCTTCCATTTTACTTTATTTTACTTTGCAGTACTCTATTGGTTTTGGCATACATTGACATGAATCTGCCACGGGTGTACACGAAGGATACAGTCTTAATGGTGGAATTATGGTTTCTGGAGTAATGCAAAAATCAGTTTCTACAATATTGCCAATTTGAGTTTCAGAAAAGGTTGTACCAGTTAATAATGTTAATAGTCTTGGTGAAATATGCCATCGTCATAATATGAAGGAAGCAACTTGCTCTAACAATTTATAGCAAGCATGTTAGTTACAAATAATGGATAGATATCATCAGTTTATCTTTGACTTCTTATATGGTATTACTTTAGAATAAACAAAAATGCCTTGCCACGTCCCCAAGATTCTCTTACTGTTTTTTTTTCCCCAGAAAGATGTAGAGAAGAATAGCATAGGTAGAAACAACAGAGCTAAGCAGGGTAGGCTTTCTACATTGTTAAGAAGTTATTAAAGGTTTAAATGCCCTTACCAAGGGGTTTTTAATCTTCATGAATTTCCTTTACCTTACGTAGTAAGTTCTGATGGTAATGAAGTTATGAGCAGATTTCTGATGATGAAGCTGTGGATAAGCTCAGCTCCTTGCATTCCAAGATTCTTGTGTCAGCAGTGGTACTTGGTGAATTCTTAAACACTTGGGGTGGGGTGTGTGTGTGTGTATGTATATGTTGTGATACAGAATAGTCCTGTGTGTGTTGTGATACAGAATAGTTCCTGACTCAGCAAGTGGTTGGAATTAATAAAATGATAAGCATCCTGTCATTTTAGCTATATTGCTGCTTTGAGCTTCCTTTCTAAATTCTGTTCCTGAGAAGTTTGATCAGTGCAGGAAGAAATTTGCATTCTAGGGCCCTTAATTTACTTTTAAGTCAGCTGTTCAAATACTGAAACATATCCTAAATACAGGTTTAAAGCCAAACTACTGTCTGATTCTGAAGCAATACATAAGTAGTAAGGTGAATAAATGGAATCTGTAAATAAGTTATAAACAGTGTGGGAAGAGAGATTGAGAATGTCAGATGAATGTTTCTTTCTACAAGCCCTAATTTTAGGGTAATACTTTCTTGTGGCTTCTAAAGGATGTAGTGTAAATTATCATTGAAATTGTTAAAGGAGAAAAAAAAAGAAAAAAAAAATTGTTAAAGGAGAAGCCTCATGTTATAGGACATCATGCTAAAAATACAATCTTTTTTGAAGAGGATGGATGTATTTTCTTTTTATACTGCCCCTACCTAATTTTTCAAACTTGGCATCTTTTTATCAGTAATGATTGAGACATAATTTTTTAAAAGGTCCTTGGTGGTATTTCAGGTCTTAAGATGGAGAGTTATTTAACCTCTTTTAATCCTAATAAATTACCTAATTAAAATTTTTTTATTCTAAATAGGTGCCATGTTTCAGAACAGAGTAAGACTCCTGGTAAAAAAGAACTGAAGACACTGTACAGACACCAGATACAGGCTGATTACAAAGAAAGCAGTAACCTGCCTCTGAGGTGACTAAAGGGGAATAATGGTGATTTTGCGCCGGGCTCGGCCGCCTGCTTCCGCCCCAACCAGCAATGAATCTTGACTCGCTCTCGCTGGCCTTGTCTCAAATCAGCTACCTGGTGGACAATTTAACCAAGAAAAACTACCGAGCCAGCCAGCAGGAAATACAGCATGTAAGTAAACTAGTGAGAAAGCAAGCATCATTAAAGGAATGAGTGAAGGCAATGAGTAAAGGAATACAGTGAAGAAAATTGGAAATTTATGTGGGTATGCTGCATGAAAAATAACTTTGCCTCTTATTTCTAGTGATTTCAGCTTAATATATAGAAGAGATCTTCATTGCTTTTTTCTACATTTTAGGATTCACAGATTTTGATTTTTCTATAAAGCTTAGGAAATCTAGTCTGTTTCATTTTAATCGGTCCCGTTTTCTTTTCTGCCTTAAAAAAAGTGAGATATACTTCACAAACTATAAAACTGACCCTTTTAAAGTGTAAAATTTGCTAGTTTTTAGTATATTCATAAAGTTGTTTGGCTATCGCCATCTAACTCGAGAATGTTCACATCACCCCAAGAGGAAACACCTGAATCCATTAGCAGTTGCTTTCCATTTTTCCCTCCCTCCAGCCACAGCAACCACCAACCTACTTTGTGCCTCCATGGGTTTGCCTTTCTGAACATTTCATATAAATGGAATCATAACACATGAGGCATTTTGTTTCTGCCTTTCTCTAGCGTAAGTTTTCAAGGTTAATTCATGTTGACGCGTGCATCTGGATATTTAGGTTTGGTTCCACTTTTTGGCTGTTGTAAATATTGTGGCTATCAACATTCATTTACACGTTTTGGGTGGATGTTTATTTTAAATTTTGAGAGTATATACCAAAGAATGGAATTGCTGGGTCATATGGTAATTAAGGAGAACTGTGGTGGAAACTCAGTAAAAATCTTGGCCAGCTCCACAGGGAGAGCTGGAATGGATATCACAGTGGTCCCCTGGAGGGCCCAGATGGCTTGGCCTTTCTATCCATGTTGTTGTATGAGGGCTGCCTCAGAAAGACACGTGTTCTTGGGTAATACGATTCAGCTTAGACGAACACGGAAGGAACCGATTGCAGGGGCACCTACAACTTCACCTTGAAGTGGGAAATATGGTGGCACTGCCTGGATTTCCCCCAGCAAGGCTCAATGTGGTCAGCTTAATAGTATATTATAATTGGTTTGATCGTCTTCTCTACTCTGAAGACCTCAAGGTGTGGGACTGTCCTGTAGTCTCTGTCTCCTATACCTAACCTTTAGTGTTCAAGTGCATTTGAGTTGAAATGAAAGAAGGAATAAATTATTTAGTAATTAATTTTGAACGTTGATGCTAGAATTTGGTTTTAGCCTTGGGCTGAGGTTTTCAGTGTGTACAGATTTTCTTTAGACAAGTGTGGCCTCACTGGTACCTTTGCAGATAGCCCCCTCTCTTTTACTTTGAGAATGGTAAGAAATTTAGAACTGGGATGGGAATAGGGTTCTAGTTCTTGACTCTGAATTTCCTTTGGTGATAGGTAAAGGCTTACTGCAATTCTTAGCTGCCTAGTATTTATTTTTATAAATATTAAGGGGCTTCCCTCGTGGCTCAGACAGTAAAGAATCTGTCTGCAATGCAAGAGACCCTTGTTCAGTCCCTGGGTTGGGAAGATCCCCTGGAGAAGGGATCTTCTCCAGTATTCTTGCCTGGAGAATTCCATGAACTGAGGAGCCTGGTGGGCTATAGTCCATGGGGTCACAAAGAGTCGGACACAACTGAGTGACTAACACTTTTCACTTGTTCTGGCTTAAATAGGTTGACTGGAATTGTGTTCCTTTTGTTCTTTCTTCTGCTGACAAGTAGGAAGAAGAAATATTTATCACATTTTCTTTAGATGTATGAAATACCTAAATGTGAATGAGCTGGCTAGTATTACTGTGCTATAGGTGAAAAAGCAACTTGAGAATTTAATTTGCCCCCTTAGTCAGGGTTTTACAATGTTCTTTAGAGAGTAACTCCTATAGTTGTTATTTTCTTTGAAAATATTTGTTGTCATTATTAAAGAAAATAGGACTTTCCTGGTGGTCCATTGGCTAAGATTCCACACTCCCAACGCAGGGGCCCTGGTTCGATTCCTGGTCAGGGAACTAGCTCCAACATACTACAACTAAAGATCAAAGATCCCTCTTGCTGCTGCTAAGACCCGGTGCTGCCAAATAAACAAATTAGTAAATACTGAAAAAGATACTATATGAGTAAAATATAGAAAAACAAAATCAGGCCTGATTTTCCTACTCAGCTTTTTAATACTTGAGTAATTTTTGGTTTGCATTAAAAGTATTTTTATTATAAAAACATTTTATACTGTTCTTTAAATGATAGTTTCAATAAATTTAAAATTTTTATTAAAATTTCAATTATTTCATTTATAAAATGTAATAAATTACAGTTTAAGATTTTATTAAAGATGATCTCAATCACACACAGAGTAGGTATAATAGAACCCCCATGAATCTGTCATCTGGTTTCATTTACCATAAACCTAATCTCAATACCATTATCACATCTTTTTTTAAAATGCTCAGTAAGTGTTTTTTTTTTTTTTTAATGTTATTAGAGTATAGTTGATTTACAGTGTTGGTTAGTTTCTGGTGTACAGCAGAGTGATTCAGTTATGTGTATGTATATTATTTTTTGTATTCTTTTCCATTATTGTTTTATTACAGGATACTGAATATAATTCTCTGTGTTGTAGAATAGGATGTTTATCCAGTAGGATGTGTTTATCCATTCTGTACAATAGTTTGCACCTGCTACTCTCAAATTCCCAATCCTCCTCCAAACCCTTCCCCCCAGCAGAATGGTTCTTAAACATCAAATATCGTTAGCATTTTTTCAGTTGCCTCATTTAAAAAAATGTAAAAACTGTTGACTTGAGTCAGGACTGCTCCCCCATAGTTTGTTGCATTTTTATTAAATCTCTTTTAAAATCTATGGTTTATCCTTCTCTCCCCCCACCTCCCCCACAGTTATTTTGTTAAAGAAATCAGATTGTCCTGTAGTTACCCACTATCTGAATATTGCTGATTACATTCCCGGGGTGGTATTTTACATGTTCTTTACTTTCCTGTAAATTGATAATTAAATTTGGGAGCTTAATCGGATTAAGGTTTTTTTCTCTGTTAGGACAGTTTTATGGGTGGCAATGTATATTTAGTTAGAAGGTTCATAATGTCTAGTCTCTATTTTTGTGATTTTTGTCAGGCATTGTTCATTGACTGGATTTCATTGATTGTTAAGGACTGCGAAGTGGTAACATTCCAATTGTTAGCATTTTTTATTAGTTGAAATAGTTCTGTAAATGGAAACTTGGCCTTACCACCTATAATTGTCTGGTTGCCTGAAGTATGATTTATATAGAGGAAGGGCTTGATTCTGTTTGCCAGTTTTCAAAATGACTTATTTCCTAGCCTCCAAATAAGACCAATGAGTGATTTTTTTAATATTAGAAATCTGCATATTTTTTAACATATTTGATGTGTTTGAATCCATTGAAAGTATTCTTGATATTCATCCATTATCCTGTTTGGCCAGTGAAAGCTTATTCTTATTGGCTTCCAAGTCCTTTGGCTCTATTTTAAATTAAAAAAAAAAAAAATTTCCTCCTTCCTTCCTTGAGCCTTCGCTGCTGCGTGGAGTTTCTCCAGTTGCGGTGTCCCGGCTTCCCATTGTGGTGCTTCTCTTGTTGCAGAGCACAGGCTCTAGGTGCCCAGGCTTCAGTAGTTGTGGCACATGGTGTCAGTTGCTCCATGACGTGTGGGGTCTTCTTGGACCAGGTATTGAGCTTATGTCCCCTGCATTGGTAGGCAGATTCTTAAACCACTGGATGACCAAGGAAGTCACTGAAGTGTTTTTTTTTTTTTTAATATGAGAGGCTAGAATAGGAAAAAAGTAGTCTTAGTTCCACCATCTTTTACTTAGGAGTTTGACAGTTTTGTCCTTAAATTAATGTGTTTTGTGTTAAAAGTAATCTTTTATGTCTCCCGCAAAAATTTTTCATGTTCAATATGTTAAATTGTTTGAATAGGTGCACTGTTTTTTATAAAGTAATCCAAAGCATTCATACAGATAATATACTAAAAACCCAGAACGAATCTTTTGGCTCATGGAGTCTGTTAATGTGCTATTTAATAGACAGATTATTACTCTACATATACGTTGTGCTAAGCTCTTTTCAATAACCTCAGATATGCAGATGACACCACCCTTATGGCAGAAAGTGAAGAGGAACTAAAAAGCCTCTTGATGAAAGTGAAAGAGGAGAGTGAAAAAGTTGGCTTAAAGCTCAGCATTCAGAAAACGAAGATCATGGCACCTGGTCCCATCACTTCATGGGAAATCGATGGGAAAACAGTGGAAACAGTGTCAGACTTTATTTTTTTGGGCTCCCAAATCACTGCAGATGGTGATTGCAGCCATGAAATTAAAAGATGCTTACTCTTTGGAAGGAAAGTTATGACCAACCTAGATAGCATATTCAAAAGCAGAGACGTTACTTTGCCAACTAAGATCCATCTAGTCAAGGCTCTGGTTTTTCCTGTGGTCATGTGTGGATGTGAGAGTTGGACTGTGAAGAAGGCTGATCGCTGAAGAACTGATGCTTTTGAACTGTGGTGTTGGAGAATACCCTTGAGAGTCCACTTGGACTGCAAGGAGATCCAACCAGTCTATTCTGAAGGAGATTAGTCCTGGGTGTTCTTTGGAAGGAGTGATGGTACAGCTGAAACTCCAGTACTTTGGCCACTTCATGCGAAGAGTTGACTCATTAGAAAAGACTGATGCTGGGAGGGATTGGGGGCAGGAGGAGAAGGGGACGACAGAGGATTAGATGGCTGGATGGTATCACCAACTCGATGTACGTGAATCTGAGTGAACTCCGAGAGTTGGTGATGGACAGGGAGGCCTGGCGTGCTGCGATTCATGGGGTCGCAAAGAGTCGGACACGACTGAGTGACTGAACTGAACTGAAGCTCTTATGACATGAGCACAGATACCTAAATTCCCAGTTCTCACTTACAGTCTAGTGAGATGTACAAAATAGAAAATTATCTGGTGATGGTAAGTACCGTGGAGAGAAGTAAAGCAGTGTGAGGGGTGATGATGGCAGGTTATATTGCTATTTTAGGGAGGGTAATTAGGAAACCTCTCACTGATGAAGTGACTTTAGAGCAGAAACCTAAAGGAAGTGAGAAGACAAACCATTTTTAGATATCTGGAGTTTTTTAGTTAGAGGGAATAGCGTTGGTAAATTTGAGCAACAGCCAGAAGCTCAGGGCCATTACTAATAATCAGATTAGTTCCTTTAGGGCTGTTCCCTGTGGGCTGTTATAAAAATTGCAGTTGTGTTAGATTTCAGGTTATACTCTTGAGGGTAAAAAGAACAATGGACAGAAAAAGTGGGGCTCCCAGGAGTGCAGTTTGTTATAAAATTGTTGTCTTACAACTTCAATGTGTCATTTGTGCTCTTTGATGTTTTTGGTGTAGAGGGGAATCAGCGTACACAATTAGGTGGGGCTAATTCCTGATAGTTTTTGTTTTTCTTTCCTTCTTGCTAGTGCCTGTAGGAAGCATTTAAAAAATATGTAATCACAAAATATTGGCACCTCCATCTCAATTCCTAGAACTCTTATTCCAGAATGAACAGTTACGTAATTTGGGATGTTGTCCTAGAGGTGAATTAAAAAAAAATCACTCAGTTTTGACTACAAACTCATATTTTTGGTCTTTTTAGATTGTGAATCGGCACGGTCCTGAGGCAGACAGGCATTTATTACGCTGCCTATTTTCGCATGTGGATTTCAGTGGCGATGGTAAAAGCAGTGGCAAAGATTTTCATCAGGTATTTGGGGCTTACACAGTATATATTCACTTAGATCCAGTTGTTCCCTGAGTTGCATTTTGGGCATAGTTGCATAGCAGATCACACATACAAATAAGATCCAGAAATAATCTTAGCTGAATGGCTTAAAGATAGAGGGACTTCTCTTTTTCTTGTCCTTCTCTTCTCTTGCCTGGCTGAAGAATGCAATGGCACCCCACTCTAGTACTCTTGCCTGGAAAATCCCATGGACAGAGGAGCCTGGTAGGCTGCAGTCCATGGGGTCGCTGCAGTCCATGGGGTTGCTGCAGTCCATGGGGTTGCAAGGAGTCGGACATGACTGAGCAACTTCACTTTCACTTTTCCCTTTCATGCATTGGAGAAGGAAATGGCAGCCCACTCCAGTTCTTGCCTGGAGAATCTCAGGGATGGGGAAGCCTGGTGGGCTGCCGTCTCTGGGGTCACACAGAGTCGGACACGACTGAAGCGACTTAGCAGCAGCAGCACCAGCAGACCATTATAGCTACACAGTTCAGGCTTAGAGAACTGGGAATGAGACCTGCTTGAAGGAAGCGGGACTGTAGGCCAGTCCTGCTTGACAAGTAAGTTAGGCAGAAAGAAGATCTCTTGTCCAAGATTGAGTTCTATGGCTTGATTCTTAATCTGGGAGCAGTTTGTCATGATACTATGGTGACCTTGTCAATGGACTCTCTCCTGCAGAGGTTTTGGTTAACACTTCTTGTTAATAGACTTTGGTAGTTTCAGTGGGATTTTAAAAAGCTGATTTTGATAATGTAGGAACAGTATACAGTATCAGGTTACCCTTTAATATTCTGACCAATGCTGCTTCTGTTTATGCAAGATAATGATTGAGTGCTAATGAAATTTTATTTTTTATTTTTAAAGACTCAGTTTCTGATTCAGGAGTGTGCGTCACTGATTACGAAGCCAAATTTTATCTCAACGCTGTCCTATGCCATTGATAATCCATTGCACTATCAGAAGGTTGGTATTCCTTTTAGTAGCCCTAAGATGTAATATCTTATTAGATGTTGTAAAGAACCCTTAATCCTTGATCTCATATCATATTTTAATTTAAAAACTTCAAATACTTACTTTGGGGGGATTTATAGCTTTCTAACAAAGTCAAGGTAGTTTGATAATAATTAGAACCTTAATAAAACCAGGTCATATCAAGGCTTAAGCTTGTCGGAACACAGTTCCACAACGGTTGCTAGCCTCACTACAGATTTGTCACTCCTATGCAGCACCATAATTGGGTGAACAGATGCTTTTATAGATCTGAAACTTGTATGTACCTATTTTAAAATAAAGTTTGGTTTGTTTCAGAGTTTAAAGCCTGCACCCCACTTATTTGCCCAGCTGAGTAAAGTTCTCAAGTTAAGCAAAGTGCAAGAGGTAAGTGATTTAAGAAAAGAGATATGTAGAATTAGAAATAAAACAACTATTTGTACTCTTTGGTCAATCTGACCCTTCTTGTTTCAGGTAATTTTTGGTCTTGCCCTCTTGAATTCTTCCAGCACAGATCTTAGAGGTTTTGGTAAGTTCTTCTTTCCTGTAGTGAGGCTAGAGTCTTTAAAATCTGTGGATTTATGAATCTTGAACTTTCATAGTTTAGAGAGTATGATTATTTTTGTTTGGTCTCCTTTATGTGTGTGTATATAGTAAAAACACATTAAAATTTGCCTTCATAACCATTTTCAAATATGTAATTCAGTAGGGTTAACTGTTCACATTGTTATGTAATGGATGTCTGGAACTTCTTTGTTTTGAAAAACTGAAGCTCTATACCTGTTCAAAAATTCTCTACCCCCTCACCAAGCCCTTGGCAATTGGTCTTTTATTTTATGTCTGCCAGCTAGAGCTGTGAAAACACAGAGGGTGAAGGGTGAGTTGGTGAATGAGAACGATGGTCATCTATCTACATTTTGATGGTATGTGACTTCTGATCTGTTATGGTGCAAAAATAACTTGGCTTTTCTTTTGTTTGTTTGTTTACTTCCCTTCTAGCGGCCCAGTTTATCAAACAGAAGCTTCCAGATCTTCTGCGTTCTTACATTGACGCAGACGTCAGTGGAAATCAGGAAGGTGGCTTCCAAGATATAGCAATAGAGGTCCTACACCTCCTCCTGTCCCATCTCCTCTTTGGGCAGAAGGGAGCCTTTGGAGTTGGACAGGAACAGATAGACGCCTTTCTTAAGACGCTGCGCAGAGGTAAAAAGACTGTAGCCTATAAAAGATGATACAAAAGGTGGTTTTTTTGGATGAACACACGTGGCAAAGGGATATTAGAATACAAATGAAGACAGTGATTTACCTTTCTGTTAAATTGATAATCTTTGAGAAAGAAGAGAGTATTTTATAATTTAAAATACAAAAGTGATAAAAGCCTTGTTATAGAAATAGTATAATGTGAAGAGCACTTCACCGACAATCTTATTATCTAATTGCCATCTCAGTTTGGACTTGGTGTATTTCCATGTGGTCAGATTTTTCCCTTTTATGGGAGACAGAGACTACAGTATTGGTGGCATGTTCTTTTTGGTTTGAAAAAAATTGATCACTTTTGATATACCCACTTTACCTCTTTGGCTGTTGGCATTGTTGTGCTCAGATAACTCCTGGCTCTGTTGTTGCCATCTTCCTTTCAGAGATCGTTAAAATAAGTCTTACAGTGGACTAGCCACTATCCATTTTCACTGTTATTATTGTTTTCTTAATGTTAATATAATTTATATTAAAATTTATATAATTTTAAACTGCATTAACTTTCTCAGTAATAGGAAGTTTTCCACTTGTCAGTGAAATGAAGAGACATGGATGTACCAGTTGTTTCTGATGCCTTCTTTGCATGGGAATTGATAGCTCTGTGTGACATTTTAGAGTGATATATAGGGTGTGAAGTATATAGTGATATATAGGCACAACAGACTGGTTCCAAATAAGAAAAGGAGTACCTCAAGGCTGTATATTGTCACCCTGCTTATTTAACTTATATGCAGAGTACATGAGAAAACGCTGGGCTTAATGAAAGCACAGGCTGGAATCAAGATTGCTGGGAGAAATATCAGTAATCTCAGATATGCAGATGACACCACCCTTATGGTAGAAAGTGAAGAAGAGCTAAAGAGCCTCTTGAAAGTGAAAGAGGAGAGTGAAAAAGTTGTCTTAAAACTCAACATTCAGAAAACTAAGATCATGGCATCCATTCCCATCACTTCATGGCAAATAGATGGGGAAACAGTGGCTGACATTATTTTTCTGGGCTCCAAAATCACTGCAGATGGTGATTGCAGCCATGAAATTAAAAGACGCTTACTCCTTGGAAGGAAACTTATGACCAACCTAGACAGCATATTGAAAAGCAGAGACATTACTTTGCCAACAAAGGTCCGTCTAGTCAAGGCTATGGTTTTTCCAGTAGTCATGTCTGGATGTGAGAGTTGGACTCTGAAGAAAGCTGAGCACTGAAGAATTGATGCTTTTGAACTGTGCTGTTAGAGAAGATGTTGAGAGTCCCTTGGACTGCAAGGAGATCCAACCAGTCCATCCTAAAGGAGATCAGTCCTGGGTGTTCATTGGAAGGACTGATTTTGAAGCTGAAACTCTGATACTTTGGCCACCTGATGCAAAGAATTGACTCATTGGAAAAGAACCCTGATGCTGGGAAAGATTGAGGTCAAGAGGAGAGGAGGATGACGATGAGATGGTTGGATGGCATCACCGACTCAATGGACATGGGTTTGGGTGGACTCCAGGAGGTGGTGATAGACAGGGAGGCCTGGCGTGCTGCAGTTCATGGGGTCTCAGAGCATCGGACATGACTGAACTGAACTGATAGATTGTGCCTTGGTCAATAGATAATGGGATCTAAAATAAAAATATACTCCATGACCATTATATATGACAAAGGAACATTCAAATTTTAGAATTGGTGTTGAAGTCATAGTTTGAACTGGGCTAGCCGGGTTGGAAAAAACTGAATAAACTTTGCTTTGAGTATGAATTTGTCAAAGACTCAGGTTTGAGGGACTTTTAAAGAGTAAAAGAGGACAGTTCGTTTTTAATCAATATAACAGTTACAGTTATCTTCTTCCTTTTTCAGATTTTCCCCAGGAACGCTGTCCCGTGGTGCTTGCACCACTTTTATACCCTGAAAAACGGGACATTCTAATGGACAGAATCCTGCCTGATTCCGGAGGGGTAGCTAAAACCATGATGGAGAGCTCTTTGGCTGATTTTATGCAAGAAGTGGGCTACGGCTTTTGTGCAAGGTTGGTAGTAAGGCATTTTAAACCTCTGGTTACTCTTAGGACAAGTACAATGTCATTTTGTAAAGCAAGTTCCTGATGATTCCTTGATGTGTTTTCTTTGCCTCTCAAGAATTTTGCTTCTAAATTCAGTCTTTCACATATTAGTTTTTGCTGCCACCTATTAGTGTTTTGGTGGCTAAATTTCTACTTCTCCATCCCCCCCTAATTGCTCACATTTACAGTTCAGGGGTTCCTAGCATAGCTGGCATGTTACGCATTTTTAGCTTCTGAGGGAGACAGGGCATTGCGGCAAGTGTTAATGGGATCATGTCCCATCCAGCATGCCTGATTTGCTCCTGATTTGCTCCCACCCTCAATTTCCTCACTGTGCCTTGATTTTTACAGTCTTCCTTTTCTGGCCTTTCATACCCTGCCTCTCAAATATTTTCCCCACCTGCCAGGGGCATCAGAGGAAATTGCTTACCCTAATGGTAGCACTTAAGACTATTAAACAGTGGATCATTAATGTTTCTTCTGGGAATATATTATTAAGGGTGTTTATGTGCTTTAGTTTGACTGTAAGTGTAACATTTAATATTTTTAAAACTCATGTAAATCACATTTCCACTTACATTTGAAAGTGTATTTCTTATGTATGTGTATGTGCCTGGCATAAAACTTTTGTTGATGCAAAGTGAAAAAAAATACATTTTCAAGGCTTTGTACGTATCAGAATAACCCTTGATTGGTATAAATCAAGTTATTCTTTGCTGCTGCTAAGTCACTTCAGTCGTCCGACTCTGTGTGACCCCATAGATGGCAGCCCACCAGGCTCCCCCATCCCTGGGATTCTCCAGGCACAAGTTATTCTTTAAAATACTGATATTCAAAGATTGAGGAGGATAATTTTGTTTCTTTTTGAAAGATACTACTCTTAATTCATATTTCCTTCTTTCATCAGTATTTTAAACTTTTTTCTTAACTGGGCATTTTTTTCATTACTTGCTGTGTAAAAGTAAGAAGAAATGAAGTGTATTACTCTATGTTAGTAAAACTAGTGATTTCACTGAAAGACTCAGATGAGCGTTTATCTTAACCTTGGTGTTGAGGGTGCTATTTTTCTGAAGTTAAATTTTTGTTTCAGTATTGAAGAATGTCGCAATATAATCATGCAGTTTGGTGTTCGGGAGGTCACAGCTGCCCAGGTTGCAAGGGTTTTAGGAATGATGGCTCGAACTCATTCAGGATTAACAGACGGAATTCCATTACAGGTAAGTGTGGCAATCAACTATTTTACAAAGTGAATTAATGTCCTACCCTTTTTTAATAAAAAGTCAGTATGATTGTTCTATCAACCCGAGCTGAACACATGCAGTAGTTGGCTTTGTTTAATTCATTTTTTACTCTTACAGAGTATCTCTGCTCCTGGCAGTGGAATCTGGAGTGATGGAAAAGATAAAAGTGATGGAGCACAGGCACACACATGGAATGTAGAAGTCTTGATTGATGTTCTCAAAGAACTAGTGAGTACATGTAATGTCGTATATTTATGATGTTAGCAAGGTAGAGCCCAGAGAATGAAAATTTTAATGAGTAAAGTGCCTAGCTGAATGAGGGCCGCACTGTTTTGTAATTTCTGACTTCATTGGCTTAAATGTAATGAAACATCAGAAATAATTATGTACTGGAAATAGCACATAGTCAAACTGTAGCTTTGTTCATAATGAATCGTTGCTATGCAGTTCTGAATTGCACTGATGAAATGATTTGCTGGTGGTTACTGTGTGGTTTTGGGGGAAGGATGAATTTGTTACAAAGTAATGATTATATGAAGAATTATTGAGGAGAAAAGTCTAAATGTTTTCTGGAAGGTGTAACAAAAACCCTGCCAACTTTGTTTATGGTGGGTAGGAATGATAAAAATCAATACATCTCTTACTAGTTCCACTTCTAGAATATCCATAAACTAAATAATTGGCTCCCAAATAAAAAGTACTTCTCCTAAAATAAAAAGTACCTCTCCAAAAATGTTGAAATGTTAAATAAAAGGGTGAAACTTGTAGTTATTAAAAGGGAGTGTGGAGTCAAGATCAAGATGTAATATTTCAGGCTTGTTCATAAAATGTCAGGGAACTACATACAAGGCTAACGACTACACACACACACATAACATTCTTGGTAAGGTGTCAGGTCATTTATCTATCCCATATTTCAGTTTTAGTTTTCCAAATAACGTACTTAGAGGCAGAACTGAATAACAGGGAATCGTACCATTCTCTGTATGACCTTAACATCAAAGGGGTTTCCTTTTATTTTTCTTAACAGTAAATGGATTTATGGTGTTCAAACCTATTAAAAAAATAACATGATCATGGCAAAAAATTTGGAAAGTGAAATGAAAGAAAAGCAAAATAAAATCACAGTTTTATAACTTATGGATAACCAGTTATTTGTTCTTAACCTGTGGTTGTCTATAAAATGAAAACATGCTTTTCTCCCTGTTTCATCGCAGTAGTTTATTGCCTTATTGACAATACTCTCTCTTTTTTTTAAATTGTAGACAAGGACAGTGTTCCATGTTATCTGAACCTATGTTGTTTTGATTTCAGAGTGCAAAGGCTATAAATTAAACACCTTCAGTGTGGATTTGAATAGTTGAATTAGTAATACTTTCCTCTTCCTTTTTCTTCTCATTTATTTGAGTTTCTGCACATTTTTTTTGTAGACAGGGAGCGGAGGACAATTTCAGACACACTTGGGGTTAATAATTTGTTTGTTTGTTTTTTTACTACCCAAGATGGAAGGAGGAAACCATAGGGGCACACCTGTGGACTTCCCAAACTTAACCTCTTTCTAGGAATGCTATTTAATAGTATATTTATGATTCTGTTCTGTCAAATTCAGTCCTTGAAACAAATTGTAGAAAAAATCTCACCTCTGAATGCTATTGTTGCCTTAGAGTGAATATCCCAACTGAGGTTTACTCTTTGTACTGTATACAAAGCAAGTGTTAAAATCTTCAGAGAAGTCACCTTAAAGCAAAACTAAACAGGATATGATGCTTTGGTTGTAGATTTAATTTTGAAGTATGCACATCCTTCTTTTTTTCCCTTTCAAGCACAAAATATTCTTCTTCTTCTTTTTTTTTTTTTTTTCCATTTTGGCCACACGATGTGGCATGCAGGATCTTAGTCCCTAACCCAGGGATCCAACTTGTGCCCCTGACATTGGGAGCTCAGAGTCTTAACCACTGGGACACCCACTTGGGACACCAGAGAAGTCCCAAGCACAAAATATTCTTATTCCTTGGTGCAGAGTGTTTGGTAAATGATCTTCTATAAACTTGTTTCCTGTGCTTTGTGTTTCTTTAAGGAATCTCATACTGCTTTTATGAATACCTTTTCATAAAACATTTTTGAATAGACTTTTTTAGTCATTTTGACATAAAGAATTTAGATCACTTTTCCTAATGCATACATTGAGATACTTTTAGGGAAGATCTTGAAGATTGACATTTGGGATAATTGACTTATCTTTGCCACTTTGTTCCAAAGTAATGAAACCTTACAGTAAAGAAGAGGCATTATTGGGATGGGCGTGTTCATTGCACTAAAGTAGAGGAAGAGGAATTTCCCCATTATGTCCTCAGATATATTCAGAAGTATATCATGAGCTGAAAGGTTGGAGTTGCTTGCTGAAAGATTGGAATTACTTACTAGTAGAGCTGGTTTATTTTGAATATTAAGAATTTGCTGTTCTGAGACTCCCCTGATTGTCCACTGGTTAAGAATCTGCTTTGCAGTGCTGGAGATACAGATTCGATCCCTGGTCACTAAACTAAGATCCCACATGCCACGGGGCAGCTAAGCCCATGTGGTGCAATGAAGACCCAGCACAGCCAAAATAAAAATTAAAAAATTTTTTAAAAGAATATACCTCTCCTAAGACTTTTTGGTAATGCCAGAAAGATTTAGATGATTTTGTGTCTATAATTAGACCATCTTGATTGAGCTAAAGATTTAATGTGACTCTTTGGATAAAGCAATCAAAATATGTGCACTTTTGTTTATTAAACTTTGAAGTGCTTTTCTTTTTTAGAACCCGAGTTTGAATTTCAAGGAAGTAACTTATGAACTGGACCATCCTGGGTTTCAAATTCGTGACAGTAAAGGACTTCATAATGTAGTCTATGGCATTCAAAGGGGTCTGGGTATGGAAGTGTTCCCTGTAGATCTCATATACAGACCTTGGAAACATGCAGAAGGCCAGGTAAGTGAATAGTGTTTAGCTATAGAAGAGACACAAAATAACAACTAACATAGTGACATCTATCCTTTGATTAAAATATTGTTTTAAAGTAGAATTTGTTTTGCATTGCTCAGAAAAGCAGAGACTCCTGTGAATTTTGAAGAAACATTATTATAGTTTAACATCAGACTCAGCTGAAGTGTAGCAATCAATCTGTTTTCCCAGTATTTGAAGAATGTTTGTCTCCAGGGTCGTCATGCACCTTATTTTGTCTGAATTACCTGTGGTTTTGAAAGATCAAATAATTAAGATTTTAAAGGGAAATTTCTGATAACCTTAAGATTGAAATTAGCCTTGTTAAATGTTTCAGTTTTTTAACATCCATAGTCATTTATGGTAGTAAGGACTTTTTTTCTCTTTTTCCAGCTCTCCTTCATTCAGCATTCCCTTATAAATCCAGAGATCTTCTGTTTTGCCGACTATCCCTGTCATACTGTTGCCACTGATATTCTGAAAGCACCACCAGAGGATGACAATCGAGAAATTGCCACATGGTAAACACTCTTCGTCTAGCTTTTCTTGAAAGGATCACTTCTACTTCTTTGAAATATAAGATTAATAGTTAGCCAACTTCATAGTTAAAGGTTTAAATGAAATAGTATTTTTAGCAACCCTGCTTACCCTAAATTTTATATAGTAGGATGTTCTTGGGTGAAAATCTATTTAGTCCCCTTATCACTAGATACATCTTTCTTCTTGTAATATCTGCCATTGTATATTTTCTGAAACTATCAGACACGTTAGAAGGAGATTTGCATTTCTCTGTTAGGGTTAAATCCCTTTCTTTTCTCTTTTGCTTGCTTGCTTTTGTAAGTGGCTCAAAGTGGCCAACTCGTGAAATCTCAAACTTTAAGTTAATTATCTATTTTCTCTGAGTTTCAATTCCAAATTTCTGAGGGAGAATCTGACTGGCTGAGCTGGTTTCTCCTGAAACTTAAGTCATTCCTCTCTGAGGGATGGATGTGCATTACTATTACAATACGCTCATGGCTATAGGGAGTGGGCATGGGCTGTTCTGGTCCTCAAAGACATCTGCTTTATAATGTTTTTCCATTTTTTCCAACCATACTCTACTGGGACACTTTCCCAACCAACATGAACAGATAGTGTCTTGGGGGAGAGGGGAGGGAGGAAGACGTGTTGTGGCTGTTAGTTTTAGGACAGTATAAAGCCCTATTGGGCTTGCCAGGTGGCACCAATAGTAAAGAACCCTCCTGAGAATGCAGGAGACTTAAGAGATGCAGGTTCAATCCTTGGATTGGGAAGATCCCCTGGATTAGGAAATGGCAGTCCACTCCAGTATTCTTGCCTGGAGAATCCCCATAGATAGAGGACCCTGGCAGACTACAGTCCAGGGTCACACAGAGTCAGACACAACTGAAGCGACTTAGCATGCATGCACGCACAAAGCCCTACTGATATCATCTTATAAAACAAAGGATGGTAAACTTTCCCAGTAAAGGGTTTAACATCTGGCTTTGTAGGCCAGATGGTCTCTGTGCAACTACTTAACTCTTAAATTGTAGCACAGTATAAATGTGGGTGTGGCTCTATTCCAGCAAAACAGTATATGTAAAAATTAGGCAGTATGAGATTGGGCCTGTGAATGTTGTTTGCTGATCCCTGCTCTGAAAGAATGACCCAAGCAGTGGTCTCTTCTAAAGTGTATCGTTTCCCCAGATGTTCAGGTGGTAGCCAGTGTTGGATCTACTGGGTTGGCTGATTTTTCTTTTTCCCTCCTGTTAAGGCTAATGCGTACAGCAGTGTTTCTTCATTTTATTTTAACAGATAAAGACCTCTTTCCAATTTATAAAACTGAAATGTTATTATACATTTAATAACTCCTTGATACACCTGTATATTCAGGTTTCCCTAATTGTCTCAAAAATGGTTTGTAACAGATTGTATGATTGGGAGTCCAAACAAGGTCTACATACATAGTTTCTTTCATTCTATAAGTCTTCTTCCTTTTTTTAAAGTATAATTCTTGACCATTGATTTAATGGAAAAGTAGCATACTATAGTCTTCCCTGTGATATAGGGTATCTATTTCCTCATGGTGTTTAATTTGATCTCTATCCCATAGTTTTTATGGACTAGGATTAGTAAGATTTGAAGCTTGACTGAAGCCAAGCACATTTAACTTCTTAGAGCAAGAATAATTCATAGGAGGTATTGTTTACTTCTGAACTTGTATGACATTAAGAGGGGCACATAAGTTAAAACTGTGTTACCAAAGTAAGTGTTCCAGCTGGGTTTTCTTTTTAAATTGAAATATAGTTGATTTGCAGTGTTGTGTGAGTCAGGCTGATTTTTATGTAGAATATTTCTTGTGTTTATGTTTTATTGAATTTTTGACTGTTTCTAAACTCTGATACTGTTATTTTTCACTCTAATCACAAAAAGTTTTTCATGGTGAGGAGGTCCATGGTTATGCAAATGGTCAGTCCCGTCTGCTCCTTCATCACTTATTTTGTTAATTTGGATGGCTTTTAAAGTTAGTTTGAAAGCATGCCAGCATTATATATTTGAGATGAATCAGCACCAATTTAAATATTTTTCGAATACTAAAAGATGACAACAACTTGCTTTTGTCTTGATAGCTAGTATCATTTATTTGGAAAATGGATTTTGTGTCCTTAGATTTTCACTGACAGATTATCTTATTTCCATTCTTGTTAGGAAGAGCTTGGATTTGATTGAATCTCTGCTAAGACTTGCAGAGGTAGGGCAATATGAGCAAGTCAAACAGCTCTTCAGCTTCCCTATCAAACACTGTCCAGACATGCTGGTATTGGCCTTATTACAAATCAACACCTCCTGGCATACCTTACGCCATGAACTCATCTCCACTCTGATGCCAATTTTCCTTGGAAACCACCCTAACTCAGCTATAATTTTGCACTATGCATGGCATGGACAGGTAAGATATGACCATTTCTTTGTCTTAATAATCAACATTAAAAAATTTTTTTTGATTTGTGTTTTGGGTGTACAGCAAAGTGAGTGTTACACGTACACATATTCACTCCTTTAGATTCTGTTCCCATACATGCCATTACAGAGTATTGAGTAGAGCTTCCTGTGCTGTACAGTAGGTTCTTATTTAGTTATCTGTTTTGTACATAGTAGTGTGTGTATGTCATTCCCAATCCCCGCCCCCCATAACTATGTTAGTTTCCTACATGTGTGATTCTATTTCTGCATAATAGACATTCTTTTGATGATGTTCAACTAGAGAAAGTGTCAACCTTGGAATCCTGACACTGAGAAAGTCACACTTCCATAAAATTTATCTTTTAGCATCATGTAGGTATTAAGTATGAAACTTGAAAGAGCAAGGAGGCAGGACAATTAAAATATTCAGTATTATGAAAACTGTATCACTAGGGTACCAGTACAGAGCTTAATAGAAACAGGAGGTTCTCGTTTTACTTCTTAACAGCGAATGAAAGAATATCACAGATGAATTGAACTGACATAATTTTACTTTAAATTTAAATCCAGCATTTAAATTTTATTTTGGTTCCTGCTGAGTTTTCAAGCCCTTGTGGCCCGCCCCCCAGCCCATTTTTTTTGATTTGTGTTTTGGGTGTACAGCAAAGTGAGTGTTACACGTACACATATTCACTCCTTTAGATTCTGTTCCCATACATGCCATTACAGAGTATTGAGTAGAGCTTCCTGTGCTGTACAGTAGGTTCTTATTTAGTTATCTGTTTTGTACATAGTAGTGTGTGTATGTCATTCCCAATCCCCGCCCCCCATAACTATGTTAGTTTCCTACATGTGTGATTCTATTTCTGCATAATAGACATTCTTTTGATGATGTTCAACTAGAGAAAGTGTCAACCTTGGAATCCTGACACTGAGAAAGTCACACTTCCATAAAATTTATCTTTTAGCATCATGTAGGTATTAAGTATGAAACTTGAAAGAGCAAGGAGGCAGGACAATTAAAATATTCAGTATTATGAAAACTGTATCACTAGGGTACCAGTACAGAGCTTAATAGAAACAGGAGGTTCTCGTTTTACTTCTTAACAGCGAATGAAAGAATATCACAGATGAATTGAACTGACATAATTTTACTTTAAATTTAAATCCAGCATTTAAATTTTATTTTGGTTCCTGCTGAGTTTTCAAGCCCTTGTGGCCCGCTCCCCCCCCCAATTTTGTAGGATGTATTTGACAAGTAAATACTCTTCTATCCATTGATCTTCCCCAGTAGCTTGCATTTTAAATGCAGATATATAAAGAGGCTTTAAGAAAAGCAGTTGTTTTCCCCTTTATACCAAGTGCCCCTCTTTAAGATATTCCTGCTATTGTTTGTTATATACCAGATAAAACTTGAAAAACATTAGCCTTGGTTCCATTCCTTTCCTCAGGCTACCTGCATTGCTGAAGACTGAAATCACATGAGAGATAAGAGTTTACAAAGTGTTTATCAAACATTTAACCAGAAGTTTGCAGCGTAGGCCTTCTTAGACTTTTCTCAATACATCTGTGAGAGAGGGCACAGTGAAGGGACATGCATCACCACTCCTGATTAGATACTTGACCCACTTGGACTTTCTGTCACTCTGAGACAGTTACTGAAAAGTGGTTTAGATAGTAGTAGTAATTGCTGTTGCTTCTCTGAGAGACATTAGCTAAATTACCATTCAACTGCAAAGACAGGCTATTTTCTGCTTTAAAAGTTTTTTTGAATAATTATAGAAAATCAGCATTATTGTTCGTGAAAATAGCTAAATTTAGGATGTACAAACTTTAGTCCCAGAAATACTGAAAAAATATGGCCCTGTGCAACATGAGAGATGATTATCTGAAACTGTTTTGTCTTTATAGGCCAGTAATATGTAATTGAATTTAAGGGATCATGTAAACTTGATGCACCCTCATGTTCATATCATATTTTGCCTTTGAAAATGTTTTATAGGACAGATTTGTTATAGTGAGTATATGACCTAAGGGTTTAGGGGTAGGCATCATTTAGAAGACGTGGAAATAACACCCCTCCCCCCACAACACACAAGTCACTGTAATCAATGCTTTATCATTTGCACTGATACAGCTCAATTTTACATGAGTACAGATGAAATCAGTGTAATAGCAGTGGCAACAGTGTATCAAAATGGTTAGTAGTAGTATTGCTGTTTAACTCCCTTTTTAATTTTCTTAGGGACAGTCTCCCTCAATCCGCCAACTTATCATGCATGCAATGGCAGAATGGTACATGCGAGGGGAGCAGTATGACCAGGCCAAATTGTCTCGAATACTTGATGTGGCCCAGGACTTGAAGGTGAGCTTCAAGGAGGGACAGAGTAACACTTGATTTATTGATAAAAATTCCAAGTGTTTTAGGAATAAGTCACATGTAACTCTAAGCTGGAATGGATGAAATTTAGAGTTTTTCCTTTTAGGTAGAGTTTGGAAGAAGAGTGGTTCCTTAGAAGTGTAAAAATGTTTTCATTTACATTTCACTGAGTTTTGTTTGGTCTTCTATGATATTTAAAGGGCTGTTTTAAAGCAAGTGATATTGATGTCTTCTTAGATGTAATCTGTGAGATACAATTTTTGGAGAAACTATTTGGCTATCGACTCTTTTACAGATTTCATTAGCATTAACGGATTCTTTTGACAAATAGTCTGATTCTTGATTTCTTTGATTTGATGTACACAGTACTGGTGTTGTAGTTGTACTTAGGTTAGAGGAAGCCTGAGTTTAGATTTTTTTTTAATGGATAAAGATAATTTTTCATGCTTTGTGTTTTGCTTTGCTTTAGGTTTATTTGAAAAAACACAGGGTAAAGTTTATTATGAAGGTAAAGTCATGTGTTTGTCTTTGAAATGTGATCGTATAGTTAGGGACAAGTGTTACCATTGATATACACTAAGCTGTTTAAAAAATTCTGATTAAGAAAATATTAGCAATGTTTTATTTAGCCTTGTTTGTGAAAATAAAAACTGGAAACAGAAAATAGGACAGAAAAGTCAGTTGCTTGACTTGTAGTTTCTAATATTCTTTTTCTTTAGGCTTTGTCAATGCTGCTAAATGGTACTCCATTTGCCTTTGTTATTGACCTTGCTGCACTTGCTTCACGTCGTGAATACCTCAAACTTGACAAGTGGCTCACAGATAAAATTCGAGAGCATGGAGTAAGTGGGATTGTCCATTTATTACTGCTTTTAAGTTTTGATGGTCAAGATAATTGAAGAAAATGGCAATGAAAATGTTATTACTATATTCTGGAGTTGAGTTATAGTGCTTAGTCTGAAATCAATTAATGATGAGTTTCAAATACACTGAAAGACTTTCTCTTTTTCAGGAGCCTTTTATCCAGGCTTGTATGACTTTTTTAAAGAGACGGTGTCCTTCTATTTTGGGTGGACTTGCCCCAGAGAAAGATCAGCCCAAAAGCGCTCAACTTCCTCCAGAAACCCTGGCGACAATGTTGGCCTGTTTACAAGCTTGTGCAGGGTAAGAAGAATATTTAATACTGGAACTGGATTGTGTGGATAATTGTTGATTTGAGAAAGAGGGTTTGAATGATTAAAAATGACAGCATTTGAGGTAATCCAGTGGGTTTTAAATCCAAAGTACTATACTACTGATATATGAGATCTGTTTGAGTTAATTTTTTAATGTGTGGTGTGAGATAGGATCCCAAATGCATAGTTTTACATGTGAATAGTCATTTGTTTGTTGAAGAAACTGGTCTTTCCGTTTGGAACTGCTACTGCTAAGTCGCTTCAGTCGTGTCTGACTCTGTGTGACCCCATAGATGGCAGCCCACCAGGCTCCCCCATCCCTGGGATTCTCCAGGCAAGAACACTGGAGTGGGTTGCCATTTCCTTCTCCAATGCATGAAAGTGAAAAGTGAAAGTGAAGTCGCTCAGTCGTGTCCGACTCTTAGCGACCCCATGGACTACAGCCCACCAGGCTCCTCCATCCATGGGATTTTCCAGGCAAGAGTACTGGGGTGGGGTGCCATTGCCTTCCCCCCCGTTTGGAACTATCTTCTGAAAAATCAGTTGTACATAATATGAGTTTATTCTGGGCTCTTAATTCTTTTCCATTGATCTATATGCCTGTCCTTATGCCAGTACCACATTGTCTTGATAACTTTCACTTTTAAGTAAAATTTTAAATTGAAGTATGAGTTCTCCAACTTTGCTCTCTACTTCTCCAAAATTGTTTTGGTCATTCTGGGTTCCTTAGTTTTCATAAGAATTTTAGGGTCAGCTTGTCCATTTCTGCAGAGAAATTACATAGCCCAGTGGGATTTTGATAAGGATTATGTTGAATCTTCAGATCACCTCGGAGGATAGTGCCATTTTAATAATATTAAGTCTTCCAGTTAACAAATCTAAGATATCTTCCCATTTCTTTAGCTTTCTCTAATTTCTTTCAGTGATGTTTGCATTGCTTTAGTCATGCTTTTTGCTGGATATTTGATAGAAGTCAGGGTATCTGAATAGAGAGGTGGTTTTTTTTTTGGGGGGGGGGGTCTAATTGTTCTTGTTTGAACCGCCAGTCTAAAGTTGAATAGACATGGTGAGAGCAGCCAACCTTATCTTGTTCCTGATTTAGGAGGAAAGTATCCAGTGTTTGACCATTAGCTATACTGTTAGTTATGGGTTTTATAGTTACGTTTCACATTGAAGGGAGTTTCCTTATCTTCTGTTTCTAGTTAGTTTGGTTATATGTGTGTGTGCTGCATGTCTTATTTGTGGTTGAAAGCTGGAAAGTTTAATATGGCAATTCTCAAAATCACAATTCTTGAAAACCCACTCAAGGGTTTTTTGTTTTGTTAATGCTCTTTTCTGAATGAATTCAGTAATATCTGTATTCTTTGTCCTCTTTGGTCACTGATATCTGTGGATTAGCTTTGTGGTTAGCTAAGATTGGAGGTTTTGTTAAACTAAACTCTGGAATCAGTAAGCTATTCTTTACCCTGTGATTCTGTGTGCTGTGTCCAAGCACATCTTTAACCCTAAGTTGGTCTCTTGACAAGTCCACTTTGGTATTCACTTGCTTCTTAGTCAGAACCTGAAGGTTGGCTTGAGGTGAACTTGGGCTTGAACCTAAGAACTTGGGGTTTCTTAGGTCTTTCACGGCAGGGGCACAGCTTTAGATGCTAGCAGAACCGTACACACACCTCATCATGCCTTCTAGATTCCTGGGGAAATGGGAGAGCTTTTCAGATTTCCACCCATGGGAATCATCTGAAGTTTTCCTTTTAAACTTTTGGTTAGCCTGTTGTTTGGTCAGACTATTATCTTCTATACCTTAGGCATTCAGGAAGTTAAAACAATGACCTTTAAAATATTTTCTGCAGATAACCATGGGGAAGAGTCTATTTGCCCTGAGTCAGTTCTTAGGTCCAGTGTAGACAACCCGGCCATTGTGGTCTCACAGGGACTCCTCAGATAGGTGAAATAATGATTATTTCTCTGAGAATGAACTTTGAAGATGTTTCAGTCCAGTTCTGAGCCCTCTTGATCTGGTGGTTGTCAGGTTGTTGCTGGTTTTCACTGTGATTGTGTTTTAATTCTGAGTGAAGCATCAGGGTTGGGCAAATTAAGATGTCATAAAGCTTGCTGTTGTTACCAAGAAGTAATCATCTTTCTGGAAGAAAAATTCCCCTCATGTTTTGTTTTGTTTTGTTTTGTTTTTCTTGGCCACTCTGTGGTGCTCTACCTGGGATTAATCCATGGCTCCCGCAGTGAAATGAAAGCAAGAAGTCTTAACTCCTGGACTGACAGGGAATTCCTTCCCTTGACTGTTATAAAGCCTTTTGGTTCATTTCTAGAGTTCTGGAAAAATCAACTCCTACCTTTTTTTGGCTAGTTTTTAGTGTTGTAGTTGGTTTTATGGAGGAGAGAATATTTAGAGGTCTTTATTCCACCATCCTCACTTTTGTTCTGTCCTATATATTCTTTTTTTGTAATTTCTGAAGCATAGTAAAATGAATACCTGTGTGATTCTCAAAGGGGAAAACTAGTAGCATTTCAGTAGAGAACTTTGGATCTGACATTTTCGACATTAATTTATTGGTCAGGGGGTCGCCAGGTCCATTCTACACATGCTTCATGATAAAAGCCGTTGAGAAGAACATTGTGTAAGTTATGTGGTAATCTCGCTGTCAGTGCATGCAAAATACAAAGGAGCAGACAAACACAATCAAGGGACATTGTATAAAAACAAAAAAAACTGGCTTCTGCTTTTTTTTTTTTTTTTAATCAAGTTTAAGAAAGAGAAATAAAAGTTGATGAATTCTTGACAGTTTAAAGAAGCAAAAGAGATGTGACAACTCAGTGCAGTGGCTTCTGATCCAAGGGGGTAAAAAAGAGCATTGAGGACATTATGGGAATAATTGATGTAATCTGAATATGGCCTATTTTATTTTATCCTTACCCAACTTGTGTTGGATTTCATGATTGTTGTTTTACAAGGTTATGTAAGAAAATGCCCTTGTTCTTAGAAAACAGGTAATAAAGTATTTAGGGATAAAAGATACATGATGTATCTAATCTAAAATGTTTTGGAGAGAAGTGGATATTATAGAAAAAATGGTTAAATAAATAGGGTAAATTGTAGCTAATTGGTGAGTGAAGCATTTATGGGAGTTCCTTCTCGTACTGTGGTCTCTTAAGTTTGGAATTTTGTCAGCTATGGCAAGTTCTGAAATAGCAAGGAATAATATTTCAATTAACCATTTTTATCAATCATAAGATACACAGTTTTAATATTGTAACATCTTTGAAATGATGATTCATCTCATTGGTGACCTCTTACAATTAGAATTAACCCAGTTAATTTTGTAGAGCATGTAAAATAATGGTGTGGCTTACAATTGAAGGTGTTTTGTGTTGAATACAATATGATAATTATTATCTATTACTTGTAGCCATTAACCCAGGGCATGGCATAGATGTCTTTAAAACGGTTTTCCTTTTAATTTAAAGGGTTTTTTTTTTTTTTTTGAGAAGGCAATGACACCCCACTCCAGTGTTCTTGCCTAGAGAATCCCAGGGATGGGGGAGCCTGGTGGGCTGCCGTCTGTGGGGTCGCACAGGGTCAGACACAACTAAAGCGACTTAGCAGCAGTAGCAGCAGCACTCTACTAAATAGATGTTTTGTGCCTTAGTGAACTAGTACCTGTTTGTGAATGTTCAGTTTGTTTTCACTATATATCACAAATAATGTTCCAGTGAATAGCATTTTGCATCCATCGTCTTTGCCATTGTATTTTTGGGCCCACTAGAAGTGGAATTGTTAGGTTACAGTTTTGTTAGGTGCTGTAAAATTTTTCTCCATAGCAAATTTTCCATTTATTATAACCAGAGGCAGTTGGTCTATTTCCCCATAGTTTTGTGCTTATCTGAAAGATAATTTGTTTTGGCTGTGCCTCCTGGCATGTGGGATGTTAGTTCCCCAACCAGGGATTGAACCTATACCCCCTGAAGTGGAAGCTCAGAGTCTTAACCAGTGGTCCTCCAGAGAATTCTCGGAACTGTTTAATGTAGAGTTTTATTTGGTTCTTTTAATATCCTAATCTGTCCTCTCCCTCCCCTCAGAAACAACTTTCTTGTCTGAGTGACTGCTTTTACTTTTTAGAGTCAACAGTATGATTAAGAATTTAGAGGGTAAGATCTAAGACAGTAGGAAGTTTGCATAGCATTTATGAGTGCAAGCGGTTCCACAGTTTTAGGAGACAATAGCACTCTGTGATAGGAAAGTGGATTTTCCTGTCAAACGTATAGCCTATTTCTCACTTGAGAAGTCAGTTTTTTACATGCTTGCCTAATACAGTTACTGAATACGTGTATGGCATTTTTAAAGATTGTTTATCTGTTTACTTTGATAATGTCCACTTTTGTGCATAATTTTTGATGAAGTAGTTGAGGATATAGAATGTTTCTTAGAGCGGTATTTCAGAATATATGGGCAGCACTGTACCCAAACCTGGTTAATTTCAGAGGTATTAAAAAATATTTTCACAAGAAAGGCAGTGCTCAGAAAATCCTGGTGATTAATGACAGATACAGAGACATGGGATATGGTGGAAATTGAGCCATAGGTTCCAGCAAGTTTTCTATTTATTAGAAATCCAGATTTGTTTGTTTAGGTGTTCTAGGGAATAATTAATGATATTTTTCACTTTTCATGTCTCTTCAGGAGTGTTTCTCAGGAGTTATCAGAAACCATCCTCACCATGGTGGCCAATTGCAGTAACGTAATGAACAAGGCCAGGCAACCACCACCAGGAGTTATGCCAAAAGGACGCCCCCCTAGTGCTAGCAGCTTGGATGCCATTTCTCCCGTTCAGGTAAATGAACACTGCATTTGGTACATGTCCATTTGGTCATAGATTTGAAATAGAATAAACTTCTGCATCATCATTAATATTCTACTCAAAGGAGATTTTTGTCTGAATTTATTACATTTTAGATAACTGCATGTCTAGTATCCACTTAAAGGAGATCTGTAAATAGGCATTGTGGTTGAGAATAGATTTGAATCATTAAACAGACTATGAGAGGAAAGATACAAAACAACTTAGGTATATGGTGAGGGCTTCTTTTTAAAATAAGAATAACAGACTTGAGAAATAAGCACTGCCTTTGAACCTGATGTGTCTTGTTTGTAGCTTCACGGGCCAAGCAACAGTGCTAGAGCATAAGGACTTGTTATAACTGGGGCTCTTCAGCTCTCAACTGAACTGCTCTTTTAAAAACAAGGTACATTTAAGTTACTCCCTGACACCAACCACCCCCTTCTCTCTGGGAGCAACATATTCCGCTTCTATTTTCAGCTGCATTGAATGGCAGGTTGGGGTTTATTTTAAGAAAGAGCATTTAGGGAACCACTTCAGTGACCACTTTATAAAAGGCATATCATATATTATTTTCTATAGTCACAGAAGTCTGAAATGTCACAAACTAAGAAGTTTGAAAGTGTAGTTATTAAATATTTTATAAAATCTTTTGGTATGAATAGTATACCTTGTTTTTTGTTTTTTTAAATTAGAGCTGATCTCCTCCAACCCCAAGATTCTCAAAGTTTGACAAGATTTGTTTTGACTAGATTTCTAATTTCTAATGCTTTTATTGTATTAAAAGTTAATTTAATTGAGATTTGTTTATATTAAAGGGGCCTATTGGAAATTATAAGGATTGCCCCATGTCACTACTAAATGTTTAGTAGTACAGCCTCAGAGAACTTCATCTGAAATGTTATTCTTAAAGTTTTATAGCCCTTATATTGTGGCTCTTGTTCTTTGGCAGGGACTCTTTAAACCTGCTATGTCACAGATTGTGTGATATAGTTGTGATATATTAAGAAAAATGACTGGTACACTTGATTTGGGGATTAAGCATCATCATGTTTTGCAGTTTATTACGCATTTGAAGAGCTATTGCTAAAGATTGCTTTACCTGTGTCGTTTATCTGCCTTTGCTTGAAGTGTGTTTAATACGTTTTTATAATGTTTTTCTTTAGATTGACCCTCTTGCTGGAATGGCATCTCTTAGTATAGGTGGTTCAGCTGCCCCTCACACCCAGAGTATGCAGGGCTTTCCTCCAAATTTGGGTTCTGCATTCAGTACCCCACAGTCACCAGCAAAAGCATTTCCACCCCTTTCAACCCCAAATCAGACAACTGCATTCAGTGGTATTGGAGGACTTTCATCACAGCTTCCAGGTAAGAGGAGTGGCGGGTAGGGGTACAGATTATTTGTAAGCTTCATTGTGCCTTAGTGTATACAAAGTGTTCTGAGTCACTGTGATAAAGGAAAAGTGCTTAAATTGTGAAAGTTGTTTTCACATCCAGAGCTGGGAAGAGAAAAACATTATTACATTAATTTAGTCAAATTGTAATGAGGATATTTATACTTATAGATTTTTTAGTTGAGTTATTCAGTAAGGAGTCTATTACCACATGATACTATAAACAGTAACAAGTTTGTTAATCACGTTCTAAAGAATTTGGGCTTAGATCAAAACTGACAGCTTTATAAATTACCCAGCGTTCGTATAATAAAGGTAAAATGTTTCATACATCAGATTCAGGTATATGTCCTGCCTTTTTGCACCTACCTTGAAAATGATAGGAAATCAGTAGAACTTTCCCACATATTTTGGCTTTTAACTTAACATGGAAGTAAAGTTTACATTTTCCTCCATAGTACTGACATGTTTCTCCTAAGCTGTTTGCACCTTTTACTGCCAGAGTATAAGTTTAGAGTACTAAAACCTAATTAGTGAAATACAACTTGGGCTTCCCCAATAGCTCAATTGGTAAAAAATCTGCCTGCAGTGCAGGAGACCCCAGTTTGATTCCTGGGTCAGGAAGATCTGCTGGAAAAGGGATCGGCTACTCACTCCAATATTCTTGGGCTTTCCTGGTGGCTCAGCTGGTAAACAACCTGCCTGCAATGTGGGAGACCTGGGTTCGATCCCTAGGTTGGAAAGATCCCCTAGAGAAGGGAAAGGCTACCCACTCCAGTTTTCTGGCCTGGAGAATTCCATGGCAGTCTGACTGGTATAGAAACTGGGGCTCTTGGACTCCCTGCAGTGTAATAACTCTGTAACCTAGTTGCAACTGAGTTAATAAAAGACCATGACTTTTTAATTAAGAATTTGTGTCTTTGATAAAGTCAAGAAGATGAGTAATGATAAGACTTTTGGCTGCCTTCGTTCTTTCTAGTAGGTGGTCTTGGCACAGGCAGCCTGACTGGTATAGGAACTGGGGCTCTTGGACTCCCTGCAGTGAATAGCGATCCTTTTGTACAGAGGAAACTGGGCACCTCTGGACTGAACCAGCCTACATTCCAGCAGAGTAAGATGAAACCTTGTAAGTGGTAGTGTTGTCTGTGATTGTGAAGTGTGACTGATACATATATAACTTACATGTCCAGTTTGTTGTCCCCAGAGATATATGGACAAGAACATTGACTTTGTCTTAATATGTTGTTATAAGGCTATTAATGTTGATATGCCTCCTAGATCGGTGGGAGTATCATGAATTTAAATTTTTAAAACAAAAATTTGAGGTATTATTCCACCTTTCATCCTGGATTGTCAGAACAAGGTGACAGTAGCATTCTTGAAGGTGTTATCCTAAGAGTGAGGAGCAAAGTAAAGAAAAAAGACTCAGTAGTTTAAATCTATGTATATAAACCTTTTTTGTTTTTTAAACAAATCAAGAGCAGCTAGGAAAATCTCAGATTTCTGTTTGTTTTGCCAGTTTATAAAGTAAATAACTATACTTTAATGTTACAGCTTTATGATATATAAGTACACATAATTATTGCCATATATGTTAAAAAATCAAATTTTAAACTTTTAATCTCCTTTAGTAAGGTATTTAAAAGTCATAGGAGTCTTCTTTGTAAATACATATATATCACTGACTTATAAATATCCTTGTCATTGGGACTAAATATTCATTATCCAAGGTTTGAAAGTATACAAACTGATTGAAAATGTTAGTGTGAAAGGCTTGTCTGAATGTTGTTTTGTAGCATGCTTTGTGTTTCTATCAATGTGTCATGCATATGCATTGGTAATTCTTACGTGTAAGAGGTGATAAAGTAACCTTGAATGAGGTTGTATTGAGGGTAAGTGCATTATAAATTTGAACCTAGTGAACTTTAATGGTGTGAAAAGTCCTTATATAAAGTACTGAGATAGAACTGTGATTGTAAGGCAGTTTTGTTAAAATCTCTTGTGTCCTTAGAGCAGTTGAATATTGAAACTTGACCCCTTTAACACGTCGTTTTAGGTTTTTTTTTCTTCTTAAAATTCAAACTATATTGGTCTCTCTGGCTCTGTGTGCTTAATGTTGGGGAGTAAAGGAAGAGCCTAAATGCCCACTGTTTGCTTTTCTGTTTTTAACAGCGGACTTGTCTCAGGTGTGGCCAGAGGCAAATCAGCACTTTAGTAAAGAGATAGATGATGAAGCAAACAGCTATTTCCAGAGAATATATAATCACCCACCACATCCAACCATGTCTGTTGATGAGGTGAGTGCCTAGAATGATCTAATTCTTTATGGTTTAGGTAAATCTTAAATAAATGCCTCTTTCAAAGTGAAATATAACACCAAGTGTTTTGATATGTTTCTTTAATATTTATTTCAAGCTCAGTTTATTGTTAAATATTCTGCTTAACAATTAAGAATATTTGAGAAGTGCGTTCCCTGTAGCTCAGCTGGTAAAGAATCTGCCTGCAGTGCAGGAGACCCAGGTTTGATTCATGGGTCGGAAAGATCCCCTGGAGAAGGGAAAGGCTACTCACTCCAGTATTCTGGCTTGGAGAATTCCATGGACTGTATAGTCCATGGGGTTACAGAGAGTTGGACATGACTCAGCAGTTTTTACTTCACTTTCTTAATAATAGTTTCCTTTATGTATATATGATTTTTNCCAGGTTTGATTCATGGGTCGGAAAGATCCCCTGGAGAAGGGAAAGGCTACTCACTCCAGTATTCTGGCTTGGAGAATTCCATGGACTGTATAGTCCATGGGGTTACAGAGAGTTGGACATGACTCAGCAGTTTTTACTTCACTTTCTTAATAATAGTTTCCTTTATGTATATATGATTTTTGTCTTGCCTTTTCCAGGTATTAGAAATGCTACAGAGATTTAAAGATTCTACCATAAAGAGGGAACGAGAAGTATTTAACTGTATGCTAAGGAACTTGTTTGAAGAATATCGGTTCTTCCCCCAATATCCTGATAAAGAGTTACATATAACAGCCTGCCTATTTGGTGGAATAATTGAAAAAGGACTGGTCACTTACATGGCATTAGGTTTGGCCCTGCGATACGTTCTTGAAGCCTTACGCAAGCCTTTTGGATCCAAAATGTATTATTTTGGGATTGCTGCACTAGATAGATTTAAAAATAGGTGAGTGGATAGGTTTTCTGTGAAGGTTCTCTCTTTTAATGAAAGAAGAAAGAGTAGCTTGCTTTTCAGCTAATTCTTCTATGCCTTATATGTGTATTAACTAACCTTAATGACTGTGTGAAGTAAAAAAAGGAAGAAGTGAAAACAGCTCGTTATATTTACCAAATAAGTGGTTGGAAGAATATAGCAATTTTTTTTTGGTTTGTTTACTGAACTATATAATACGTGAAAGTCAGTATTTTAGGTCAATAGGTCTTTGAAATTGAAATAGTTGTGTAACCACCACCACTACCACCACAGTCAAAATACTGAATATTTTCGTCACCCTCAAGAAGTTCCCTTACTTCCCCTTTGTAGTTAACTTTCCCGCACATCTAACCTCTGGCAATCCCTGATTGGATTTGTCTGGGTTTTCCAGAGTATTATCTAAATGGAGTCCTACACAGTGTATATGAGTTTGACTTCTTACACTGAGCATGATGCTTCCAAGATTTACCTGTGTTACTGCATGTTTCATTTTCTTTTTATTGCCGAATAGTATTCTGTTGTATGGGTTCATTAGCAAACTAGTTTTCTCTTCACCTGTTGATGAACATTTGGAATTCAGCTAGCTAGAAAGATAGTCGTTTTAGTGGCTTACTGTAATCTTAAGTAAAACAAATCCCTTAAAATACAAGGTTTTTTTGATAACAGAAAGGGTGAAGTTCACATTTTCCCTCTCTTCTTTGTTCTTCCTTTTGGCATTCTCTTCAAATAAGGTATTTCAAAGGTAGAAATGGGAGAAATGGCCTAGATTAGCTTTTGAAAAATTTGAAATTGTATTGCCTCTGTTCTTACATGAAATGGTAAATGAATAAATGTTTTGTTGACAGATTGAAGGACTATCCCCAGTACTGTCAGCATTTGGCTTCGATCAGTCACTTTATGCAATTTCCACATCATTTACAGGAGGTAAGTATCTTCAGCACCTAGGTAATTGAAGGGTTTATCTGTTTTAATTTGAATTTGGATTTATTGCAATGGCATTAAGATTGCCTAATGATTGTTCTGACATAGGTATACATATTATTTGTTGCTTGTTTTGTAGCTTAACCCTGAAAAAATAGGAATTTTATATTTTGTGAGCAGCGGTTTTGCTTGATTTGATAAAAGGCTTTTGCTAGTTCTTTTAGCCTGATAATTATATCAAGGGTAGAAATTTTTCACTGTTAACCAAGAATCCCTGCCTGAGTCTAAAAATACAAGTTGTTCCTCTGATTTAGATGTTAATTTAGAGCTATTTGTTTCTGTTGTTTGGGGTTTTTGTTTTGGTTTGGTTTTGGGGGGCTGCTCTGTGTGGCTTGTGGGATCTTAGTTCCTTGACTAGGGATTGAACCTGGCCCGTGACAGTGAAAGCGCCCAGCCCTAACCACTGGACCGCCAGGAAATTCCCCAAACCTGTTGCATATAAAAGTTTTTAGATCAGTGTTTCTTAAAAATACAGCCTTCTTAAACTGTTTAGATTCCTTCGAGGTTAAAAAGGAGACAGTCTGTAAGGAAATGGACCTAGAGAATATTTTAAACCATGTTATGTGACTATTCTTGAAATTTGTAAATATTTCTTTAATGGTTGATTTTACATGATTACTAAATATTCACACTTTCATCTTACCTTTGATCAAAGTCAGCTTACAGAGAAAGAAAAAAAAAGAAAGCTGATTAATCTCTGTTAACTTTATTTTACTTTTTTCAGTACAAAGCAGATGAACTCCTTTATAAGATCATATTTTAAGAAACCAGATCAGAATTTGAACTGATTTTAATTCTGTAGTGTAGTTTAATCCAGCACTTTCTATCTCATTCCACTGGATTTGTTTGTAGGAGTGCAGAGTGTCATTATGATGGTTTAGCCTCGGAAACTATAGCATGGGAGGCAGGAGTATATTCATTCCTATTGAGGGGTTTTGGAGGGCTATGCCAGAATTATGGCACTGAAAACTAGACAAGAAAGGAGAGTTTGAAAAGATGGGATGGGAAGTCAGAGGCTGCTACAATCAGATGAACTTGAAATTCAGATCTGGGACCTTGAAAGACTAGAGAGGGAGAATAAGGGAGGTGGTACGAAAATGATCACACTAACAGTGATCCTGAGTTCCCACTTTAACACATTTATTACCCAGAGAAGGGGAGAGAAGTCATTCTTTATATATCAGTTTAAAGGGCTGTATTTTTCCTTCTTGAAAATGTCTCCTTTTTTGAATAAAGTGAGGTACATATACATAGGTACTAGTTTTTGTTCGGGAACAAGCTGTTGATAATAGTATCAGGAAGGCTGTGTGTGGGAGAAGGAATTTTTTTGGACTGGGAAATGTGGAGGAGAGGGATGAAATTTATCCTAGAACATTGCTTACCCTTCAGTTGGCTAGGTGGTATAAACTGTTCTTGTTTTGTGCGATTAGCTTTACTGAGAGGGAACTCACGCTGCAGTGTTTTTTAGGCTGTGGTTTTTTTCATTAGCATCCAATAGAAATCAGTTTATTATATACATTTTAGAACCTTTAAGTTTATTTACGTGAAGGAAATTTATAGGCAAGTATTTGTGGCTACCTTTTAAAAACTTGTTAACTGTTTCTCTTATAAATACTTAAGCATAGTAACATTTTAGCTTTATTTCTTCAGAAGTTCATGGTATCCACTTATATATTACACATATGGGGATATGCACCAGAATGGGGCAAGATATAAGGGAGACAGATAAATCAAAAGAGTGCTCTGAAATGATTTCCAGTCTCTCAGAAGTGAGGGGAGTTTAATTCAAGTATTTCAGTTTCTGTTAAGAATTCGTATTTAATATATTTTTATCTCTCCACCCCTATAGTATATTGAGTATGGACAGCAATCTAGAGATCCTCCTGTGAAAATGCAGGGCTCTATCACAACCCCTGGAAGTATTGCACTGGCTCAAGCCCAGGCCCAGGCCCAGGTTCCAGCAAAAGCTCCCCTTGCTGGCCAGGTTAGCACTATGGTAACCACCTCAACAACCACCACTGTTGCTAAAACGGTTACAGTCACCAGGCCAACTGGAGTCAGCTTTAAGAAAGATGTGCCAGTAAGTAGGTCTACTTTCTTGTTGTATTTGTTGTTGCATTGCAGTATATCCAGTAGTGAGCATGTACTTTATTATAAATAACACATGCCTATTAAAAAAGCATGAAAGATCAGCATTTCTCCCTTTACCACCCCGATTTCCCACATGCAGCCCCTATGAATAGTTCAGTACATGTTTTTGCCAGCACTTCAATTGCACAGTTGTACATACCATATGTATTTTATATACTAAAGGAATCTGTGTACATACCCCACCCCTAGGATTTGTCTAGTAAGGATTTCAGTTGTTAATTTTATGTATTTTATTTCTTTAGCCTTCTATTAATACAACAAATATAGATACATTGCTTGTGGCCACAGATCAAACTGAGAGAATCGTAGAGCCCCCAGAAAATATCCAGGAGAAAATTGCTTTTATCTTCAACAACCTTTCCCAGTCAAATATGACACAAAAGGTGGGTCTGAAGTAATAGTTTATGTATCACTACAAATGTTCTCTGTTGTTTTTCTTGATGGATTGGGGGATTTATATTTGATATTCTCTATCCTTTTTAATCTTTAAAGATGGAGATAATAGAATCAAAAATGAAGGGAACTTGGATATACAACTAGTGGTTGTAGATTCTGTAGATGTTAAATAGCACTGATTTTATTTATTTATGCCACATGGCATGACATGTGGGATCTTAGTTCCCTGACCAGGTATCGAACCAAACTCACACTCCCTGCAGTGGAAGCGCAGCCTCTTAACCACTGAACTTCCAGGGAAGTCCCAAATAGTATTGTTTTACAGTGAGTTACAGGCTTTTTGAAGTAAACTTGAAAATGATTTCATGATGGGAATTTCATTTGTATTTGTAGTCATAATTCACATCCTCCCAGAGATCATTAACAGCTTGTGAAAAGAATTTATGCTTCCCTAAAAGATTATGTGCTGAGATAATACTTGGAAATACTAATTAGCCTAAACAAAAGAGTTTGAAATGTAATTTATAATGCAAGTACTGTCTTTGAGAATCTCACCACAGTTGATTTGGGAAAAATTTTGAAGCATTTTGCATACTTTTTGGAAGAAGAGTTTCAAACTTTGCTAATAATTCCTAGAGATAGAAATGTAGAAAAACATAGTTCTGGCATTAGGCTTGTTAATAACAGGTTGTGGATTAGTAATTCATCTTCTTTTGTTCAAATGGAGAGTAAGTAAGATGGGGATGAGGGACTACATATTTTGCAATTTTAAAGCTTTAAGTGACCATAGATGTTTCAGTTCTAATTACCCAGCTTAAGAGATGATTGACTCTATACTTAACATGGACTTGAATATACTGTACTTGATAGCAACTGTGTAAAATTGGGGCGATGTAGCATGTTGCTTTAGCATCTAATTTTGCAAGGAGCCATAATTGTAGTCGTGTTCACAGAAATGAAACATAAAACTGTATTTTATCCTCTTAATTGAATACTTCCCATGTTGTAATGGTTGGCTAGGTTGAAGAACTAAAGGAAACTGTGAAGGAAGAATTTATGCCTTGGGTTTCACAATACCTGGTTATGAAGAGAGTCAGTATTGAGCCAAACTTTCACAGCCTGTATTCTAACTTCCTTGACACGCTGAAAAATCCTGAATTTAATAAGATGGTTCTGAATGAAACCTATAGAAACATCAAAGTAAGTGTTCTTGTGTTTCTTTTTTTTAATTTATTTTTTAATTGAAGGATAATTGCTTTACAGAATTTTGTTTTCTGTCAAACCTTTGTATTTCTTTTTACTACTGTTTTTATTTTGGAAATATTTGATTGCACAGGTGGAATTAGGGGGTATTGTTTTCTCCTGTATGTTGTATTTGTTACAGTATTTATGCAGATTGCTTTAGGCATTGTTTCAAATACAGAACTAAGTTTTCATGAAGAATTTAGTCTTATATAGACATACTTGTTTTCGTCATTCTATACCATACCATCATTTATGTCTTAAATGCCAGATATCTCAAGATTCTTGAATGTTGTAAAATAGCCATTTAAGATTCTCAGTTTCTTTTAAAGCCAAACGTTTCCTAATGGGCTAATGCTTGTTCTATAATATCTTAAGTATTTTTCTTAGGAGGAATAACTTTTAAAGAAAACAGTATGAACCAGCATATAGCTGAAAACATTCTTGGCTGAATAACTTGGGATATTGGCTTAGGAACCAGCACTATATTTAAACCTGTGAATAGGAATTTTCCCTATTCTTGGTTACGCTGTAGTGCAAAAGAATTCCTGGCTCCTTTCTATTGCACAGCTGACTTTGTGCCATTCTGCTGTTGCTGTATGGAGTTAAGGAACATAACTAAATTCAGCCTTTGTCATTTGATAACAGGGATTGTTGGGATATGAAAGTCTCCACATGATTTGGATCAAAAGATTCTTTCTTTTAAACAAAAGTATAAATTTAAACAAAAGTATAAATTTAAACATAAAAGGTATTATGTAGGAAATGAATGTATGAGTGTATCCAAGACACTGGAGTGTTGCTTCTGTCTCCCTTAAGAAAGTTAAAAGTAGAGAATTGATGAAATGGATTAGGTCTTCTTGAAGTGTGTAAGTGATATTACAGTGTATTCCAGAAAGTAATCTTAGTTGTTTCCAAAGATGAGCTGAAGATCACAACAGAGCACTGCAATCTTCTTATACTCCTTAGTATGCCTGCTGTCTGGGAAGGACTTAAAAATCATAGCTGTAGTCTTCATTTGAATTGAATTTAGCTCTTCAAAATAGATTTGCAGTTGGGTCACTGCTTCAAACTTAGCTAAAATTTTCAGTTTTAAAATACTTTGCTGTGGGACCATACATGATACATGGTGTTATTTGACGTCAGTATGATGTATTTTGGACTTGCCTGGTGGCTCAGACGGTGAAGCATCTGTCTACAATGCCGGAGACCTGGGTTCGAGCCCTGGGTTGGGAAGATCCCTTGGAGAAGGAAATGGCAATCCACTCCAGTACTATTGCCTAGAAAATCCCATGGACAGAGGAACCTGATACGCTACAGTCTATGGGGTCGCAAAGAGTCGGACACGACTGAGCGACTTCACTTCACTTCATGATGTATATTATATTTTTTACCTTCTGTAAANAAGATCCCTTGGAGAAGGAAATGGCAATCCACTCCAGTACTATTGCCTAGAAAATCCCATGGACAGAGGAACCTGATACGCTACAGTCTACGGGGTCGCAAAGAGTCGGACACGACTGAGCGACTTCACTTCACTTCATGATGTATATTATATTTTTTACCTTCTGTAAAATTTAGTTTTGTAAATTTTTTTACCTTTTTTTTTTCAATGTAAAGACATTTGAAGGTAAAAATGTCACAGAACACAAAATATTGCAGTGATAACGTGGACAGGATCTACCTTGGGGCATGTTCTCACAATTGATGGCTTGTTTTTAATGTAGAATAATGGAATTCTTAAACATTTAGTTGAGAATGCTTTTTTATAAGCTCATTTTCATGCCTTTCTTAATCCCACACTGTTTCAGGTACTCCTAACCTCTGATAAAGCTGCAGCCAATTTCTCCGACCGGTCTTTGCTGAAGAACTTGGGACACTGGCTAGGAATGATTACACTAGCTAAAAATAAACCCATCTTACACACTGTGAGTTTTAACCAAAGGCTCGTGTAGAACTTGAGAATGTTCATACAGCATATTCTACCTAAAAACCTTGACGTTATTTGGGGCTGTTGTGACGGGGTGTTTGTGAAGGTTTGGCCCATGTTTTGAATCCCTAATTGCATGCCCATGGCCTTAACAATGTTTAGCAAGATAAACAAAAGGTATGATTGTTACCCCTGGCTTTTCATAAGGTGAGGGTCAATTATTGATTCTAATTTGGGAGATGAGTTTGGCAGAGTATAATTGGGGATGTTGAATAAGGAATTTTCTAATATATTCCCAGCATTTAAAAAATGTGTTTGTTTTTCTAGGACTTGGATGTAAAATCTTTGCTGCTAGAGGCTTATGTTAAAGGACAGCAAGAGTTGCTCTATGTAGTGCCCTTTGTTGCCAAAGTCTTAGAATCTAGCATTCGTAGTGTGGTGAGTAAATTTTAATATTTTATTGAAGACTGATTTGAGTCATCTAATGAGAGTTCGTTTGTTTTGGCACAAGGTCAAGAGGCTATATCCTCAGTTCTTAAGAACATAGAGCTAGATCAGTTAGTTTTCCTCAGGGAAGCTTGGGATTTCCAAATTGAGAGACTCAGTAGTATACACGACTTACTTTAATGGGTGACTTTGGGTTTTGGTGTTTTTTCTGAAATATGATTTGTGGGAAGGCTAGGGATTTTATTATGGCCACATGGGTGTGAGTGCTTAACTGTGTTAGATAATACATATTAAAGAGTGAGTTTGGGGCAAGCTTAACATAATGGTTTTCTTCAGGTTTTTAGGCCACCCAACCCCTGGACAATGGCTATTATGAATGTATTAGCTGAGCTACATCAGGAACATGACTTAAAGGTAAGTTTGTTGCTCTTTATCCTTAGGAACACTGTCTTCCTTTACATTATTAAAATTTACAGGAAAAAGAGGGTATTTAGTGGGGGGAACACTATGACAAATGGGTGAGAATACTGTCTATTATTATGAAGCTGGATATTCATTTTTAATATTCTCATTGAATATTGGAATTACACAGTTAAACTTGAAGTTTGAAATTGAGGTCCTCTGTAAGAATCTTGCATTAGACATCAATGAGCTAAAACCTGGAAACCTCCTAAAGGATAAAGATCGCCTGAAGAACTTAGATGAGCAACTCTCTGCTCCAAAGAAAGATGTCAAGCAGCCAGAGGAACTCCCTCCTATCACAACCACAAGTAAGTGTGATAATTAACCCTCTATTTATCATTCTCTTCAATGGTACATTCACGTGCATATAGCAAATTGTAATTTTCTATGTAATGTAGGGTTGCAATTTTGTATACTTTCTGGTGAGCCTTCTAAATTTTTAAGGAAATGTTAGTAATGTCTAGGCATTGTCTTAGTGTATTTGTCTGGTAATTTTGTCTGTGGTATTCGTAACTAATATCATTAATCAGTTGTTCCTCATATTCCCCCTCAGCCAGACTGTTACATTGTTTGAGGTCTTAGAGAAAGAAGTGCCCTGGCATGAAGACCTGTGTTATTCCTCAAATCTGGGGATGGCCAGATCGGCTCAACCCATTAGGCGAGTGGGTTATTTAACCTGCATTAAGAGGACTGGGAGCTTTAGGAGGTGTGGTTAGAGTAAACCAGCTTTTCTTTTTTCTCATCCCTCAAGAATCCCCAGGTAAAACTAGGAAATAGAATAGGTTGAAAATTGATATACATTATATATAGAATAATGGGACAAGGTTTGGGCCAGCTAATGTGGCAAGACCCCTCAATTCATTCCTGTGCCCAGGTGCACAGCCAGTGACTAAGTTTTACATGCTTTGTTCAAATTGTGATAATTCAGGGTGGGAAAAATGTGACCAGTGCTACCCCTCCCTACCCCCATTCAGTCAGTTTAGTTAGATTAAAACCACATGATGCCCTGCTAATTTTATAGTAAAGTCAGGAAGTGTGCTTCTTTCATTAGCTTTTATTTTTTCTCTACATTTAGCAACTTCTACAACACCAGCTACCAGCACCACCTGTACAGCCACCGTTCCACCACAGCCACAGTACAGTTACCATGACATCAATGTCTATTCCCTCGCAGGCCTGGCACCACACATTACTCTAAACCCAACGGTAAGTAAACTGTTACTAAACTGTTACCTTGTGACGAGGTCAACTGGTTAACTTTCTCTTCCCTTTTTTTCTTTATCTGGATTCCTAAGTTGTATGTAGGCTTTTGTTGCAGAGAGTAGGAATTGCTATGTGTAGTATAAGTTCATCATGAATATTTTTTAAGTTTCTTAAAAATTCAGTAAATACCCATAAATAGTCTTTCAGGTAAAACAAAAGATTTCAATGTAATGTTTTTTTTAATAAAATGCTTGCTATTTTGAAAATAATAGTTTTTGTAGAAAGCATTTTTTTTCTATTATCTTGATTATTTTTGCATTTCCCCATGGTACTAAAGAAGTTACTTTCTTTAGGAGTACTCAAGCCAACAAATTTTGACTAACCAGGGTAGTGTCATTAAGCATCTTACAGTGAACAGTTTGTCCATTAAACTTGATGTGTAATCATGTATCACAAGAGTGACTGCTGTTCTCTCTTTGGAGCCCAGCTTCTGATTTCTGAGCTTTTCATTATTTAAAGTAGAAATTGGTAGTTCATGGTTAACTTGGAAGTAATTCAAAGACAGGGGTGTGATTACTGATAGAATTTGGTTGTTTTATTTAAACAAATTGTTGACTTCTCTTTTCCTCCCTAGATTCCCTTGTTTCAGGCCCATCCACAGCTGAAGCAGTGTGTGCGCCAAGCAATTGAACGGGCCGTCCAGGAGCTGGTCCATCCTGTGGTGGATCGATCAATTAAGATTGCCATGACTACTTGTGAGCAAATAGTCAGGAAAGATTTTGCCCTGGATTCTGAGGAATCTCGAATGCGAATAGCAGCTCATCACATGATGCGGAACTTGACAGCTGGAATGGCCATGATTACTTGCAGGGAACCTTTACTCATGAGCATATCAACCAACCTGAAAAACAGTTTTGCCTCAGCCCTTCGTGTAAGTTTACTATTTTCTTGTAGTATAAAACTCATTACTGCTTATCTGAAAAAGCTCATTTTCCTTTGCTTGTAGCAGTGAGCATTCCACATACTCTACTAGTCATCATATGTATTTGATGTCTTCCTCTTAGATTTGTCAATTCTGTGAGGTGGTGTTTATTTTTGTTTATTTTATCCTCAGCAGTGTTTGGCAAATAGTAGATACTCTAGATACTTACTGGTTTAAAGAAATGAGGGATTTTTTTGAAAACTGCCTAAGTTAACACTCTTGATTCTGTTTACCATGAAGAATTTAGATTTAAAGCACTTTGGAGTAGGACAGTACAAAACAGTTGAAAGTGACTGCATGCGTGCACACATACATAAGCACATAGTCGCTTCAGATAACTCAGTTACTCATTTGGGGTCTCAGATGTCATGGTTAATAATACCTTTGTTTACTGCTTTATTGCTTTCATAGTGTTCAGCATCTTCATAACAACCTGGTAAGATGTTTCATTTGAGTAGTGTATCATCTTATAGATGAAGATGATTGTTAGATTACTTCATGGTCACAGCTAATAAGTCATAAGTAGAGTTGGAACTTGTAAAATTAATTTGCCCAAACATTGCGTTTTATATTATCCCATCTATTTGTTTTGTCTACCCACAGAAAACTTTAAATTTTTTTCTGTCTCTTCTCCCAATAGACTGCAAGCCCACAACAAAGGGAAATGATGGATCAGGCAGCTGCTCAATTAGCTCAGGACAATTGTGAATTAGCTTGCTGTTTTATTCAGAAGACTGCAGTAGAAAAAGCAGGCCCTGAGATGGACAAGAGATTAGCAACTGTAAGTGTTTAGCATTTGCCTTTTAAGTATTTGTTTTTCCATTTAAGAAAGTGCCTCATAACAAGAACCTCAGTGATTTTTTTTTTGTTTGTTTGCAGGAATTTGAGCTGAGAAAACATGCTAGGCAAGAAGGGCGAAGGTATTGTGATCCTGTTGTGTTAACATACCAAGCTGAGCGGATGCCGGAGCAGATCAGGCTGAAAGTGAGACTTGGGGCTGTGTCTCTCTCTGCCCTGTCTTTGTTTTCTTTCTGAGGACTAGGATAGGGGTTAAATTCTGTTTCTGAGAAAGCATGTTATTTCTATTAAAGGCTGCCTGTGGGGAAGACACAGAAATAGCTTAGATGTATCCCCTACTCCTGTTGTTGTAGTGCTGCTGTTAAAAGTTTATACGCCTTCTAGTTTTTGTTTCTGAGCTTGGTCTTCCCTTCTGATACTTGAGTTTTTATTACTAGTTGCTTGTTGGACAGTGTTGAGAAATCTTACCAATTTTACAGCTCCATTGGAGAATTGCACTGGCTGCATGGTCCTACTTGAGGCATTTGCCAGTGGAAAAAGTCTTTATAAATGGGGGTGACTCTGACAGGTCTCAGGGAAAATAGGAAACACTGAACTGTGTGTGCGCACATGCATGCCTGTTCAGTCATGTGTTAAATATTGTAAAGACTCCTGTGTCCCTTCTTGAAACCCTGGTGCTTACTCCTATGCGAAGTTTCCACTTTGATAAAAAGGTTTCCCTTGATTGTGAAGAGGATCCTGTTAAAACAGGTTTTCTTCTTCCAAGGTTGGTGGTGTGGACCCAAAGCAGCTGGCTGTTTATGAAGAGTTTGCACGCAATGTGCCTGGCTTCTTGCCCACAAATGATTTAAGTCAGCCCACAGGATTTTTAGCCCAGCCCATGAAGGTAAGTACTTGTCTTGGATTAAATTGAGGAATTTACAGTTTAATTTGAATGTTTCTGTCAGTTAATCTGTCACTTGTTCCCAGGAGCTTAAGTTACAAGGGAAAAAAATTACCCACAGCTGTTGCATTATAGAGTATAGCTATCCTTTGTATCACATCAGCATGGCATTCGGGAATTTTTTTTTAATCCATGAGGTTGATTTAACCTTCATGTTTGACATAACTAAAGGGATTTACTTGGTGACCTCATGGTTTGCCCTGTTCTTTGTAAAAAGATTTTCTAAAAAGTTAAAATGTCATAAAAGTTGAAAATGTGAGGGGGGAACATTTTCTTCTGAACCATTTGAACATAGGTGCTGTCCTTGATGTCCCAGTCACTCTTGAATCCTTTAGTCTGTGTTTCCTACAAAGACATTCTATGTGACCATAGTAAAACCATTGAAATCAGATTTAACACTGATACATTAATATCATCTAATCCTTAGACCTCATTCAAGTTTTACAAAGTGTCCTAATAGGGACTTTTTATAGTAAAAGAATCTAAACCAGAGTCACACACTTCAGAGAATTCCTTAGTGGTCCAGCGGATAGGACAGGACTCCTCACTACCACTGCAGGGCCCCGGGTTTTGTTTCCTGTCAGGGAACTAAGGTCTCACAAGCTGTGTTTCCCAACTCCAGCCCCCCAAAAAGAAATATGTTTAATTTAGTTGACATATTAAAATTTTTTCCCCCAAGTCAGTCTAGCTTAGCTCCTTTTCTCATCTTCCATGGCCTTGACACTTTGATTACATACAGGCCCATGGTTTAGTGGAATGACCTGATTTGGGTTTGTACAATATGTTCTCATGAATAGATTCAGGTAGTAACATGTTTGCTAGGAATAGCACAGAAATGATGCTGTGTTCTTATTCTCTTACTGAGTTTAAACAGTTTGACTGAATACTATATTTTCCATGGTTTGAATTACTTACTTTGATAGGCTGCAAAGAGATTATTAGATGCTACAAGGGGTGTTGCCCTCAGCTTATCTCATTGTTTATCATGCCGTCTTTCATCACTTGTTTGTGCTGATGTTTGCAAAGCTTTCCACTATCAAGTAAAACCCCCTCCCCACCCCAGTGCTTATTTTGCACTGCCCCACCTAATAGCATCAAGAGGAAATAGTTCAGGAAGGGAAATGAAAGAGCCCTTCCATATTTTTGATGAAAAGAAATTAAGAGTAGTAAACATACCCAGTTTTAAATTGCTGCTTGTGCCAGTGAAAGTCTTTTAATTCAGCACCTCCCCCCGCCCCCTTTTGGTTGTTTCCTCAAAACAGCAAGCTTGGGCAACAGATGATGTAGCTCAGATTTATGATAAGTGTATTACAGAACTGGAGCAGCATCTTCACGCTATCCCGCCAACTTTGGCCATGAACCCCCAAGCTCAGGCCCTCAGAAGTCTTCTGGAGGTTGTAGTATTATCACGGAACTCTCGAGATGCCATTGCTGCTCTTGGATTGCTCCAGAAGGTTAGTGTTCTTAATCTGTTTGTTTTAGAAGACGCTAAGTTTGTAAACATCTGGTGACCTGTATCATTATCTACTTTATGGTTAAGATTTTTAAAAAATTAACATAAAGCAGGTTCTGTTCTGTAGTAAGCTGGTGATTTTCTCCAGAATAGAGTGTTACAAATGGTTAACAAATTTTAAAGTGGGCAGTCTTTTTTTTCCCTATAAAGGTAAGATTTTCAGGAATTATGATTATTTAAGAAACTTTAAAAGGTATTCCCTTAGGTTTTGAGGGACCATTGATCTAAGTACTGGTAGGGGGGCAGGGTGTGGGGCCACAATGGGTTTTGGCTCTGCTGGGACAGTGAAGCCTTTTCTGACAGTGAGGAATGTAGTAAGTATAAACTGGAAGGAATTGGGAGAGTGTGTGTGTGAGGCAAGTGGAAATGGTTTGTTGTGTGGGGAGAGATTCTTTACTGAGGCCTTAGAAGATACATTGTACTTTGTATCAAGGTTTGGTTATTGACTTTGATTATTGGGCTGAGTATTGTCTTTTCCATGAATCTGAATGAAAGCTTTTTTTCCTTCAATAGGCTGTAGAGGGCTTACTGGATGCCACCAGTGGTGCTGATGCTGACCTCCTTCTTCGCTATAGAGAGTGCCACCTCTTGGTCTTGAAGGCTCTTCAAGATGGCCGGGCATATGGGTCTCCATGGTGTAACAAACAGATCACAAGGTCACTCCCTGTCTTTGAAGAGTAATATTTATTCAGCTGCCTTCCCACACACCACATGGCCCTGTTTATAAAATACAAACATACGGAATTTCTAATTTTAAGTAGTGAGAATTATATGTCTTAAATGGAATGCTTTGTTTTCGAGACTTAGCAAAACTTTTAACACGGGGTTATCTGTTCTCCTTAGTTACTGGTTATTTTAAATCTTGGAAACTGATAAACTGATTTTCAGTTGGTACTCAAGGCATCCTTAATTTGGAATAAGTTAATATTGAATGAAGCAGGCCCTTTATTTCACCTGATCCACAGTATGGGTGAGCCTTTATGAATAAAGGAATACTGACTTTCCTAGGTGCCTAATTGAGTGTCGGGATGAATACAAATATAATGTGGAGGCAGTGGAGTTGCTAATTCGCAATCATTTGGTCAATATGCAGCAGTATGATCTTCACCTCGCTCAGGTATGGAGAGAATTAAGCGGGAAAGGAGACTGGTAGCTGGGAAGTGTGTTTGCTGTCGGTGCTGTCTTTCTTACATTGTGCTTTCTGTGTTGCCAGTCAATGGAGAATGGTTTAAACTACATGGCTGTGGCATTTGCTATGCAGTTGGTAAAAATACTGCTGGTGGATGAAAGGAGTGTTGCCCATGTTACTGAGGCGGATCTGTTCCACACCATTGAAACCCTCATGAGGATTAATGCTCACTCCAGAGGCAATGCTCCTGAAGGGTGAGAAGGAAATGTTTTGGGGTTGTTGTGCATTCTGCAGTTTTAGAAATGAGTGTGTAGACTTACTAACGTTACCGTTACATAACAGCTTTACCTACAACATATGGTAAGCTTTGGTGAGGCCTAATATTGTCCCTTGAAATATGAAAGCTTAACTAACTGCTGCCAAGCCCTCTTGCTGCAGACCAGTACATAGAGCACTAGGTTTGGTGTCCGAGTCCTCTGTTGAAGGCCTGGCTCAGCTGCTTAAAATCTGATTTTAGACAAGTTGACTTATCTTCCCTAAGCTTGTTTCTTATATAAAGTGGAAATAATATCTTGAATAGCTGTTGAGAATTAAGTAACACAAAGCATGCCACATAGTGGGCATGCAGTGAATAATTTTTTGACCACGGACATCAGCTCCATTTCATTGGGCGTTTTTTGGTCAATAAGTGACTTAAATGAAGTCAGTCATTTGCACATTTTGTCCTCATGGGTAAATAGATACAAAGAAAACCGAGGATAGTTTTGTTTAATTATGGGAATGGTAAATGATCATCACTCTTGTGGTTTCTATTAAATAAGCAAATTTCCAACTGTATGTCTTTGAAATCACAACCATGAATAGACTGATTTTCATTCTGGATTTATTGTACTAGATTGCCCCAACTGATGGAAGTAGTGCGATCCAACTATGAAGCAATGATTGATCGTGCTCATGGAGGCCCTAACTTTATGATGCATTCTGGGATCTCTCAAGCCTCAGAGTATGATGATCCTCCAGGCCTGAGGGAGAAGGCAGAGTATCTTCTGAGGGAATGGGTGAATCTCTACCATTCAGCAGCAGCTGGTCGTGACAGTACCAAAGCTTTCTCTGCGTTTGTTGGACAGGTAGAGCTTTTGGAAAGAAAGGTGCTTTTTATTCAACATAAGTAGGGTGTGATGCCTCCATTATTAAAGCTCAGTATTATGTACCTTGTGGTCAGTTACCTCCATACTCATGTAAACCAAAAATGTCTTCATCATTACTTAGTTAAATTGATACTGTTTATTTTCTCGTCATTGGTCACTAAGCAGTAAAGTCAGCATTTGCTGTCCCCTTTAGTACTTTATCTGATTTCAGTTGTCACAGCTACAGAAAACAGTGGACCAGATAATGAATAATAAAATTGCCAGATGTATATAGTATATATGTATATAGTAATTTTACCAGCTTGACTATTAGCAGTGATGAGATTATGGGCTAAGTAAAGTTCTGTAACAGCCCATGTTTAAAAGTAAAATAAGGAGTCCCCTGGTAGTCTTGTGGTTAAGATTTGGTGCTTTCACTTTGGTGACTCGAGTTCAGTCCCTGGCTGGGGAACTGAGATCCTGCAAGCTCCAAGACACAGCCAAAAAAAAAAACAAAAAAATAGAAAATTGAAAATATAACAGAAAAACTTAAGTATTTAAATGGTAGTGCTTTTTATCTTTCTAAATTAATTAGCTTAGCTATCTCTCCTAAAATAGCTTATTTCTGCATTTTGACCATTGTATTTCTTCAAACTGAGACCAAAACTTAGGTGTGCCACCAAAGAAAGATTCAAATTATCTTTCATTTGAATGACAAATGAATATGGAAGAGCTGGTTTGAATTTTAGAAATTGTTAGGAATTGGATTTACTTTTCAAGATGATTTTTTTTTTAGTTACATCATAAGTAAGTTTCTCCCTTACAAGAATCCAAGGAATTATCAAACATTCTCTATTGAAAAGCTGCTACTGCAAACTTACAGCTTGATTTCCAATTTGGATAGAGGAATTTCAAATCAATTGGTTTTTGTGATCATTGATATTTCATGGGTATGGATGTGGCACCTGTCTCGGCTCTTCCTCTTGGCTTATTTGCTCTTGTTTCTTCTCTTCATTTGAAAAAGATAATATATTTTTCTCTGCTTTTGAATCTTTTTGAGAGTTCGTTTCTCCTCTTATGCTCCCTCTTGATCATAGCAGTCTGTCCTCATTTCTTCTTCCCACTTAGTTTTTTAGATTTTATTGTACAGAAGTCCCTTTGCAGGCCATCTGTGTTGCCTAGGGTATTATTAACATCCGTTCAGCTGTGTTAGTTACTTATCAAGGGACAGTTAACTTGACCATTATCTTGGAAACTTTTTAAAACAAGTTTTCATTCTGGGCTTGGTTTCATTGCTTAGTAAGCACTGACCTCCCTCTGCAGCCTTAATGTTTTTTACACTGTCTTTTTCTTGTACTAGCCAAATAACTTGTCTGCTTAACTTCCAGATCATGTCATAAAATTTGGACTTACCTTTTTTTAAATAAACTTACCCTTTTCACTTTATCTTAATTTACATTAAAATAGCTGGGTATGATCTGTGAGCATTTTAATTTGGTACCTACTTATTGTATAAATTATTATTTGATTTTCCTAGTACAACTAGTTGGAGTTTCAAAAATTTTGTTGTTTTGTTAAGTCAGATGGAAGAAATTATCTTAAATTTTGTGAGGAAATAAAGTATATATAACTTAAATCTCTTACTTGGGGGAAATACACATTGACCAGAATGTCTTTAATATGACTTAATGGGTTACTAAAAAGGTGGTTTAACTTGCATAGTTAACTTTTGAAATTATTGGCTATGGACTGCTTATTTAAAATTGCCCTGTTATTATCTTCTTTCTCATTTTCCGTCAAAATTGATGGAATTCTCTCATGGGTTCTACTGTTGTACAAAGTAACAGTTAGAAATGTGACAATAGGATTAAATGAGAGAATACGTCTTAGCATGAAAATTAAACGTTTATTCATGTGTGTTATCTCATCCTGCCTTCTAATGTTTTTGTTCCCTTGGTAGATGCACCAGCAAGGAATCCTGAAGACTGATGACCTCATAACAAGGTTCTTTCGTCTGTGTACTGAAATGTGTGTTGAAATCAGTTACCGTGCTCAGGCAGAGCAGCAGCACAATCCTGCTGCTAATCCCACCATGATCCGAGCCAAGTGCTATCACAACCTGGATGCCTTTGTCCGACTCATTGCACTGCTAGTAAAGCACTCAGGGGAGGCCACCAACACTGTCACAAAGATTAATCTGCTGAATAAGGTCTGAAATCCTTTCTTGCCTTAGACTTTTGCACACTTGAAGTCTGCACCAGTGGTTCTCAACCCTACAGGGCCCTCAAAACATTTTGTAATATCCCACTTTCTGTCCAGAAATTAAATTCATAGATAATAAGTAGACATAATCACCAGATTTTAGAAGAGTATGGTGCCTTAACTAAAAGGCACCCTCTCTCAAAACAAAAAGGCATAAGGTATTTTCAGTGTGTTACTGTTTGGTAATGACTACATTAGAAGAGACTTTAGGGTAGTATAAGGCTTGCCCCCAAGTACAGAGTTAACTGAATGGGATGGCTAGACATTTCCATTGATAACATAAGATTGACAACTCAGGTACCATGAGTGACATTGCAGTTGTCTTTGATTTTCTGAAAAGGAAGAGAGTTTTTCTTTGATTTCTGCATGGAATTCCTGATAATTTGAATGTTAAGATAGTACAAAAATGAACTTAGACTTTGGTCTTGGGTAGTTACAAATGGGTTTCACGTCCTCTGCTCTTCAGTGGTGAAATCAAGTGGAGTGCAGGATAGTTCTGCAATGTTTCTGCAACCTAACAGCATATCTGACCTCCCATCTCCTAAATGCCAAGAGAAGTATACATCATTTGCCTCCTGTAAGCTTTATAAGTGAAATTGCTCAGTCGTGTCCGACTCTTTGTGACCCGTGGACTGTAGCCCACCAAGCTCCTCCGTCCATGGGATTCTCCAGGCAAGAATACTGGAGTGCGTTGCCATTTCCTTCTCCAATGTCAGACCAGAAAAATTAGGTTGGTTGTGTAAACAGGATAAAATATGTACCATGCTGACTTCTAGAGCTTTAGAAAAATTTGTGGAGAGTGTACATGCCTGGTCCATGGTTATGGAAATTCAGAGAAAACATATAAAAGTACAGGGCAAATCAAACCAACGTGTGGTCCCTTTGGCTACCAGTATATAATTTTCTATTTACTTCCATGTGAGGCATAAGAATGAAAGGTATGAAGCATGACTAGAGAGTGGTAAATGAACTGTCTTCATGATTTACATGCTGTATAATCTATGTGCTCTGTAGGTCCTCGGTATAGTAGTGGGAGTTCTCCTACAGGATCATGATGTTCGGCAAAGTGAATTTCAGCAACTTCCCTACCATCGAATTTTTATCATGCTGCTCTTGGAACTCAATGCACCTGAGCATGTGTTGGAAACCATTAATTTCCAGACACTTACAGCTTTCTGGTGAGTTGTTGAAAACAATAATGTTAAGGATTGCTGTTTTAGTGTCATAAAATTTGAGAAGAACTCTGGGTTAGAAGCATGTTGATTTACCATGCAGCTTGCATATTGTCTGCTTAGAGTCTTTTTTTTTTTTAAGTTGGACTGTGCTTCTGACTAAGGTTTTCTTCTTTCAGCAACACATTCCACATTTTGAGGCCTACCAAAGCTCCTGGCTTTGTGTATGCTTGGCTTGAACTGATCTCCCATCGGATATTTATTGCAAGAATGCTGGCACACACGCCACAGCAGAAGGTGTGGCTGCAGTTTATCTCCTACAGATGAAGACTGTAACTACCTGGGACTTATTAGCATTCTTAGTCGTTCAGTGGTCACTGTACTTCTTTCAGGCTTAGTTGGGAGTCCTTACATTTAATGTAGAGTCTCTCTCATCTTGCAATTAAATGGCAGATGAGTCTGAGGAAGTACCTTTGATTGACCCTTCAGACCAGAAGACAAATGTGACTGCTATGTGTTTGGTTAAAAAAAAAAAAACTGAAATAATCCTTAAATGGATTTGGTATTTGGTGAATAAGTGCATTCCAGGAGGAGGAACAATACTGAATAAAATCTACCCAAAGTGCACATAATTGGTATAACTGGAATATAGTAAGCAGGCCAAATTTGGGTGAAAACAAAGGATTCATGTTGTAAATTGGATGAGGTTACTTGCTAAGAGTTGAGGAATTGAACATGGGAAAAATAAATAGTTGAGATCCAGGACTTGAAGAAATTAAGAAAACATGTGAGTTTCTTAGTTGGCTGGGTGATTTGTGTTCTGGCTGAAACATCCTTCCCTTATTTGGTGCAGGCAGAAGGACCTATATATCCTGGAATTTCTGGAGCCAGTTTGTTTCAAATATCATTTCCCATTATCTGCATTATTTTGCTTACTCCTTTTTCATGCCAGTCTTTAAGAGAGGTTTATGAAGAAAATAATAGTCACAGCGTAGCTGCTTGGGGCAGCCTTTTTGGCGGCAGGACAGCAGCTGAGTGTAATTATGACCCATATGTTTCTTTCTTTCAGGGATGGCCTATGTATGCACAGTTACTGATTGATTTATTCAAATATTTAGCGCCTTTCCTTAGAAATGTGGAACTCACCAAACCTATGCAAATCCTCTACAAGGTAATTAATTTGAAGTTGTAAAATTAGAATAATTAAAACCTAACACTCAAAGCAGTTTAAAACACTTGAAAAATACTTCACCTGGCAGTATATGAGGCCTAATGTTGGTTTTATTAAGCTTTTAAAGTATAACACATATTCAGAAAAGTGCAAAAGTTGAACATAATTTGTATAACCAGTGCTTGGTGTTCACATATCAGTGTGTGCACTAGTTAACTCTTTCAGAATCGCATTAGACTGTTTCTCCCTATACTTAACATACTTGAAATTGTGTGTTTTTCATTTTAGTAGTTTTGGCAGTTGTGCAGAAGGATCTCATTGTGGATTTAATTTGCATTTCCTTGATTTCTTAATAAGATTTTTGTGTGTAGATTGACCAATTGGGTATCCGCCTTTGAAGATGTACCTCTTCCATCCTTGTGCTCATATCCCTTTGGGATTATCTGGGTTTTTCTTCTTTTTTAGGATTCTTATGTATTCTGGATGTAAGCTGTTGGATGATGTATATTCAGACATCTCCTATTCCTATAGCTTGCCTTTTCACTCCCATAAAAGTAATGTGTTTTTTGAGGGATGCTTTAAATTCAGTGACTAGTTAAATTCAAACTGACCAGCTGATTTAGTACCTGTATGATCTAGTAGACTGTATATGGGCATCTCTCTAGTTTATCTGTTGATCTGTTCTTAGCCCAATATCAAAAGGTCTTGATGGTAAGACTGTAAAGGTAGAGTAATCTGGTAGAGCAAAATCTTCTTCAACTTTGCTTTCTTGTAACACTATTTTGGCTATTCTGTATCCTTTGCAGTCCCATAAAACGTTGCAATTAGCTTTACTTGTAAAACTTTCTGGGATTTAGATTGAGATTTCACAGAATATATAGATCAACTTGGAGAAAATAGATGCCTTAATAATATCGAACCTTTCAACCCATGTATATCTCCATTTAGTTGTTAGGGCTTTAATTTTACTTCCCTTAGACTTATTCCCAGATATTAATGTTTTTGTGAAATTGTATAATGTTTTTATAAATCTGTAGTTTTGTAGGTACCATTTTCTGGTTAAGGAAATGCCCTTTTAATCATAATTTGCTGATAGTTTTAAAAATCATTAAAATGAGTATTGAAATTTATTGGCTGCTTTCTTGAACTCAAGGTCATGTTTTTTTTGTGAATGTTATTAGTCCATTAGTTTTCAGATTAATAAACTGCCATTGCATTCATTTGTGGATCATTTGTTTGTGATGTATCACTGATTTCCATTTTGACTATTTAGGATTTTTTTTTTTTTTTTAGTTTTCATGTCATTTTGGGATCAGAGTTATGCTACTTTTATTGAAGGGGTTGGAAAATAATCTTTTTGTATTAAGATTGTGAATAGTATTAATTTTTCCTTAAATATTGTAAGGATTTGGCAGTAAAGCCAGCCCTAGAGTTTCTTTGAGGAAAGAATTATAACAAATATTTAACTTCTTTATTATAAAGGGCTATTCAGATTTTCTTTTTTGTTTGGGTTTTGCTAAGTTGTATGTTTTATAAACTCTGGGCACCTAGTTTTGCCTTTTTCCCCTCCCTTCAGTTAAATTTATAATAGTAAAAATGTCACTCTTGTTGTCTTACTTAATGTGGAAACAGCCAATGTTGTTCTTGTTTTTGAAAAATAGGGCACTTTAAGGGTGCTGCTAGTTCTTTTGCATGATTTTCCCGAGTTCCTTTGTGATTACCATTATGGATTCTGTGACGTGATCCCACCTAATTGTATCCAGCTAAGAAATCTGATCCTGAGTGCCTTCCCAAGAAACATGAGGCTCCCAGACCCATTCACTCCTAATCTAAAGGTAAAGTTCTAAATAATTTAAGGAAAAGAAAGTTGTGTGTTAGTATTTTAGTCTTTTCTCTGCTGAGAGAGGTATATGCTGCCCCCAGCACACACATACCTACAAGTTACCTGTTAACAGAACAATGCTCTTTGCGGGGAAGCAGTTATGTTATTAAACCTGATAAAGTATGAGACTGCTGCTGGATTTTGGTTCACAGTATTTGTCTAGTTGCTGTTTTCAGTTGTGATATTAAATTTAGCTGTGTTTACAGAACCTCAGCTTAGGTATTGGGCCAGTCATTTGTTGGGTGGCCCGAGTGGCACAGCACTGCAGAATAGATACTAGTAATGCCATATTTCATAGGTGTGTACTTGCATTTTGTTTAAATTGTCAAAATAAAAGTGAGAAGGGACTGTTTGAAGATCATAACCACCCTTACATGGCTACTGTAATTTTTGTGTATTTTCTACTCTTCTGTCACGTGGATTTTTTTTTTAAAGTAGAGAATATGATGTCTTACTTTGCTGGCATATCTTTTCAAAGAGTAGGGCTCTTGGTGAGCAAAGAATCTCATTCTGTATTTTAAACTAGACTTCTACAAAAGATACCTATTGTGCCTTATTTTAAGAAGGATAAAATAGTATAGAATGAGAAATTACTATCATTTTGTATATAGGTACCTTTGAGTAATCTATTTATTCTAATTAATAACACTTTGCTGTGTAACAGAAATTAACACATTATAAATTGCTGTATTTCAATAAAATGTTTTTAAACGATTGAATACTCTTCAAGACAAAATTTTATATAAACAACTTTCTAACATAGAGACAGTTTGCTATTAAGGCCCTACAAATGCTTCTGATTGTGATTCTTGTATTTGTTTGTGGCAGGTGGATATGTTGAGTGAAATTAACATCGCTCCCCGGATTCTCACCAATTTTACTGGAGTGATGCCACCTCAGTTCAAAAAGGATTTGGATTCCTATCTTAAAACTCGATCACCCGTCACTTTCCTGTCTGATCTGCGCAGCAACCTACAGGTTAATTGGTTTGACTGAAACTCTTAGTTGTGTCTTTCATAGAAAATACTTTATATGCATAGTTAGTCCTATGCATGGTCTCATTTCAACCTGCTTTAAAGGTTTTAAAGCACATTGTCATTTTTAATGGTTGGATGAGATTATATTGTACATTTTAGCATAAGTACATATATTTAACCTGTATATCTATAGCATAATCTTGGAAGAGGCAGGCCAGGGAATGGACTGGTTTTCTGTAAGACTAGATTGCTGATAATCACTCTCATACCCTAAGACTCTTCTAAAATGGATTCTGATTCAGTTTGCTGTATAGAAAATGATTGAGGCTGTATTATTTTTCCAGTTTTCCCATACAAAAAGACCACATCTTTTTCCCTCTTCAATTTTTTTTTTAACTAAGTGAGGTAATGCATATTTTGACTTTATAAACCTTATTTTTGTGCTGGTAACTGTTAAAGCTTTGGTTTCCCAAGGGAAATCATATCTCTTTTATTGACGTACTCTCCTGGAACATCTGTGTGTTTGTTATATAACCATATAAAATCAAAGCAAATTTCTAAAATTTAAGTCAGAGAATATTGGGAGCAGTTCAGCTTTTCTCTGAAAGTCATAAAAAGGATTCTTAGAACTATCAGTGCGAGTAAGTCAGGAGCTTTCTGTTTTGTTCACTTAGGTATCCAATGAGCCTGGCAATCGCTACAACCTCCAGCTCATTAATGCACTGGTGCTCTATGTAGGGACTCAGGCCATTGCACACATCCACAACAAGGGCAGCACACCTTCGATGAGCACCATCACGCACTCAGCTCACATGGACATCTTCCAGAACCTGGCTGTGGATTTGGACACTGAAGGTGAGTGGAGCCAGCCGGTTCTCAGAGTCAAGTTTCCTGTGTATTTGGTCATAGTCTGGTCCTAAAAATACTTTAGGCCACAATAGAGAATTTTCTGTCAATATGATTATAGGTCTGGCTGATTATTTTAATTCAGTAGTATCTGCTCAATGCAGAAAACACAGAAAAGCATAAAGGGGGTAAAAAACTATCCAGAATCCTTACCACATCAGTTAATATTTCAGTATATACGAGTGTATTGCTGATGGTTTTTTTTTAGTGTGAAAATAAACAGTCTTTTTTACTAGCCTCTCTCTAAAGATAGGCTCACTTGTTTTGCTAGCCTGCTTTTTATTCCAGCATTATTGGTGCCTCTTTGCCAGGCAGTATGTTACATATTCCATGTGTAAAGAAAGATTAATGAATAGGACTCCCCCTACCTGCTTTGCAAAATGTTCACATTATAATTTCTGGTGTAGGCTGTATCTCGCTTGCTTGAACTACATCTTTTGGTGTTCTGTGTTCATTGTAATAGAGACCCACGCAGGTGGTGACCAACTATAGTCCTGCTTGTTTGCGCTTTTTAACTCTGCTGTGGATCCTGGAGAGGCTAATTTTAAGTATATACTGCTTGCATATTTGTGGTGATGGTGGAGGGGTCTAAGACAGCTTAAAAATCAAAGATTTAACACAGGTGAATACCACTGCATCCAGAGCCCAATAGCAAAAAAAGAGGGTAGTCTCCAAGGCAGTGTTGAAGCTCACTGTCAGTAATAGCAAACAGACACATAGCAAACAGACACAAGACAACCAAATCCAGTTAAGATGATGCCAGTTTCAAAGTAGAGACTGGGAACCCTTGGTGGGTTATTCCCAAGGTAAACCCCTTATAGAGGGACTGTGAGGTCAAAACTATTTTCATAATGAAACATTTGCTTTTTTTCAGTCACTCATTTTGTTACTAGTGTCCAGTGAAAGTTTCCAGAGGCTACATGAATGAAATACCATACTGGAACAGACTGAACAAAAGGGCAGAAATGAGAATCCAGCAGAATGTGAAACATTGACACTCTATACAATATAAAGTTTTTTGGGGGGAAATACTTAAATTTTTTAATTTACATGTTAATATGCAATAGTTCTCAAAATAGTTTTCAACTAAAAAAAATTTTAATGTGGAAAATAGTGAAGTAAAACCCACAGAAATGAAAACTCTTTGGGGGTCCAAGTCCCACTGGTTGAAACTAAAGGATAACATGAGAGCCTTTATCAGAAATCCAAACCCTAGCCAGTCAGAATGATTCAGCCTTTGAAGAACAAATTCTCGCTAAGCTATCTTAATTTCTAGGTCGGTATCTCTTCTTGAATGCAATTGCAAATCAGCTGCGGTACCCAAATAGCCACACTCACTACTTCAGCTGTACCATGCTGTACCTTTTTGCAGAGGCCAACACTGAAGCTATTCAAGAACAGATCACAAGGTAAGACAGAAGTCTGTTTTTTGGAGTTTCTAAATGGAACCTCTTCCCTTTTATTAATTCTGAGTGTTTTTTCTATGCATTCCATGTTCACTGAGTATCTGTGTTAAATACATGTGTGTTCAGGCGTGTCTGATTCTTTGAGACCCTATGGACTGTAGCCCACCAGGCTGGTTTGTCCAGACAAAAACACTGGACAAATACTGGGATTCTCCAGACAAGAATACTGGAGTGGATAGCCTTTCTTTCTCCAGGAGATCTTCTCAACCCAAGAATGGAACCCACATCTCTTGCATCTGCACAGGCAGGCAGATTCTTTACAGTTGAACCACCTGGGAAGCCCATGTGTTAAATAGTTGTGAACAAAAGGACTTGGTTTCTGCCCTCCTGAAAATTAGTCTGATGGGCACCAAAAAAAAAAAAAAAAAACCACACACACAAACAGAATTACTAATCATTGTTGAAACCAAAAAGTAGTTTTCAACACAAGGTGCCAGTATTTTTATGGATTAGGGATCTTTTCTCAAGTGTTGTTGTTAGCATATTTAACCTGAGTCCCGAAGCATCAGGCCTTTCAAAGATCATGTTAAAAAGCTTAAACTTGTCTTTATTACCTGTAGGTTGTAAGGTTTTAAGCAGGAGAAATAACAGGATACTTGTGTTTTACTAACAATAGTTAGGAATCTATTGCAGATTGCTTGGACTATATACAGCATTTGTAGATTAGGAAATGGGTACATCCTAGTGAGAGATATACAGGCAAACTTAAAGAACTGGACCAGACTTCTTAAACTTGCCTCTTCACCTATTATTAGCTTCTAGGTATTAATATTCCTTAGTTTTATATACTAAAAATTAGTATTATTAGATGTTCAGATGATAAAAGTCCTTTTAGTGATTACATATAAAGCATCAGTGAACATCCTTATACTCACGTCTTTGTTCCTGTGCTTTATTAAGTCTTTAGGATAAATTTAGAAGTACAGTCGGTTAGGTCAAAGGATGTGAGTATTTAAGCCAATACTGACTGCCATTCAGAAGAATCATCCCCCCCAGTTTACATGTGTACTAGTAGTATTAAAATTATTTCAGTATGTATTAAGTGATTATCTTCTCTATGCCATGTAGTCTATTATCTGTTTACCTTAGTTTTCTAGGCTCAGTAATGGGAAGAGGTGGGGTTCAAACCTACTTTATGTAATTCTAGGATCTATTTACGCTAACTATTCTGTATATCCACCTTCCTTTTCGAAAAGCTAATGGAAAAGTGGTCATGATCTGGTGTTTTCCTGTGCATTGATCAACTTTTTCTTCCATTCTCCAGGGTTCTTTTGGAACGGTTGATTGTAAATAGGCCACATCCTTGGGGTCTTCTTATTACCTTCATTGAGCTGATTAAAAATCCAGCATTTAAATTCTGGAACCATGAATTTGTACACTGTGCCCCAGAAATTGAAAAGTGAGTCAAAAGTAATTCTTTTCATTGTTTCAGTCTTAAGATAGGAGAAATAATCATTCGATGGCTTCAGCTTGGGTGGGTGATTAAGAAGGGAGTAGTAGCCAAAATTAATAAGTCACAAGGTTTGGTCAGGCCTGAATTTTTCTCATCAGCTTGTACTTGTCTTCATTCTTCAGGTTATTCCAGTCTGTCGCACAGTGCTGCATGGGACAAAAGCAGGCTCAGCAAGTAATGGAAGGGACAGGTGCCAGTTAGATGGAACCACATCTCTGTTGTAAATGTGTCTGCCTGGAGGTCCCACTGTACCAAGTTCATAAACTGGCTGAAGATCCTTTCAGCTCTTCCTGACTTTACCGGCCCTTTGGTTCTTGGGTATTTGCCCCAATTACTGTTTGGGTCAGCTACCTGTCTATGTGGACACGTTCCAAAGTTTAAATGCATTTTTTTGACTCTTGGCCAAAATTTAGAAGATGCTGTGAATATCATTTTGAACTTGTGTAAATATATGAAAGAGAAAACCTTTGTCTGAAACTTCTTGGGTTTGTGCAAAATGNACTTTACCGGCCCTTTGGTTCTTGGGTATTTGCCCCAATTACTGTTTGGGTCAGCTACCTGTCTATGTGGACACGTTCCAAAGTTTAAATGCATTTTTTTGACTCTTGGCCAAAATTTAGAAGATGCTGTGAATATCATTTTGAACTTGTGTAAATATATGAAAGAGAAAACCTTTGTCTGAAACTTTCTTGGGTTTGTGCAAAATGTGTTCAAGGCAAGTAGGTAAACTGGTACCTGCCCAATTTATAATGGAAGGAGCTGCTGATTCCATGCACTTGTCTGGGGGTGGGGTGGGGTGGGGGTGGGGCATAGTACCATGGCTTCTGACATTCCAGGTGTCCCAAAAAATAGCAAGAAAGCCAGTTTAAATATTGTATAACTTAAAAAAAAAATATGGACAGGGACCTTGAAAATCACCCAGTTTTTTAAAAATTGGATGTGTAGAATCTGGTATGCTAGGAACATGTGCAGAGTTCACATTTGAGATCCCATGGGTTTTTTATTTTACCTCTTCCCCACATGTACAGCTTGCTGCTGGGAGAGCCATCATTTTCTCTTTCCTGCTGGAGAACACACCCTCTTGGGCCCTGTGAGATACTTTTTATAAAGGGAAGCCAAACCAGGCCTAAAGCTCCCCCATCTCTCATTACAGTGACTTGTAAATTGTGCAGAAAGGAGCCAAATAGTATGAATTGCCCTTCCCCATTATCCCAATGAATGGCCATACAGGCTGAGTTCACCAACCAAGTCAAAAGGACCAATACAGCCCCTTTTGTAAGGATTTTGAATGTTTTATAAGTGTATTGGTCCATGTGTTGTATTTTGTAGCCTTTCTAGTTCCTGGACTTTAGCCTCCCTACTTCTTTTATGTCAATGCATACTATAGTCAAACATTAAAGTTATGACACACACGAGTCCACTGTGCCTTTCTCAGTAGCAGCCAGTGCTGGTGGTGAGGAGGAAAGTGGACCACCCAGCCTTCCCATTGGGGAACACCAACTTTTGCTGAATGCCAAGTTCTTCCACTCCCAATGTAGCATCTTTAAGGAAGTGATTTCTGTGTAGTGTTTTCCTTTTCCTTTCTAAAAGTTAATTGCACCAGGTTTCTGTGGTTAAGTTCAAAATGCCAGTTTTAAAAAATAGACCCTCATAGTGTTTTGATATAAAATTTTTAAAAGGAATAGGAGTAGGTACGTATTTTATATTTATCCCACTTGAAATATATACAAGATAAATAGAAGTCTTACATGGGGGCTTGTATGTCATTGGTATCTTAGGCTGCTAAGGAATTAAAATAACCGCTCAGAGTTCCAATAACATAGCTTACTCAATCCTCCAACAGGAAGTTTTTTAAAAAAGGGAAAGTGGTTGCTCAAGATAGACCTACCAGGTCTACTTTCAAGCTCCATGTTATTAAATGCTAGACTACAACAAAATGTGTCACTATCACATTTCTGCTTTGGTTCAAACTTGATAACAGTTACAAAGTTTATCAGTAACAGCAGCAATTCACAAGTCTACTGCTCCTGATCCTTCAGCATGTCACCCTTACCTTGGAGTTCATCCTATTTTGTTAACAATTTCACTACTTTTCCTTTTGGTATTAGTACAAAACACAAAGCAAAAGATCCAAATTTTACTTCTTTCCAAGCATCAGTGCATTCTAGCTTAGCATGAAGTTCCTCTTCGGGATACGCCTTCAGGCAGAAGGGAGCCTGCTAACGTGTCAGCTCCAACAGCCGATGTAGAATCATCTTCTGACCGTAACGCACCTGTAAGGCTTGCTGTTCCCTCCAGCTAAGTGCCGCATAGACCTCCTTGTTGCTGAGTAAATCTTGCTCAGTTTTCAAGTCTGTGGCATAGGTTTGCAGGGTCAACAAAACACTGTCCCGAAGAAGCTGTCTCCATGATGCTTTGAGTTTGGGGATATCTGTGATTGTCAGGCTGTTGTCTTCACTTTTATCATCTTCCCATCCATTCTGGTCTTTAAACTCTCTGAACTCTTCAGCAGACATGCACAGTACCTAGAAGCAACCATGGGGCCCTTTGAAGTAGGATGTAATAATTGCATGTTTCTGAAACTGATTCAGAGAAGCTGGCCTATCCCGGCAGCATTTGCGTATACTCTGTCCAGGCCACCTTTCCTCTCATCTAGCTCTAAATACTCATTCTGAGCATTTACCTTGAGGGTAGCGGCCAGTTCCTCTTCAGTCAGTACCTCTTCACGCCCAATCACGAAGGCTCCCTCTTCCCCTACCATCTCCAATTTGCATAAGAAATCCCAGCGTTCATACAGTAGGAGCCTTTCAGCTTCAACTTTTGTTCCTACAGATAGAAAAGTAACGGTGTGAAAGTCTTGGTAAACCCAAAACCTCATTTCTCCTTAGTCCACGAAAAGGGGGCAAGGATAGACACATAGACCAGTGTGAGTTAAACCACTCACCCTGTAACGCGGCTTCACGAACAGTCACCATCTGAATGTCAGCTGTGTCATTTGTGTTGTCAGGATATGGTTCAGCAAAACCATACATGTGAATCAGTTGCCAGTTAGCCATTTGCCCGTAAGTATTGAAGATCTCATGGCCTTTAGGTATGGGCTGAATGGCCACCATCCGAAGACAAGTCTGGGGTGGAAGGGTTCAGAAGCTGGGGTCAAGCCCTTTCCAGGCCACCCCTAAGATGACTTTGCTCCTAGGAAAGTATAGTTCCCTCCAACAGGTACAGTTCAGCGATGAGACTGATGCTGTACCTACCAACATTCTACTATTAGGATCCTGTGCTGTAGATTAAAACAAATGAGGCTTGTAAAAGTCTAAGCCCAATGCTTTAGTAGGTGAAACCTCTGCTCAGTCATCTCAAGCACTTCAAAAAGTTGCTAGCTTAAGAACGACTTCCTGGTGGTCTTAGTGGTTAAGACTCCAAGCTTCCACTGCAGCAAAGTATGGGTTCCATCCCTGCTTGGGGAACTAAGATCCCATGTGCCGCACAATGCAGCCAAAAAACCTAGATCAAAGGAAATTCACTGGTGGTTCAGAGGTTAGGATTCAATCCCTGGTTGGGTAACTAAGATATGCGCAGCTCTGCCCAAAAAAAAAAAAAGACCAACAAAAAAACCACAACCCAGATCAAAGTAGGAACAGCAAATGGAGACAAGGTTTTAAAAATAACAGCCATTTCCTAATTTTTAACTCCTTAAACTTACATCTTTTCTTGCAACTTTCCACTTAGCAAATAGAACAGATATAAACAGTGTTGGTATCATCTTAAACCCTTTCTTAGGAACATCCCTTCTTCTGAAAAGTACTGATGCTATCTATGGCTGTTCCAGATTGTTGTCCAAAGGGCCCTGACACAATCAGCTCACTGGCACTGCACAGAACAGACCTAAAGCACCAAAATAGCTATGGCACAGGTTTAGCAGAGGATTAACCCCACCTTCCCTTGAGGGCTTTAATTTGTGTTCAAAGAACTTCACTGTAATATGCAAGCAGAGTACACTGCGGAGGAACTAATTTCACCTACTCATTTCTAGCATGAGGAGAACTGAGCCCATTTGGCTCAACTGCCAGGCCAGCATGAAGACATTGGTTCGATTCAAATGCCCAAGCATCAAGGCACAGAAACAAGAACTGGGAGGGATCCACTCACTGGAGAGTATTCTAGATTGGCATTGTGATTGGCTAAATGGTTTAGTATGTCTGCAGCAGGCACCATCAAAGGGGAGTTTGGCTCCTTTTCATCCTCCTCTTCCTCCAGTGGTTCCTGAAAGCTGCCACAGAGAGAACTTGGCTAAAGCCCAGTGTTGGGGTGGGGCTCACTGTTCTTTCCTTTCTGGTCACTCAACAGAGCTCTAAAGAAGAGGGTCCTTTGCAAGGCTCTACTCACTGACCTGTAGGCCATCACAAGAGCCACGAGCTGGCGGTAGAGTTCCAGAGACCGGACCCTGGGGCTGAAAAGATCGGGGTGGGCGTCCATGAAGGGCAGCACAATGGAATAATACTCGTTGCGGATGTTGGCCAAATCCTTCTCCACGGCCTCGGGTACGCCTGTGCCCTGCAGCAATCGCCGGCGCTCCTCCTCTGGCCTGCAGTGACACCCCCACCCGGGTTCTTCACCCAATCTACCGAGACTAGCGCTTGGCACCCGAGTCCCAAGGGCAAGCGGTTCGAGCCAGGCTACGTACGGTGTTGGCGCTCCCCAGCCCCTCCTACGGCTCTCACCAGAACATGGGGTGCTCCAAGCGGCCCAGCTCGGGCCAGAGCGCAAAGTAGGGGCTCCAGGGCGAGGCCGAGGCCTGCATCTCGTGGAGTAGCGCCAGCAGCAGCGGCACCCAGCCCGACTGGCTCTGCAGCGCGCCTCGCTCTGGAGGAGACACGGAGATTAGGGACCCCGCGGGCCCAACTCGGCATCTCTCCACCCCTGTCGGCGTGCCCACCTCGTTCCAGCACGCCGCTGATGGAGCAGGTGTGCTGCGACAGGAGCGCGGCCCGCGGCACCGCAAACAGCAGTTCACCGGGCTGCACGCTCTCCCGGGCCACCATGCCGTAGCCGGCCACCGTGCCGTGCCGGCTCACCGCCACCTGAGCAGAGAGAACGGCCGCTCAGAGCTGGCCCGCGCCCGCTTCCCCGCTGCACCCACCTCCCCCAGTCCCCCTCTCACCTTGGGACTCAGCTCCAGTCCCACCCGCTGGCACCAGCTCAGGAAGCTGGCCACCGGGGCCGGGTCGTCGTCGCTGCCCGCAGGCCCGGCCACCTAAGACAGGCAAGCGCAGTGGCGCGGCCCCGCCCGGGAGAGCTCGATGGGGGCGGAGAAGAGGGCGCGCGCGCGGAGGAAGGCCCGGGGTTGGGGACGGGACGCGAAGAGCGGCGAATGATCCGCGGCAGGGCGCGGAGTGCACGCGCCAGGAGGGCGGGAGAGTGGCGTGGCGCGGTGGAAAGGGGTGCACCCGCGCCGCCCGCCGTGACTTACCCGCCGGCGCTTCGCCTGGGTCGCCATGGTCCGAAGGCGCGGAGCCTCCCGGGTCGGTAGACCAGCACCGGCGCTTCCGGCGTCGGGGGGGGCGGGACTTTCGAGGGCGGGGCCTATGTCCCCACCCCGGACCACGTGAAGTTCATTTCGCCTTCGCACTAGACAAGCAAGGATTTGCACTCAGCAGAGTCGGACACTACTGAAGCGACTTAGCAGCAGCAGCAGCTTATGAACTGTGGTGTTGGAGAAGACTCTTGAGAGTCCCTTGAACTGCAAGGAGATCCAACCAGTCCATCCTAAGGAAATCATTCCTGAATATTCATTGGAAGGACTGATGCTGAGCTGAAACTCCAATACTTTGGCCACCTGATGCGAAGAACTGACTCATTGGAAAAGACCCTGATGCTGGGAAAGATGGAAGGCGGGAGAAGGGGACGACAGAGGATGAGATGGTTGGATAACATCACCGACTCAATGGACATGGGTTTGAGTAGGCTCCGGGAGTTGGCTATGGACAGGGAGGCCTGGCGTGCTGCAATCCATGGGGTCGCAAAGAGACGGACACGACTGGGCGACTGAACTGAACTGATGTCATCCCCGCTGAAAACATCTTTGAGGCCAAGTGTCCGCAGCAGCAGTCCGCAGCTGGGTTTAGAAAACGTGCGATTGGGTGCATGAAGGCGTGTCCTTTTGCCGCCTTGAGCGTGATCTGAGCCAGGCACAACGCTTTCCCGCTTAGGTCTCTTGACAGCAGGGGTGAAAGCCCGGTTGAAGTGCAAAATCTGGTTTCTGGATGCGAAGGGAAGGCCTCGCGAGAGGTCGGCTGGGAGCGCGAATAGAGCGGTTTGCGCACCATTTCGTGGGGAGTGGGCGGGGCTCCCCAAACTAGAACAGACCCTGTCTTTCTTCTGCAAAGCAGAAGGAGGGGTTTGCTTTTATTTACTTGGTTCTTTAGTAACTGACAAACAGCAGGATAGTGAATGAATCAGAAATGGTGGTTAAACACGGGGAAATAGGTCGTTAAATTTAAGAAATTAAAGGCAGCGAATACAGAAATTACAGATCTGGGTTTCGAAGTCAATTACTGCCAAGGTCAGCTCCCACTTTGGTCTCTTGTTAGGGCAAATTCAGTTTTCTCAGCTGTGAAACTAGGATAATTAATATCTACCTTGTGGAATGTGACAAGATCTGGAAATACAGAGACAGATAGAAATGCCTGTCTTCACTATAAACGTTCAACCCTACCTAAAACCCAGGAAGCACCAGCCTCACCAGCTTATACTTCCGCTTTCAAAGCTTCCCACGATGGGCACAGCATCACCATACTCAAATTCTTCTTATTACTTTATTAGTTTTTCAGCACAGTTAACTCTTTCTACATTGACAGGGAGTTTTGTTTTACATTTTGTCATCTCAAAGTCTCATGACATCAGCCACCAGAATACACAAGAGTAGGCTCTTCACTTTGTACAGAGAGGAAAATAATAAATTCCATTAAAAGTTCACTTTGACCAAAGACACAACCTCCAATGGAAAGCCACACGCAGGGGTACCCAATATACATATATATATATAATGTATAGATATTTATAGATATCTCATCTGAAAGAACACAGAAAAGAAATCCAAGTTTCACAGCGCTGTCTACAGTAAGGGATTAATTCTACCAGCTTTTCAGTCACATTTGCTATTCAGAGGAAGCACGCGAGTGAACAGAACTGGGGGCAGACTAACACTCCACTGGGCTCTAGAGCAGTCTAGAGTGATGGCTTAAGAGTATAGAAGGGGGTGACATGTGCAGAGGAAATGTGGATGCAGGTGTCCCCTCAGCCCCACACGCACCCATCCCCCTCCATAGTCCTGCATTTTTCATTGCCCTCTCTTTGCTCATTTGGGGGCTTATGGCAATTGATTTAGGCTCAGAGACAAATGGCTTCTGGTTTCCGGGCCAGGAGATTCTACCTGTTAAGGTGGGTAGATAGGAAGTATATGGCACAGTGCTGGGCTTCAGGTGACAGGAAGGGGCTGGGGTGTGTGAGGAGCCTTGCTCTTCTGCCTGGCCCTTGTTCACTTCTGGAAACGCTGCCTCCCAACCCTGGACCCAGCAAGCCCCAGCCTAGGCCTCCTCTACCTGCCTAGGATGGTGATGTGGGGCTACCTTGGGCCAGTTTTCTCCACATGGGCTCAGTGACGCCCACGTGAAAGGCTGGCATAGCTTGATGAGAACTCTCTCTAGAAACGTTTCTAGTGACCTTGGCCACGCTGCTGCTGACTGAGCTGTCTTCCATGGAACCTGGGGGCACAAAGGGGGGTCTCTGAGGGAACTCTATAGGAACTCTGAGCCGCCACTGTCTGCAGGCTTCCAAAAGCAGTCGCTTCCAAAAGCAGTCACTACGAAGTTCTCAGAAGTGCACTCAACACCCAAAGGCTATCCCAGCCTTTAACCTCAGCCCCAGTCAGCTCCCTATGGAGGCAGAAGACCAGGTGACGTTCTGCCTCAGGGCCTTGGCTCAGCAACGGGCCAGGGCCAGGAGTGTGGGGCTGGAAGGGACAGTCTGTGGGGTTTCTGCCCTCCAGGTCCTCCGTGTTCTGTCTTCCTCAGGCGAAGCAGCCCCCTTCAGCCCCTGCCTGCCTGGCCCTACGGCACCAGGCCTGCCAGGGGAGCACCCACTAAACTGCTGCCAGGGAGTAGCGCCCCCTTGTGGCTTCTGTTCAGACGATTGTCATAGGTGCTAAGACCAGAAACAGACGTGCTCGGTGTTGGGGCTGCAGGGGAAAAGGGCTGGCTCCTGGTTCTCACACCAGTGCACGAGCTAGACCCCGTGTTCCTGCTCGCCCAGCACCCACCACCTCAAAACCTCCTCCCCATCTTCAAACCTGCCTGGCCCGGGGGGTCAACCCATGCTTTCTTTGACCCAGGATGTTATCCTGGATCCTGGTCAGAGGAGGACTCTGAGTCTTTTCTGAGCTAATCCCCTTCCCTCCCTGGAACAGTGCCCTTACTGTGCCTGGGCCTTGGGGAGTTGGAAGGGAGGGACTGACTCAGCCAAGTTAACGAGGTGCGTGAGGGGAATGAGGGGGGGAGGAGTGAGCCCCTCAAACCATCTGGAGACTGTTCCACTGCAGCTACTAGACGAATCCCCTCTTCTTTTTAAACAAAAATAACCCCATTTCCTCCCCTTCGCCCTCACAAAAATAAACTAAAGGGGAAATGAGCCGCGAAAGGGTGGCCATGGGACGTCGATGTGGGTGGGGGGGCGAGTGGGAGTCTTCACGGGACCTGGGGCTTCAACAGGACACCTCCATGGTGTGGTTGACCTGGCCCAGCCCCTCGCTGCTCTCCGAGTGGGTGCAGGCCTGCGGGCGGCTGCCGTCCACCGAGCTGGCGCTGGTGAGGGACGCGGTGCGAGAGCGGGCAAGACGGGTCATGCTGGCCGAGGGCACTGCAGACAGAGAGGGCACCGGGGGTGAGGACTGGCCAGCGGGGCGGGCACGGGCATGTGGGAGAAGGGAGAAGGATTTACGCAAGCAAAGCGGCCAGCGAGACCCGTTCTTCCGACGAAGGCACGGAGGCCCATCCGCAGCCAGGGCTCTACGGTCATGCAACGCCAGCGAGAGGGAGTGCGCCCAAGGGGCGGGGGCCACAGGGGCCGGCAGGACCCTCCTCACAAGAGCGGGCCAGAGCTGTGGCCCAACGGCGCAGCAGCTCATGACCGACCAGGTGTCCTTGAGGCCGGGGAAGGATGGGACGTTCTTTCTAATTCTGCTTCCCTCAAGAGGACAATGGGGCTGGGCGGGGCGATCAGTTCTGTAAAGAAGGGCACGGTGTGGTAGCCTCAGACGGCCCTTAGTCCATCATTCAGAGAGTCACACAAGTGAGATAAACTCGCAGGGAGCAAATGCTTCCTTCCTGACCTCCGCCGGCCACCTGTCCAGCTCAGGCGTGGCTTGCCCCTGACCTCAGGGCTGACACCTCTGGGAGGGAGGTCCTGGCTCCAACTGCCAGGGCTCAGGGCCCCGGGGAACCTAAAAGCACGACTCTTCTAAAGCCTGGCCACTCGGAGCCCTAAACGGGATAGAGCCCACAGAAAAGCAGCAAAATGCGGCTTGGCTGCAGCACTGCACAGAGGGAGGAGCAGGGGGCCGGGCGACGGCGGCGGGCGGGGGTCCATGCATCGGGGAGGGGCTGTGGGGCTACCTGCTCCTCCACTCAGCCTTCGGTCCTTCAAGTATGCAACTAAGAGAGAAGACAGAGCCGGGGGCGGGGTGGGGGAGACACAGAACACGGTGAAGAGGTCGGGCGAGGCCCGGGCGTTGACATGGGCCGGAGAGGAGAGGAGGGTACAGAGAGGCTGGGGGAAGGGCTGGAGCCTCAGGGGGGCCCCTCCTGCCCCCCATTACTGCAGCGGCCCCAGGAGGAGCCACTGATGTCAGTCTGCCCCGAGGAGCCCAGAGAGCAGGGTGGGCACTCATCCGCCTCCGCTTCTCCAGCCCGGGCTGCAGTCCTGGGGGCTCTGCCAACAGGCCTTTGAGGACACCTAACCCGTTCCCGCACCCTCACCGCTCCACTGGGCTCAGTGTCCCCGCAGACAGAGGCCCATGCGTGCGTGCTCAGTCGTGTCCGACTCTTTGTGACCCTGTGGACCATAGCCCGCCAGGCTCCCCTGACCATGGGATTCTCCAGGCAAGAATACTGGAGCCAGTTGCCATATCCTCCTCCAGGGCATCTTCCCGACCCAGGGATCGGACCCAGGTCTCCTGCATTGGCAGGTGGATTTTTTTCCCACTGAGCTGCCTGGGAAGCCCTGGATAGAGGCCTGTATAATCTCTCAAATCTTCCCAGGTCTTGAGCTGCCTGGTGGTATTCCTCCCAGGGCCCAGAGAACAGGTCCCGGCCCCAACAAGTACCGCTTACCCACCCGTCCCAGCCATGTTCTCCAGGCATCTCCGTGGCTCTGTGTCCCTGCCGGGTCTCATTGTGGGGCTTGGCCTCTCGTTGCCCCACTTGTCCCCAGACAGGCTGGCAGGGGTCCCAGTCCCCTGGAGGCTGGGAGGAGTTCGATTCCTGGCTGGACCCCCCCGGTCTTTCCCTATAGGCCTGTCCTCCCAAGGAGACACAAGCTCCAGAGACTGAAGTGGAGGGGGAAGAAAACAAATTCAGGGAGAGGAAGTCTGCTTCTAGGAGGAGAGCCAGGCATAAGGGGGAGACGGGAGGAACTCAGGGGATACACCTGTGTCACTGAAGGGCCGTGTGTGCATGTGGGAGAGGCTCATGAGCAGGGTTTCATCCCTGCACGAGGGAAAGCTGGAGGCGGCAGGGAGCCGGTTCCACCCACACACAGGCCCTGTGACCTCGGGGTCTTCAGGTCTGCTGCCCCCAGGCTTGGCTGCTTTCAGCTCTCCTCACACCCAGATGGCATCCCGTGCCTTCCCCAGTTCCCAGACTCCAGGCCCACTTCTCTGCTGCCCCTTGCACCATCCAGCACCTTCCCAGCCCTTCTCGGGTGCTGGAGGCCCAGCTGGGGGCATGGTATGGATGACTCACCCCCAGGCAGACTTTCCTAGCAGGATTCAGCCCCAGGCCTGGGTCCCCTAGGGCTGGGAGAACCCCCGCCCCCCCCCACAACAGGCCCAGTGCCCCAAAGCCTCCCTCTCCAAGAGCACAGGAGGGCAGGGATCGGCCTGGGATCACCAAGTTAACAGCCTAGGCGAAGATGCCCTAGAAGTCCCAAGGCACAGCATCCGGCCCTGGAAAAGGACTCATGCTCACAGGCCCACCTGCTGCCTGCTCCCTAGTCAGCGGGGTGTGGTGGGGGGAGTACACTTACTGTAGCCCATTCCTTGCAGGAAGTATTTGAAGGCTTCAGTCAGCTTCCCGGGCTGCAGGACAAGGGACAGGCACAGGGTCTGATTGGCGGCCTGGGATTCGGGCAGTGGGGGGTCCTGGGCGGGGGGGGGGGGTCCCGCCGGGGGTCCCGCCCACCCTGGGCCAGGTAAGGGATGGTAGGAGGGCCAAGAGTCTCACCTGTGTGACCTGGGGGAGACCCCCGGAATCTGCCATCTGCAGGGAAAAGAGGGGGTGAACTGAACAAGGGGCACCTCCCACGACACCTTGCCTGTCCCTTGCAAACCTGGGCAGGTCCCCTGATCAGACACATCATCCTGCTCCGCCTTGGCTAGGACCCCTCCCTGCAGGGGGGGGCCCATGGGGGGAGGGGGAGGCCTCACCTTCAGGAAGGTTGTGGTGGTTGGATCCAGTTTGGAGTTGCACTCGACCTGGGGACAAGGAGCAGCTTCATTCAGCATGGTGAGACACCTGACAGTGTCAGGGGCGCCCCCCTGCCCCAGGTGCTAAGGCAGGTTCTCTCCCCAGGGCTGGGAGACAGGGAGAGAGTGCAGGGGGCAGACACAGGCCAGCCAGCACCTCCCTGGGCACCTTCGGAAAGGTCAAGGTCCTGGGGATCTGGAAGCAGCTTCCTGAGGGCCTGAGACCCTCTGTTCCACTCACCACTGCTGGTGGGGTGGGGGCTGGGCCCAGTCCTCACAGGGAGCCAGGGCGACCTCCGCAGGAGAGGCTGGGAAACCATCAGGGACCCCAGGAGTCGGGGGTCAAGGTGAGGGAGGGCCGAAGGTTTGCAGGAGACCTGAAGCCTCTGAAGCTGTGGCCCTGCCTGAGTTAAGACAGCAGGCACAGCCCCACCCCGCTCCCCCGGCCCTTGGGCACAGTCTGGTGCACACTGGGCAGGGGGGCTTCCCTGGGCATTTCTGAACCCTGGCTTTCTGTGCTAAGGGGGACACGAAACCCCCAGGCTGCCTGCTGTCAGAGTTCCAACAGGAGAGGTGATACATGGTCGCAGATGTAATGGGGATATGTGCTCCTGTGCTCACAGATTATTTCATAACCAATGAATCAGATTTTAGAGAAAAGAAAGGTCTTAGTCTCTGGGCCTAAAATGAGTCGAGACTGCAGAGGGGCTGCACTGCTGTGGGGTGGGCAGAGGGAATCAGCGGCCTGATCCCGGCTCCAGGGCCCTCCTGTCTCCAGGCTTCCCTCACCTGAAGGATGGGGTGGCTCCGGGCGGAAGTGCATGGCAAGATGGAGGGAAGTGGGATGAGGAGCCTGGCAGCCAGGGCCCACCCCAAGGCTTTCCAGGGGCTGGGTCAAGGATTGGCCTTGCGGGCTGGGAGCAAGTGACCCCTTTACCCTTGCCTCCCACCCGCACCTGGGCACGATCCTCACTCACCACGCCATCCTCGGCAGGTGCGTTATCCCCGACCACCAGCATCACGGGGCAGCTGCAGGCACAGAGGAAGAGGGCCGTCTGGCCTGGGCACCGGGGCAAGGTGGGGGGCAGTGTGTGCAAGGGCCAGGTAGGCTGGAGAGGGAGGGCCACTCACCGGAGCGTCTTGGCGTTGGGCACTGTCCCAGGCCGGTTAATATCTAGGTCTCTGCGGCTGCAGGGGGAGGCATAGGCGGGCATCCCAGGACGGGATCCCCGGGCGGGGTGTTGGAGCGTGTCCCCGAGCCTGACCTGCTATATTTCAGCCATACCCAATCCCTCCACATGGCAATTACGGCCCAACACCCCTCCAGGTGCCGGGCTGGTCCCAGACTTGGGGCTCACGCTGCGGTGTCTCGACTGGGAGACAGATCCTCATGGATGCCATTGGTGAAAGGGGGAGACAGGGGCCTGAGGGCCTTGGGCCCCCGCATGTGACTTCTTCCCAGACTCCCCAGCTCACGCCAGGTGGGCTCTCACATTTGGCCGTCATCACGGGCTGTGACCACCACTGTGCTGGGAGTCCTGGGCCTTAGAGGGAGGCAGGCTGGGGCTCCTCTCCCTCCCCAGTGTTTCTCTAGCACCATGCACACAGCAGGGGCTCAAGAAATATTTGTAGGAAAAAAGAGAAGGAAGGACGTGCCAGCGGGAGCTGCAGGATACTCCCCTGCAGGACTAACCCCAAGGGGCTCCACCGAGCGCTTCATCCCGCCTCCTCTCCACTTTGGGCTGGCTGTCAGCACTGAGGCTCAGGGTGGTGGGGGCAGGGGTGGTGCCCACATCCCCCACTGCTCCTGCCAGCGATGCCAGGGGTGGAGGAGGAGCGGACAAGCCCTGCCTGCCCTCTGCCTCTCCAGGGGTGTGACCCTGGGCAAGAGGTCACCCCTCTCGGAGGCTGGATAGTCTGCTCTTCTGCCAGCCGGCCAGGAACCGCCTCCTCCCTCGGACAGCTGAATCAGGGATCCCCCAGCTATGTGAGCCCTCCCGTCTTGGTGCTGCCATCCGGTCCCCCCGCCGCCCATACCTGTTGTACATGTTCCAGAAGAGCTGCAGGTTGGCCTGGTTCACCACGTTCGAGATCTGCTGCCGGTAGCTCTGCACCAGCTCTGTGTTGCTCACCAGCTCCTCCTGGATTCCGGGGGACAGGAGGAGGGGAAAGGGGCGGTGAGCGGCATCCACCGAGGGGAGCCACAGACAGAGCCGTCAGAGTGGGCATCTCAGAGCAGCCCTTGGCCCAGCCCCAGTGACGGTGGGGACGGGGAGGCAGCAAGACTCGCGCCCATGACCTTCAGAGGCGAGGGAACCCCTCCCAGTCCTCGGTGCCGCAGTCTCCGGGCTCCCCACAGGGCAGGGGGGCGGCAGCTCAGCTCAGATGCTGCATCCACTGCCGATCCCCGCCCCGCCCCGCCCCAGCCAGGCTCTTCGGGAGGTTCCTAGCCCGGCCACCCCACTCCTGCATGAGGTCGTCCCGCACACCCTTACCTGGCTGAAGAGGTGGGATAGCACCGTGTCGGGTAAAGTGCTGGTCAGGCCGGAGAGCTGCGGGCCGGGCGGAGGCCAGTGTAAGTGACGCCTCGCACGACCCCCGGCTCCGGCCACCACCCCCCCCCCCGCCCCTTCCGCTCCCGGCTCCACCCCGCCCCACCTCCGGTTCCGGTCCGCCCCCTGCTCCGCCCCCCTCCAGGTGGCCCGCGCTTACCTTGGTGGCCGCCCAGTCGATCCAGCCTTTGCCGTTGGGGTCGATGTTCATCAGCACCAGCCCCTCCACCAGGTCGGGGAAGATGAGCTGCCGTGAGAGGGAGACAGGACTTGAGGGGCGGGATGGGGTGCAGGGAGCCCCAATCTTTCCAGCTAGAAAACGGACTGTAAAGTTCCAACCCTCCCTGTCTCGTGGGCGGTGGGGGGTGGTAAGGGTCTGAAGAGGAGGACGTGCTCTGCAAGGGCTTCCAAGGTGCAATCGATGACCAAGTGCCTTCAGCTGAGGACTTGCGCCCCTTCCAGCCCTGCTCGTCCTCCTCTCCATCTGGAACTTTTCACAATCCTTTTATTTGGAATCTATGCCTGTATCACAGTTTTTCAGCTTTTAAATATATCTTTGAAGAGGTTCCCTCATAGCTCAGTTGGTAAAGAATCAGTCCGCAATACAGGAGACCCCAATGAGATTCCTGGGTCGAGAAGATCCCCTGGAGAAGGGAAAGGCTACCCACTCCAGTATTCTGGCCTGGAGAATTCCATGGACTGTATAGCCCATGGGGTCACAGAGTCAGACACGACTGAGCGACTTTCACTTGAAGAGGTTACTATTGCAACACTGAGGACTAAACATCTTCAATAAAATATTGTTTCTTTGCTTTCACAGAAAAAGCCCTCGTGAAGAAACTGAGCTTTCCAAGGCCTGTTCTGTGTTAGACATTGTAAAAAGAGTCAGACACGACTGAGCGACTTTCACTTGAAGAGGTTACTATTGCAACACTGAGGACTAAACATCTTCAATAAAATATTGTTTCTTTGCTTTCACAGAAAAAGCCCTCGTGAAGAAACTGAGCTTTCCAAGGCCTGTTCTGTGTTAGACATTGTAAAAGAGACTGGAGTTTTCTGTTTGACTGTCTGCCCGTGCTTAGGAGAAAATGGTAATCTATACATACTGCGGTTGTCTGGGGTGGCAAGGAATGACCGACAGTCAACAAGGTGGTTAAGTACTGCAGTCGAAACTGGAGTTGAAAATTCTTGGTCAGTTTGTTTTATTCTTTGTTTTGAAGAAAGAAATACTTTGAGGCCTAAAAATTAAGGTTTTCTTTTTAGAGATGGAAAGCTTGTGGGCTCCTCCTGCCTCACATGATGTTTCTGAAATCTGACTTTTTAAAACCTCAAACTTAACGTAAGTGTAATTTTTGGTTAAAAAATGATTCATGTTTAAGTATTACTCTAATTAGTGAATGAGGAATTAAGATAATCCTTACTTAGTGGCTCATTAGTTGTATAGCTTTTGTTGGTTTTGGATAATGGTTTGAGCAACTTACGGAGTATAGTGTTTTAAGGAAATGTATGAAAAAATTAACTTCTTTTTTTTTTTTTTAAGATAATTTCCTTGGAGGAAAGAAAGAAAAAAGGACTTTTCTAAGTAAAGAGGAAGTAGAGGGAGGAGGAGAGGAAGAAAGAACACAGAAAGTTCCTGCAGGGTTGCCCCTGGTGGGGACCAGTCCTGGGATTAGCTGGGCCTGGGGGTGGTGGTGGGTAGACTTACTGCAAACTTGGCCAGCACATATGCTCCGGCTCCCACTCCGATGCCAATCACGTACTTGAACCTGACAGAGAGCATGCTGGTCACTCTAGGGGTTTCTTTTCCTGTGATGGCCATCCAGAGCAGGCCTAGCCATAGCCCCGAGCCCTCAGCTCGAAGCTGCTGGCTCTGTGGCGGTGGTGGGCAGGGACTCACCCAAAGTGCTGTACCACACTGGGGAGCATGGCGGCCAGCTGCTCCATGGAGGGGAACTGGTACCTGCAAGTGGAGCAGGAAGTCAGGTCCAGGGCAGCTGGAGGTAAGGGGGACCTAGAGAAAGCTGGGGGTGGGGCGGTCCTGGCACCTACCCCTGAGGAAACTGTGACGCCCCCACCTGCTGGCCGGGGGCATCCACGTGGCACACCACAAAGTGCTTGGTGATCTCCTGCATGTCCTCAAAACTGAAGAAGGTATTGAAGCACAGCTTGTCTGCAAAGACACAGCTCTCAGCTCTGGCTGAGCCAAGGGACCAGGGAAGTGGGGGGAAGGGATGGGGGAGATGGGGAGGCCCATGAGGCCCGTGGGTGCTGGGAGGGAGGTCGAGGCAGAGGTGATGATCAGCCTCATGGTTCAGCGGGGAAACCAAGACCCACATGGCTGGAGGCATAGAGCTAAGCGTGAGTGGGGATCCACGCAGCCCTGTGGGGAGGGAGGGGGCCTCACTATTCCTGCAGACCCAAGGCAGAGCAGGGCACACTTACGGTTGAGCCCCACGTCATGGTAGGTAAGGATAGCCGGGCGGTTCCCCTTGGGGGAGCCCCGGATCACCACGTGCAGAAGGCCGTAAGGCGTCTCGATGTCATGTTCCTGAGGGGAGAGACTGTGCTGGACCCTCTGGGCAGCCCCCCACTCCTGGCTCTTCTGGGAAACCAGGCTGGGGAGCAGCCTGGGGGCTGCTGGGCCTATGGTGGGACCTTCACCCCTCCCCCCATAGGGTGAGCATCCCCTTCTCATCACCCCCAGCTGCCCCCAGAGAGGACAGACCAGAGGGTGCATCCCTCCCCACGGGTGTTCAGCACAGGGGCAACATAAACTGGGCTGTACGTGAACATTCCAGTGTCCTCCGCAAACCAGCCAGCGGGGCGGCCCAGCCCAGCTGCACTCAGCCCCCCAGGGTCCAGTAAGGCCCATTTTTCCCCATCTCACTGCAGCCCTCTGGGTCATCTCTGCCATCCCCACCGAGTCCCGCCCTCATCATGTTCCCCCTGGACTCAGAACCCTGCAAAAGGGCCGCAGCCCACCTAGAATCCACGGTGAAGACCCCGTGCCAGCCAGTCCAGCCGCCCACCCCCACAGCTGTTCCTGTTTCCACCCCCAGGCTCTTGCTCCTGACTCTCTGAGATACCCAAGGCCTCCCTCAGGCAGGGCCAGGCTAGACACCATCCCCTCCCCCAAAGGCCTTCTGCAGTGGCAGCTCTGGGCTCCTCCTGGGTCCACCCCCTTGGGTTTGCTGCTTGAGGTCATCAGTCCTTCAGGAAGCAGGAGCTGAGTGCTGCAGGTTCAGGACCCGCTCTGCCCCTTACTGTGTGACTCTGAGCGGGACACACACCTCTCTGTGCTTCAACCACCTCTTTCTGAGCCATCTCATGGGGGTTCAGGGAGAACTAGATGAGCTGATACCTGGTCCCAGAAAGGGGGCTGCCATGGGTGGGCGCATCCCCTGAGCCCTGCTGGCTGGTCTTCTGGGAATTGGTCCCTCTTGGCCACTCACGGGCAGACTCCCAGAGGGTCTGTCAACACTGAATAAACAGCCCTGCCCTCTCAGGGAGAGTCTTGGGGACTGCAGGAGGTGCGTGGTCCCTCCCAGGGAGTTGGAGGTTGGGCTGAGGTCAAGGAGAATCACCATGTGACTGAGCACCTACTGTGTGCCAGGTGTTATGCGAGACAGAAACAGCACTTTCCCCACCTTTTACATGGAGTACACTCATATTCAGAGAGAACCAAAGTTTCTGCCTCCAACAAGAAAGGGGAGGCTTAGGTGACCGGCCTTCTTGGGTCAGGGCTCAGAGGACCACTGCCTGGCCCCATCTCCAAAAGGGAAGGACTGGTGGTGCCAACCCTGGGGCCCAAGGCCACACCCCGGGAGCCACACTTCTGGGTCCACGGCAGCCTCTGCTCGGCCCAGGCCTGTCCTTCTTCAGTAGCACTTCCTGCTCCCTGACCAGACACTTTTCATGTACTTTCTGTTTACTCACAGAGGAGGAAACTGAGGCTGGCCAAGGAGCACTGACTTGCCCAAGGTCAAGCTCAGAGAGGGCAGGCAGGGTGGGCCTTGGGGGTGCCTCTCTCAGGCTGCTATTTCTGAGGAAGAGATCCAGCTCCACCCAAGAGACTTCTGAGCAGACCCCTCCCCATAGCTGCCTGTCCCTGCTGGGGGCCCTGCCTCATCCCCCCCCCCTACCCCGGCCATGCTCTCTTGGCTCTGGAGGGCAGGGTTGGGGGGGCAGGAGGGGTGCACGGTGCTGTGGAGGGGGCTGGGAGAAGGAGCTCAGTTCTATGAAGGGCAGGGAGCAGGGCAGGAAGGATGCCCAGTGCAATGGAGGATAGGGGCTGGGGCAGGAAAGACCCAGGCTGCTATGGAGGGCGTGATGGGGGCAGGAGAGGTGCACAGTGCTATGAATGCTACAGGGTAGGGTGGGTGGGCAGAAGGAACTCAGTTCTGTGAAGGGCAAGGAATAGGGGCAGGAAGGACGCTCAGTGCTATGGAGGGTGGGGGCTGGGGCAGGAGAGGGCCCCCACGGCACTAGAGCTGCAATGCGCTGCCTGCGTCAGTGGGGTCAGGTCTAGCCCTGCAGGGCACAAGTCAGGGCCAAGAAGGGGTCTTCGCAGCTCTAAGTGTGTGTGTGTGTGTGTGTGTGTGAGGGGGTGCCTGCCCCCTCCCAGTCTCGATGTGATTGCCTGGGTCCCCATCCCCGCCCTGACCCTCTCCCATCACCCCGGGACAGCGAGACTCAGCGTGGCGCTTGCCCCACTAAGGCTCAGCTCGCAGGGGACGGGAAGGGCTGGGGTTGGGCGCGCCGTCGTGGGCGCCGGCATGGTTGCCCAGTGACCTTGGCTGAACCCTCCGCCGACCTCCCTGCACCCGCTCTGAACCAGAATTTCAGATCCAATTCATCCTGATAGAGGCCAGACGTCCCCAAGAGGGGCGTCCCGAGGGCCGCAGGCGGACGCACTCGGAGCCCCCTAACCCTCAGGGCCCAGGGCTCTCATTGGCTCCCGGTGACGTCAGAGCCCGTCCCCGCCTCCAGGTGGGCGCCAGCGCCAGGCACTGCGGCAGTCCCGGAGGGGGCTCTGATGTCCTCTCTCTGCCTGTCCCGCTCCCCTCATCCGTGACCTTGAGGGCTGGGGCGGGGAGTAGGGGGGGCGCCCTCCGACTCCGACTTGGGCTTCAGGACGTGCACGTGTGCACGTGCACGTCAAACGCATCAATAATTCAGAGGACCGAGTCTGCAGCGGCGCGGAGGCGCTGACGTCGCTGCTTGGGTGCGGGTGTCAGGGGTGGCCCCTTGGCTATAGGACCTCGCAGGGTAGGCCGGGGAGTAGAGGAATGGGTCTGCCCCTGCCTCTCCTTAGAACTGCACGGATTCAGGGCACCTGCTGCCCCAGGGAGGAGGTGTCCTGTTTCCTCACCCTCCCCCCGCCCCGCCCCGCCCCGCCCTCCAGGTCCTTACCCTGCTGGCTCATCGCCCCAGCATTGCCCTCCTATGCGCAGAAAATAAAGCACAGAGACCCCCTTCTCAGCTCCGCACTTGCAGGGACCCCAGCCTGACGGCCCAGTTAAAACCACACACAACCCAGACTTCTTTGCTTCTGCATGCAGTCCTCCCAAACAACCACGACAACCCCCACAGGGTCAGGAGGTCAGACACCTGCAGGTACGGACCCCCCAGACGCCGCAGGGAACAGCTTCTGCAGCGTTGAAGGGGTCACAGGCGCCAGGCAGAGCTGGGCACGTGCCAGGCAGAGGGCACACTGTCAGTGGGATACACATACGCCCGCACACCCATCCACACGGGCTGACAGACAAGTCACAGCCCTTTTCAATTTCAGCAGAGGTTTCAGTCTTCCCCGTCCTCCCCCGCGGACCCACCAACATTTCCTCCCAACCACGCAGCGGACCAGGGTCACCAGGAGGCCTGGGGCCCGCTGATCTTGCCTTGTGACCCCCCAGGGTGCGCCAGCTGAAGGCAGAAGCACCGCCGGACAGGCAGAGCATGCCCCCGCCTCCCCGCTGACCTCGCGGTCAACCGAGTCCTCACTCACCCCATCCCAGCACTCCGGCATCTTGCCGAGGGGGGCCACCCGCCTCGACCAGGAAGGGCAAGCAAAGGCGCGTCACCCGAGTCCAGAGGGAGGGGGCCGCGCAGGAGGGAGACCAGCGGCTCTATGGTGGGGCCCCAGCTCCCGAGCCATATATACGGGGAGCTGCCCGGCCTGGACTGGCCCCTCCTCCCTGCGGGGTTTGTGAGCAGCCACTCGCTCACCCGGAGCCCCTGCTCCTGGATTGGCTTTCAGGAGACAAAACTTGGCTCCGATTGGCTTCCGAGGTTCTCGCTCACCCGGGCTTCTGCTCCTCCCACCCCCAGCAACACATCAGTCGGAATGGTCCCCAGCTCCGGCAACCCACTCACCACCACCCCACTCCCCCCCCCCCCCCCCCCCCCCCCCC